>QEPC01001524.1:5238350-5275288 GCA_003113815.1 Sphenodon punctatus
CCCCCATGGTCTCTCAAGTGCGGAGTCTGGGTGTGCTCCTTGATTCGCGGTTCAGCTTGGAATTTCAGGTTGTGGCCGTGGCAGGGAGTGCATTTCGGCAGTTACATCTTCTCCGGCGGCTTCAGCCGTATCTCTCTGACTCCAACCTCGCCATTATCATCCATGCCTTCATCACCTCGAGGCTGGATTACTGCAACGCGCTCTACGTGGGGCTGCCCGAGAAGCTGGTCTGGAGGTTGCAGCTGGTGCGGAATGCCATCTCCTTACGGGGGCGGGTCGCAAGGGAGCACATGACACCAGTGCTCCGGGCTCTGCACTGGCTGCCTATAAAGCAGCCAGTGTTCAAGGCCAGGTTCAAGGTGCTGGTTTTGGCCTTCAGAGCCCTTCACGGCCTGGGCCCTGCCTATCTGCGGGATCGTCTCACTCCCCATGTGCCCGTGCGACCCTTGAGATCGTACGTGGGAGCCTTTTTGGAGGTTCCCCAGGCGAGGCGGGTGGCCACCAATGTTAGATCTTTTTCGGTGGTCGCCCCTGTGCTGTGGAATTCGCTCCCGGAGGAGGCTCAGCTGGCTCCCACTCTCCTGCTGTTTCGGCGTCTATGCAAGACCTGACTGTTCCATCAGGCTTTTGGCGAGGGGTGGGGCAGGGGTGGGGGTTTTCCCCACATATTGTATTTTTAAATTTTTTAAAAAATTTATATTGTTTTAATGAATATTGTTTGTCGCCCCGGGCTGCCCTGTGGGTAGGAGGGGTGGGATATAAATTTTAAATAAAATAAAAAATAAAATAAATAAAAACAACGCCCCCTATGATATCCTTGTTAATGAACTGGTAAAATGTGGGCTAGATGATAATACCATTAGGAGAATTTACAGCTGGTTAAAGAACCGTCTTCAGACAGTGCTCATCAATGGCTCCTCATCAGTCTGGAGGGAGGTGTCCAGCGGGGTGCCACAGGGCTCTGTCTTGGGCTGGGTACTGTTCAACATCTTTATTAATGAGTTGGAATAGGAAGTAGAGAGAATGCTTATTAAATTTTCAGATCACAAAAACTGGGAGGAATAGCTAACACCTTAGAAGACAGGAATAAAATTCAAAATGATCTTGGTAAGTTGGAAAACTGGGCTGAAACAAAAAAAAATGAAGTTCAACAGAGATAAACGTAAAGTTCTGCATTTAGGTAATAAAAATAAAATGTAGAAATACAGGATGGAGGATACCTGCCTTGGCAGCAATACATGTGAAAAGGATCTGGGGATTGTAGTTGATCACAAACTGAACAGGAGTCAGCAGTGTGATGTCGTTGCAAAAAAGGCTAATGCAGTTTTAGGCTGGATTAACAGAAGCATTGTTGTTTCCAAGTCACGAGAAGTAATAGTTTGACTCTATTCTGCATAGTCAGACCTCATCTGGAGTCTTGTTTCCAGTTCTGGGCTCCGCACTTTAAGGAGGAAATTGACAAACCGGAACGAGTTCAGAGGAGGGTGACGACAATGGTCAGGGGTCTCGAAACCAAGTCCTATGAGGAAAAGTTGAAGGAGCTAGGTACGTTTAGCCTAGAGAAGAGAAAACTAAGCGGCGACATGATAGCATCTTCCACTACCTGCAGGGCTGTCACAGAGAAGACGGCAAAGACTAAAAACAATGGGCTCAAATTACAAGAAACCAGATTTTGGTTAAACATTAGGAAGAACTTCCTAATGGTAAGAGCTGTTGGACAGTGGAACAAATTGCCTAGGGAGGTGGTGGTGGGCTCTGTCTCCTTTGCTGGAGGTTTTCACACACAGGCTAGACAGGCATCTGTCGGGGATGCTGTAGCTGCCGATTTCCTGCACTGATCGTGGGCTGGACTAGATGACCTCTGAGGCACCTTCCAACTCTATGATTCTACGTGGAATTTTCTCCTGAAGAAAACACACACAGCTCTAGTGCTAGCATACATGGGATAGGAAATCTCATCCCATTTAAGTATTTATACAGACACTATACAGCACATACATGTCTCCTAAACATTGGAAGCATTATCATAGCAATGTCCCTGTGAAGAAGAGATTAACATAGGGCTGAGCCTTTGGTGTTTCACCAGTCACTAGCTGAGAATAGCTTGGGCGAGAGGGAATGAGGCCGACTAGTTAGCTTTTAAGGAACTTGTAGTTTTGTAACGTGTGTGTTCGTTATTAGGATGCAAAACCTGTTCTGTATATTTTTGAACAACAAGAGGAAAACATCATATTTATCGAGCACTGTATATTTTCAAGGTGCTTTACAAATATTGTCCTCGCTCCAACCTTCTAATAAAGGGTCAACATACTCCTGATTTTAGTAATGGAGAAACACAGGGTAATTGCAGACGTTACAGGATCGCTGCTCACCACACTGAATCACAGTGGATCCCATGTGGTGGCAACTATCACAGTAATGTCTGTTTGAGCCCCGCCAGATGTTCACCATGGTGAACTCCTGGCGGAGTTCAAAGCCAACCACGATTCTGGAAGTGAGGTCGGCCTCCCCTCGAGAACCGTGGTTAGGTTGGCCACAAATGCGGGACGGGGCTGGCAATGGCCACGATGAATGTCTGCTTGCCAGCCCCATCCTGGAATCAGGTTACAAACATGGGACGGGATCAGGCGCAGCGGCCTGACTGGCCTCTGTGCCCGCCCGTCTCCCCGAGGGCGGGCGGGGCTGAGTGGCCCCGCCCCCTCCGAGATTCCCCTCTCCGATCAGACCGGCACATCTGATGGATGGTCGGTCTGATCACGGACCGGGATCCAAGACGGATCCCGGTCCAGGGTTCAGCATGGTGGGCCGAACGGCACGTCACGTCTGAAATTACCCACAGAAAGAGTGAAGGAGAAAAAAGCCAGGTTCAGTTGTGGCACAAATAGAATGCAATTCTCATTAACTCCAAAAAGAATTCCACACCACTTATGCCAGAGATGACTTTCAGAGGAGTGGGTGTGTGAGGAGAGGGGGGGCGGGGGGGAGGAAAGAGACAAACTTGTCCAAGGACTCAGCAAATAATTAGATCTCTTCAGCATTAGCACTCAGGAGTTGCTGTAATCTGGGCCTACGTTATAGTGCCTCTTGCCACACACTTCTCTTTTATTCACTTCCATAAAGCACAAAAAAGCAGATTAACAAGTGCTACAAATGAATATTCATTTCCTTAAAAAAAGGATAAAAGCAATTGATGTGATTTGTGCGCATCATGTGAGTACATAATATTTCCTTTCTTCATTGTTGTGCTTTAGCAAACAGAAGAAATATGGCAGAAGGCTTGCTTGCTTACTACTGCAAGAAGATGTCCTTTGCCATACTAATGAGGACAAATTCCAAACTGCATTTATGCTACATGTGTTATACTATAACCTGGGGAAATGCACACACCGACTGCATAGCAAATGGGTATTGATTTACCACCTTAGGAGAGATTAAAGCAGTCACTCTCTTCATTTGGCTGTTTAGATGCTTTAACAGAGAAGAAAACGTGTGTTTGTGCCATGGCAGTCCAAGTCACTGCCCCCTATGTTTTTGCGACTAATTTTTATATATATATATATATTTGTCCCATATATATATATAAAAAAGAGAAAACAAAACAAACAGGACAGATACAAAACTATACAGGTAAGCAATCACATAAAACAATCGTATAAAGAAAAGCGACCAGTTAACAGTTCATCTCTTTCCATCTTAATGCTAAAAGATGTACTAGAGTGGTAATCTTCTTACCAATAGGTCATGTTTGGAGGACAGGTGGTAAATCAGCTAGCAAAGGGGACTCCAGTGGTCTTTCCCCCGTAATCAAGGGATACAGAGATTTGCAACAAATCTCTGCCAAATGGGTACAGACAAGATAGTGAATAAGGTCCTCCACCTGTCCTAACCCACATGAGCAAAGTCTCAATTCTTAGGGAGTACCTTCGTATTGTCCCTCGAGAACACTTGAGGGCATATGATGGAATCATAATAACGCTAAGGCTCTATGAGTGGTGTAATTGGTAAGAGTGGATAAATAACCTTCTAATTGATGAAAACTTAAATTTGCTGTACCACGGAGCCACCTTTAGATCCACCAATGTGTCCATATCCCATTGCATATAAATATCAGTAAGGTGTGTTTTAAACAATTCTTTAACTGTTCCTCATAAGTACTCTTGAAAAATCATCAATGAAAAACCTGTATTCCTTAAGAGTGTCAAGGTTTCTTCTCCATAAGGATCCTGGTTTACAACCCACTTACTCAAAAAAACATAATTTAGGGAGGCGATCATCAGACATGGACCTTAAACGTAGTCAATAACAGAAGACAAGAAATGAGATTTTCACATCAACAGAGAGAACTCCGTTTTCAGCTCTAACCATACACGCAGGGATAATTGTAGACTCCCAATATGGCATGGAGGAATTTATTCTGAAATGATTCCAGTTTTGACAGTAACGTCTGCTCCGTAAAGAGCTTGGGGAAACTAATTTATATAATATTCTTCAATACTTACTTAGGAAGGAAAACCAAATATGACCAATTACAGTAAAACAAATAAGAGTTTAAGGTGATAATGCAAAACAATGCTTCTTAGCTCAGAGTAAGTTCAGTTGTTTTATTCTGGAAAAGTTTTTGAAAAATTATTTTCCACTCATAGTTCAGAATCTGGATCTTACTGAAAACTGAATAGAATCCTGCACACGGTGACATTTGGAGAATGGAGTGGAAGCATCTCTCCCCCAACATGAAAATAAGCAGCACAGGTGATGAGCTCCCTTTTATCCTTGGAGATACACAGAGGACAAAGTGTAGCTCCTTTACTAAAGCTATGTGATGAAATCCTGTTATCAGTAGCATTACAAAAGAGAAGTATAATCACATCTCTGCTTTAAAGCACAAAAGGTAAAAATCAAGCAGTGACTAATGGCTTCAAAGAAAGCTGAAAATGAATGAGCTTTCTGAATTCCACATGTAATTATTAATTAAAACTGTTGAAAGGGTGTGTGTCCCCACTGAGCACTCCAGGCAGGCAGAGGCAGAATACTCCCTCTCTAGACTAACAATTTATTATTCAGGGAAATGGAAGAAAATAGAGAAAACCAAGAAAGAATGTAACAAAACAAATAATATTACCGGACTTAACTGTGTAAAATTTGTTTAAGACAGAAGATAATCTAGCCCAGTACCTCTAAAAATGCCCGAATAATTTGAAATCAATAGTATGACCCTGCGAATTATAGAGTTACTCCGTGCAACCTAAAGTGAAACTTGTGGACACTCAGCATCAAGGATGAACTCAAGACCTTTCCCATGATAGACCCTGCAATAGGAAAGCAACTGTGCCATGTAAATATGTTCTTCTCCCTGGAGTCATTTAACCTTAGTCAGAATCAGCACAGAGAGGAACAATCTCTTGTTGCAGAACTCAGTCACGTTAAGACTGACATGTCCCAATTCTAGATTTCTATCTAATCTGAAGAAAATCTCCATGTAACACAATGATGCATGCAGAATGTATTCATTCAGGGATAATTTACGTCAGTAGATTTTTTTTCTAAAAATTCACACATATTGCTAATGTTTTTCTTTTCTTCAGAATTAATAGGCAGGCTTCTTCATCTAAAGACTGTACTGTTTTTGAACTTGCTTTCAGAAATTCCTTTTCTATTATTTTCTTTTATTTATTTTAATTTATTTTTTATTTCTTATTTTATTTATTTTAATTTCTAATGCATTACTTGTACATTAAAAGTGGACAAGTTAATATTTCTATTACATGCACATTAAAAGTGGACATGTCATGTACAGCTTAGCATCCTTATTTGTGAAGAATTCAGAGGTATCTGGTTACATTTAAAGACATTTATCCAAGGCGGATTCCAATTAACAAGTTGATGATTACTTACTATATTCCTTATGCAAGGCATTAATTATTTGCTCAAAAATGTATGCAAATTAGAGTGAAACACAAAGATATTACACTCCCTAGAGCCCTCCCCTATTTATATCATCATGACAAAGTCAAGATACATTGCTACATGAATCAAAAATGTAAAACGAAGCTTTCTAGTTCTGGGGGTGACGAGGATCCAATCTACCATATTGTTCCACGCAAAGAGAAATATATCACGCCCAAAAAAAGAATGAGCTACAGACCCAGGACCAGAATCTTTTCTGTCTCACAATACGAGTCTTGCACTCACCATTTGAACATGGACTGAGACTTTTCCAGTAGGAGTGTGGGTAGTGGCCACATGATTCCATTAAAATTAGTTATGCAGATAATTTCATGCTATGCTTTGAACATTTGCCCTGCTCAGAAATGACCTATGCTCCAGAAAAGGCTGTTTTTATGTAAAATGCCACAAGAATGTCTACTGGATTTCTGTGCATTTTGCATTGGAATATACTACCCTCAGACCTAAATCAAACGTTAACTTAGACCACTTTTAATCCAGTGGAACTGCACTGGCTTAAGTGCCATTATTGTGTTGCAGAAGAGGCTCCCTGTTTGCACATAATGAGGAGTACATACTTAAATTGGAACTTCCTTTTTTAGTAAAAGAATTACCTGCATCACTTAAACGGATACGTGTCTGCTCTACTTTATAGATTTGTATAACTCCTAATGGAGGTGCTGGATGTAGCCTTTATATTTTTCCACCTACATCTGGCCGCTTGGCCCCGAACCTTCCCTCTTGGAGACATTGTAAGACCTGGCTGTTCTGCTGGGCTTTTGGTGAGGGAGATAGGTAGGGGGCTGGGAAGATCTTTTAACTCCGCCATGATTTTATTTTATTTGTAATTTTATTCTGTTATTTATATTTTGTTTTTATTGATGCTGTTTTATATTTGTATGTCTTTATTATGTTGTACGCTGCAGCAGGACGGGGCAGCCTAGAAATTGAAGCAAAAAAACAATAAGTTTGCATTAAAATTTCCATTGAGTTAATACTCTCCAGATGTACTGCTATGTTTGTAAAGCGTGGGTTACAGTTTGAGATTGTACTAAGGGGTTATCAGTCATGCCTCCATCTCCTGGCTAGAAAACCTAGGGGTTGAGATGATGCTCTGATAAAATCTGGGACAGAGCCAATACAAGGTCTCCCAGAAAGCAGGCAATCATTGCATGTGAACTAAAAGGAGACACGTCCTTAGACGCACACCTGTGTTGTGTGCATTCAGGGTCCAATGCACATTCAGGTCACAGACATACCTTTGCGTGCCTCCAGCCCTGATGTAGATGCATCAAGCACTGGGCATCTGCAGCTTAAATATTTAGGCTAGCAAGGAGTAGGGTAGATCTTTTTGGGACAGAGCTGGCTTTCAGACAATTACAGTTTGGATAGGCAGGGAGAGGAGACAGTATCCTACCAGAGAGAAGGAAGCAGAGCAGAGCTGAATGATGGAATGATTTTAGACAAGCACGTCCCCACCCATCACCTACTCATCATGCATGTTGCAGGGCTGCATAGGGTGCCAATGCGACCCTGCAACCTGCGTGATGGATGGGTAAGACATGGGGAGATGCTTGTTTAAAAACACCTAAGGTTGGTGCAATAGAGGAATGCTGGCTAGTGTAGCCCCAGCAAAAGTTAAGAGTGGGGGGAAAACCTCAGTGATTTTCCCCAAGATTGTGCTGGAGGAGCCAGCTCTCCCAGCCCAGGCTAAAGCACATTCCCCTCCCCAGTTTGTCTCTTTTCATCTGCGTGTGAACCTGAAGGAGGAGACAGGACAGGAAAATAAAAACCACAATCTCAAAATGATATTTCCCCCTGATTTAAAAGCAAACCCCCATAATGTCTGGGGGTGGGGGATTATTCTACCTGGCATGTATAGGCCCTATCTCTGCCTACCAATGCTGCCTAAAAGGAGCAATTTATTCATATTATATGCTATTCCAATGGAATTTTGAGTGATCAGATAAGTAGATTTTGGTCTTTTGTACAAACAGGACCCACGTGTATATAGATCTCCCTGTACATATTCATAGCAGAACTGGCTCCTAGGACAGCATCTGAAAGAGCAGGCAGGGAAGGCGAGGGGGTGCGAAGGGTCTTACCACTTCTGGGAGCAACTTAGTCGCAAGGTCGTGGATGGCTTTGACCACTATACATATAGATGACAGGAGAAATATCACACCCAAGATGACGCAGGCTCTGGAAAAAAAAAAAAAGAATGAAAAAGAAATGGAGGTAACTGACTCAGAGCTCTAAACTCTACGGAGGGATAACACAACTTACAACCTTAGTGAGCATGATACTTCAAACCTAAAGATCAAGATTTGTACACAAAGACAAATCAAGAAGACTAACTCCTCTTTAATCCTCAAACTCAGGGCTTGAAAGCTGCAAGGCAAAGTGTGAGTGAGTGAAGACAGACAGGCCTTTCGACTCCAGCATGGTGTGTCCAAAAAGCATCATAGAGATATTTTTTTCTCCTGTTGGTTCTTCCAGTCTGTTTGGAAGACCTCGCTGGTCACAGGAACTTAAGATCTGAGCTTCATTTTCTCTCTTTCCAAACGTGAAAGTCAAGATGACTACAAAATCTAAAGTGAAGGTTAGGAGAGCTGCAGCTAGTTTTCAGCCTTGTACAAAACCAAAAGTGCGGAGAGGGTACAATGTAATGCCGGAAAGCCCCACTGGGTTTGCAAAGAGTTCACAATCTTGATTTATGAGAAGATACAACAGGAAAAAATAAAGTCTAGCTATAACAACACTGAAACATGTAACTCTCACAAGACTGAACAACATTGCTTCAGCTTCACAGAAAGGGTAGTGATACATACAACTCAGCAGCTCTGTTTTTGCTCTCAGCGCAGAGTCCCTGGATATGGAAGAGACTCTTCTTTTGCAGCTGGCAGTACAGAACCTCATATGCAGATGATCATATTTGACCCTCTCAAGTAGTTGGTCGTAACAGACACATTTACGCTAGCCAACCAGAGGCAGATACGATTCACTTTGTAGCAGTTCTCAGTTTGAATCCTTTGGCAATATGTTGCTGGAAGCACTGCTGCTTTCTCTATTTACAAAGCATATATGAAATTCACAGAAACATAGGCATGGTGGGGGGAACCTAAACAGGGAATGTATGTATAGTACATAAATACTTGAAATACTAAATGTTTGAAAAAATTATGAGATTTTTACCAGAATATTTTATTTTTAAATTTATTGAAAGAAAGAAGCACCTTTCTTTGTTTGGTATCTGGTGACTTGGCACCTGTCTGGTCACTCAGCCTGAGGATGCTAGAATCAGCACTGCAGCATGCTACTATTTTTAACACTGTCGACGTCAACCCACCTGGCAGTTTGGCAGAACATGAAAGATTCAACTCGAGCTGAATATAGGGACTGCAGTGGGGTTGGCAGAGTTCAACTGAGCTCAGGGAGCACAGCTGCAATAGAGTCACTACTGCAACATTCAGGAACGGCATCCATTCATGCAGATGCAGGCTCATATGCTGGAGTGCACTGCACCACTCCACCGGCATACCTCCTAACATTTCAAGAGGTCAAAGAGGGGCAAGCTCTGCCCCCATATCCAATAACCTCCACCCCTCACTGAATAGGCTCCTCCCTCCTTCATTTACACAGGTGTGCATGCCCCTCCCAACGTTCTAAATGCATAAGAAGGGACAGACGCTCTCCTGCTCAGAATCATTCCATTTAGTTACTTGGCATTCCATCATCTCCCCATTGTCCTCTGAAGTGCTCTTCCTAGGAAGCAACCAGAAGAGAGGTGCCGGAGGCTTGAATACCAGTCTTTTTTCTCTCTCTCTCTCTCTCGGGACTTTGACACCCCAAAGGAGAGAGAGTGGGATTCAACACTCAAAGAGGGACTCTCGGGAGGTATCCACTGCTGAATCCTCACAGGTGAAGATCTGAGTTAATAACCTAAGAAGTGTCACCCCTGGGCAAAGGTGATCCTGCAGTGTTGTGCAGCCATGACAGAGGTGTGTGTCACACATCCTCCTTGTGGTGAGCAGTGGAATAGCAAAGGACCAAATGGGGGAAGGGCAGCTCCATCCCCTTGGCTCCCAAACCTTGTAATTAAGGGTAAAGAATGAAGGAGGTAGGCCACATGTAAAGGGGGGGGGGGAGGGGAGGGATTGTTGCCTTCACCCAAACTCAGGAGGGCACGTACACTTTGCATTCTTGTTTTTACATCAGCCTGGCTGTTAGCATAGCAGGATTTGGTTAACGATAACTCCACAACAATGAACCTGCCATAAGTATTTCATATTATGTTGACAATAAATTCTGGGGTAAGTTGGGAGTAGCCCCAGTTCTGTTCTAATGCCACTGGTGAAGGGGCTTGCAGAGAGCAGCCCAGGGTCAAAGCAGTGCATGAAGGTACTTTATCTCATTTTCACAGGCTGCTGTGTGCTCTAAAAGCAGCCCCCCAGCCCCCTCCCCTGCTCTTAGCAGCAGGGGAGTAAGCCAGGGGGATGAATTCTCTGCAACAGTGGGTCAGCCACAGACTGCGGATTTGAGACAGATACTGCTCTGAAGGAAAGCCTGGGAGAGAGATGGTAACAGAGAGACGATAATAAAGCCAAGACGGATAATTTCCAGACGAGTATGAAGTCTCACTCATAAAGGAGAAAAACATTTTGACTTGGATACATTTGGCTGCTTGTTTATTGGCAAGCCCTTTGCTCAATAGTCGATTAACTCTCATTGATTGCAATCTCCCTTTACAGCTGCTTTCAGAACACAGGTGCCACATTCACTTAGCCGTTTTAAGTCAATAGGTGGTGTTATGGTTAGCATCACTTTTTATGTATTGTTTTTAAGTAGTTTATTTCATGACACATAGAGCGATTCTATGATCCATGCACTAGATAATCCTGGAAGGGTAGGGTCTGTAAATATCATTATCCCCATCTGGGGAGGCAGAGACTTACACTCAACTATTCCATTGCTTGAGAGCAGATGCGGCCCACAGCTGCTTTCAGACACTACAGAGGAGAGGAGTGAACTTTCGCAATCGTCACTGCAGCTCTCCAATTGCGAGGATTAGCCCCCTTCAGAATGCACGAATCCCCTTTTAGCATGCGAGAACACCTGTCCTTGTAAAGGCTAGATTGGGGGACCTGATCATGCATGGGTAATCTCGCACCCTAAAAGGGGTTTAGTACATTCTGATGGGCGCTAATCCAGGCAATTCGAGAGCCGCCGCGGTGACTGCAACAGTTCACACTCGTCCCCTGTAGCATTTGAAAGCAGCCTCACTGACTTTCCTACAGCTGCACGATGAGCCAACGGCAGAGCCCAGAATTGTTCTCTACAGGACTCTGCTTCCTTTTCATTTAAAGGAAAAGTTGTGTGATGAGCTATAACTGTTCCTGAGTGGCTAAGCTTCCACGATGGGCTTTCCTATGCTCATGCAGGGAGCTTAAAAATACGTTTTCCACTGGGAGCACTCCACAACAAGAGAATTCAACCCCAGCGAAGGGCAGGTAGTGTTTCTACACCTGCTCCCCCTCAGAAATTCTGTGGAAGGGCAGGTAGTGTTTCTACACCTGCTCCCCCTCAGAAATTCTGTGGAAGGCAGGTTTAATCTACAGGGACTGATGCTGCCATTAGGATCCACTGAACCAGCAAATACTTCCCCTGCCCCCACCTGGAGCATTTGGGGCTGATCAGACCCTTGCAAGGTCAAACGCCATGCAGTAGGCACGACCACCTTGCACCTTTGGCTAGGCCAGCAGAAGCAAAATATACTAAGAGTTGCTCTTTGGCCTTCTTCCAAAAAGCCACCTTAGCGGTAAGTGGTACATGGCTTGCACTTCTTAAACCAACTGTTCTGAGCAGTTGCAAAGGCTCAGTGGAAAAGAGAATTGGTCACCTACCTTCAGTGAATTCTTTTCTCCTCTGCACTCTGGATACTCCTCCGATCGGGTAGCTCTCCCACTTGAACTGTCAGGAGGCAGAAGTTAAGCTTCTCAGTGCGCATGCGCACCAAGAGTTATCCCCTTACTCCTAAGTCTGTATCCAAGCCGAGGACCAGAACACCTCTACTCAGGAAGAAACTCGTTAATGCAAGGAAAAAACTAAACAGAAGATAACCAAGAACTTTGTGCAACTAAGTATCAGGCCCAGCCCTTGAGAGAGCATCTGATTGTGCATATTTGCCCCTTCCTGATTCTTTCTTTTTTTAAAACTGATTGGTACTCCTTCCCGTGCTGTTTGGTAGGGAGGGCTGGAGGAGTATCCGGAGTGCAGAGGAGAAAAGAATTCACCGAAGGTAGGACACCAATTCTCTTTTCGCCCTCTGTCTCCGGCTACTCCTCCGATCGGGATGTACCCAAGCAGCAAACTCCTCTAAGGGTGGAGACCGACAGCACTGGGAGAATCCAGTACCACCTGAAGCACCCTCCTACCAACTGCAGCCTCCGCTGACCTATACTTATCTAGCTTATAATGCTTTACAAACGTGTGAAGAGACGACCACGTGGCCACCCTAAATATTTCCTCATAGGAAGCTCTAGCCTTAAAGGCATATGAGGTGGCGGCACTACGGACAGAGTGGGGCCAAATCTGAAAGGGGGGGGGAACCCTACCCTTTGCTTTATAAGCTTCAATGATGCACTGCTTGACCCGTTTTGAAATCAGTGTCTTAGAAGTCTTGGTACCCTTGTTTCCTGGCCTAATGTTGAGGATTGGGGCTGTGGATTTTCTGAACCCCTGAGTTCTAGCCAGGTAGATCTTAAGTGCTCTATGCACATCCAGAGTATGCCATACCCTCTCCTTGAGATGGGATGGCTTGGGGCAGAATGATGGCAATACCAACCCCTGATTCCTGTGAAAAAAGGAGTTGATCTTAGGAATAAAGGCCTGGTTTAGCCTCAGGTTCACTGACTGATCCTGAAAAGAACAGAATTTGTCTTCCATTGAGAGGGCCCCTAACTCTGATGTTCTCCTGTCTGATGTAACGGCCACCAAAAAAGTCACTTTTAGAGCTAAATAACACAAGGAGACATGTCGGAGTGTCTCAAAAGGAGCTGCAGTGAGGGTGTTCAACACTAAATTTAAACTCCATGAAGGACATCTATGTACTACCACTGGGGAAAGGAGCCTTGCTGCCTTCATAAACTGCCTGATATGTCTATGAGACTAAATAGATCTGTTTGAAATTGCCCTGAGAACTGAATCCAAAGCTGTGGCTTGTCTCGCTAGGGTATTGGGCTTTAAACCCTTGTCTAAACCCTGCTGCAGAAAGTCCAGGACCTCTGGGACCCCCACCCTACAAGGATCCCGGCCCTTTGCTATTGCCCACTGGGCGAAGATTTTCCAGGTGGCTCTGTAACTCCTCCTGGTAGCTGGCCTTCTTGACAGCTGGAGAGTCGAGCACCCCAACTCCAAGTAACCCTTCTTCTTCAGCACTGAACGCTCAACTTCCACGCTGTCAACCTTAGATTTTGTAGATTGTCGCAGTACACGGGGTCCTGATACAGCAGGTTTGGTAGAATGGGCAGCGTCTTGTACTGATTCCGGCTCAGTCCTATCAGATCTGAAAACTACAGCCACTTGGGCCACCATGGAGTTATGAGAATGATCTGTGCCTTTTCCCTGATGGCCTTCATGATTGTCCTCGAGATGAGTGGGAAGCGAGGGAATGCGTAGAGTAGACCCCAAGGCCAGGGCTGGTTCAGGTCATCGGTCGCCATCGCTTCCCTGCAGGGAGTTCTCGACATGAAGAGTGTGAGCTGAGTATTTTCTGGACTGGCGAACAGGTCCACCTGGGGTTGGCCGAAGTCCTCTGTTATGTCCCTGAACACTGCCTTGTTCAGGGACCACTCGTGGGGGTCGATTGTTTGGTGACTGAGCCAGTCTGCCTGCACGTTGTCCCGACCCTTGACGTGCAGGGCCCTGACAGAAAGCAGGTGCCTCCAAGACCATTTGAATGGTCTGATCACCTCCAAATTGAGCGATGGGGATCTCGATCTGCCCTGATGATTTAAGTAGGCTTTGGCCATCGTGTTGTCCGTGTATATTAACAGGTGTCTGTGAGGTAATACTGAAAGAAGCTGCTTTAGATCTAGTCAAATTGCTTTGAGTTCCAGAAAATGTATTCCCCGCTCCACATCCCTCTTGGACCATAGGCCCTGGACTGATGAGGAGTCTTAATGTGCCCCCCATCCCCTCAGATTGGCATCTGTGGTTATCACCGATCTGGGAGGATCTGTTAGAACCAGGGACGTTTGAGACGGGAACCCCACTAACCACCAGGACACTGAGCGTTCGAGGAAATCGCTATGCAAGGATTGAGCCTGAGTGTTAGCTCTCTCTGCAAAGGACTCAGCCGCTGCTGTAAGGGTCTGAGATGGATACACCCCCATTGCACCTGGCGAGTACAAGAGATTAGTTGAGCTAATACCTTTAGTCTCATCCAAGTTCAAGAAAGGCCAGGTCCGGGCCAGAGACGTACAGACGCAGCCTCCATTAGCAGAAGGCGGGGCTATTGGGGGCACCGATTTTCCGTGATGCAGTCTTGGGAACCGCGAGGAAAAAAGTCCCAGCCAGCTCCCTTGCACTGCACCTGGGAGCGGGGGAGCCGGGCGGTAAAGTTTTTTCGCCGCTTGTTAATGAGGCTGTTGCAGTCTCAGCCGGCGTCCCCCCGCCCATGAACACATCCAGCGTGGCTGGGATCTGCTCCACCCGGCACTTCCATCCCATCACCGGAGAGCACTTCCCCGCCTTGGAGGTGGAGAATGGAGGCCGCGACTGACCAGACGCCGGAACTGGCCGCATCAGCCCCAGCAGACACGCAAGTGGTCTCAATGGCCTCACTGGCCACTTCTATGGGGAAAATAATGGAGTCTCTAGATAAACTCACAGAGCTCCATACCAAGAGTAAACGCAAGACACACACACACACACCAAGGACCCTAAACCTAATAAGAGGGCCCTGAAAGTGGGTTACAAAAGGGTGGGAAAAGGAAATGAAAAGGTGCCAAGAGGGGGCGCCGTAACTCGTCTTTTGACTTCTCCCCAGTCCTTTGAGGAGTACTTCGACGAGGAACCCTGTTAGAGGCCCTAACAGCTGTATATAATTGGGTCTGGCTCCGACTCTGACTCCAGTTGCGAAATCTCTGGGGTAGAGGAAGGGGAGTGTGTGGAACCACTCTCGTATTCTAAGGAGGACAGGCAGTTTTCCCTCTTCTATAGGGACTAATTCATGGCACAGGTGATCAAAACCTTGCACTTAAGGGAGAACTCCTCCAAGGGAGATTCCTCAGACTCTCAGGAGGTGGAACAAAGAGATTATATCCCTTCAGTACGAAGCAAGGATCAGTGGGTGCCTTTAGATAGAGCCTTTGAGTGGCTAGTCTTGGAAGAATGGACGCAACCCAGTAAGGCTTACAAGATGAATAGATCCCAAGACTCCTTATACTCCTTCTCCAGGAAGAAGGAGCCCCTATTCAGAAATACTAAGGTGGATGCAGCAGCAGCCTTGCTAGCGAGGTAAACAGTCTTCCCCGCAGAAGGAGACTGTTTTCCCAAGGACCCCACTGACAGGGCAGTCGATTCAGTCCTTCGAAGGTCCATAGACTCAGCAGCATACACCTTAAAAATTAATATACTGGCTTCATATGTAGCAAGGGCACCGCTGGCTTGGATGCAGGAGGCTCAGGATCAACAGATCTCATAAGAGATGCCAAACACGAATCTCTCGCATACTGCTGGCTAGGCTACAGCTTTTATCGCGGATGCCACAGCGGATGCCATGACATGGTCAGCACGATCAGTAGCAGGCACCGTTGTGGCGAGAAGACGGGTTTGGCTGAGGTCTTGGCAGGAACATCACGACAAAGAATTTACTGGTGGCCAGTCCCTACAAGGCGTTAAAATTAATTGGGATGTGTTTGGATAAAGTTTTGGCAGAGGTGACTGACAAAGACAAGCCCAAAACATTGCAGCAGGTTGGGTCCAAAAGGAGGTTTTTTCGGTGCTGACCTTTCAGATCCAGAGGAAACTCTGGTCCCCCTAGAAGGTTCTAGTCTCATGGCAATAAGGATACGCCATTTGGCTTCTCCTTTCGTAACAGAGCCCAACAGCAGGGAAAATGTGACAAGCAAAAGCCCAGAACGACAGCCCCTGGCCAGGCTAGACAGGATCTATGACTACCCTGACCCTCAAGGGATGGGAGGCCAGCTTCAGGCTTACTCAGGGGTCTAGGTAAAGTCCGTCTCAGACACCTGGGTATTGGCCTCCATAACACAGGGATACACTGTGGAGCTTCGGGACCTCCCCAGAGACAGATTCCTGGTCTCTCCCATCTCAAACCACCCCGCAAAGCATCAGGCCATGATCGGTGAGATTCAAAGGCTTCTGACAATTCAGGCCATAGAAGAGGTTCCCCCCCAATTGGGCCAAAACAGGGCTCTACTCAATGATTTTCTTAGTCTCCAAAAAATCGGGGAACTACAGGGCGGTCTTAGACTTAAAGGCCTTGAACAGATTCGTGAAAAGACAGAGATTCAAAATGGAGACAGTCACCTCCATCTGTCAGAGCTTCTAGCAGTGGAATTGGTTGGTCTCCCTGGACTTGAGGAACGCCTACCTGCACATCCCAATCTGGCCCCCTCACAGGAGATGGCTCAGATTCTGTTACCACGGGTCACACTGGCAGTTCAGAGCCCTCCCCTTCGACCTCTCCTCGGCCCCTCGAACATTCACAAAAATCCTGATCCCACTCATAGCGAATGTCAGGAGGGAAGGGATACATATATACCCCTACCTCGATGACCTCCTCATCAGGGCTCAGTCTCAGGACAAGATCCTCAAGGACTTACACAGGACTATTCAGTATCTCAAGCTTCATGGGTTCCTTATCAACAGGGTAAAGAATCCCCTATCACCATCGCGCAGACTGGAACATCTAGGAGTCGTCATAGATACCTCCTTAGATGTCGGCCTAATCCCACCAGCCAGACAGGAAAAGATCCAGTCCCTGATATGTCTGCTGAGACATCCAAGTTCAATGTCTACTGAGACCATATAACACTTGTGCTCCGGACTCTGCACTGGCTGCCAATAGCGTGCCGAGCCAGGTTCAAGGTATTGGTGTTAATCCATAAGGCCCTTCATGGTCTGGGCCCCTCATATCTCAGGGACCGCCTTGTCCTCCGCGCCCTAGAGCAGCTCCTCCGGTCTGCCGGGGGTGCCTTCCTGGAGGTCCCCCGTGTTAAGCGGGGGGCCACAATGGAGAGGGCATTCTCTGTGGCCACGCCACGCCGCGCCTCTGGAATTCCCTCCCGGAGAAAGCTTGCCTGGCCCCGAGCCTTTTAACATTCCGGCGAATTTGCAAAACCTGGCTGTTCACCCAGGCCTTTGGGGGAGCTAGCGGGTTTTTTTATCCCCCGTCACCCTATTTATTGTATTTTTATATTATCCTGGCCTGTTTTTTTGGTGTTTTATGAGTGTTTTTATATATTTTTATATTTGTATTTTATATTTGTTAGCTGCCCCGAGCTGTTTGCAGGAGGGGCGGGATATAAATTGATGAAAATAAATAAATAAATAAATAAATAAATAAAGCACCCCCTGTCAGAGCGCCAAGAAACTGGTCTCCAGAAGAAGGACGGAGGAGAAAGGGGATAGCTCTCGGCGCACATGCACACTGAGAAGTTTCACTTCTGTCTCCTGACGGTTCAAGTGGGAGAGCTACCCGATCGGAGGAGTAGCCGGAGGCAGAGGGAGAAAGCACAGCTGATGGTTTGTTTCTTATTGTTGTTGTTTATTATCGTATCAGAAAGGATTAGCCTCTCTCTACTTCAAATGAGTTTCATAAAAGAAATAGGTAAGAGAAAGATGTAGAACATCTAGGGTAGGGAAATTAACAGTGCTGGATCAGGGAAACCAGGGTTCCATGCATAATGGTGGTGTGGGCCCCTTCTAACATAAGAATGTTTGATGGACACACGCTGATTCACCCATTAGAAAAAAGAAACGACTGTTATTAATATTTGATGTTCGGGTAAATATAACATTCCCTTCAGTGACCTGGGCTCCCTGCATTGCAGACACACATGTATTATTTCTAGCGTATTCATGGGCATCATGTGTTTGGGGCCTTCCATGGGGCAGAGCAATTTCCAAGCCCCAAGGCAAATGGCCCTACCTCCCCCGTTAATACAGGATGATTATGAAAAATACATGGTGTAGCCCTGCATTGGAACCAATGCAGCCCTGCACCTTTTGTTTTTGATAACAGTCCTGTATTAAAAAGGGAGGTAGGGCCACCCTCTGCCACAGCTTCTCATGTTGGATGCTCTGTGGTCCACAGTGCACTTCAAACTTATGTTGTCATTTCAAGGTTATATAGGGCCCTGTGCGATTAACACAGTCTGTACATGTCAGGCTCTGGCCCTGGAAACAAAGCTCGTCTGAGCTAAGAAAGAGGAAATGATGAGGCGAGATGGACCCCACTCATTTTAATTCTACAGCAGCTACTCCAGAAAGATATGTATAGTTGATATTTCTCAGGATGCATTTTCAGATTCACCTAAAATATCATGAAAGAGTCAGTAGCAGGGAGAGACTGAGTACTATCTGTGATTTGAGTCAGCATCCAATCATCCTATTTAGCTAGGTTAGCATTTTTATATGCTGGCTTTGAGAATCTCAGGCCATGCAAAATTCATGAGCATCTTTATACGTACATACAGTACTTTAATGGTAAAAGCACTTGTTCTCTTCTTCCTGAGTACACTAATTTATCTGCAATACAGGAGGAATAAAGGACTGTGTCCCATATTCTTTCAAGCAACAAAAACTAAAGCCTGCCAGTTCACCAAAAGAAGAAACCTTTAAATATACTAGTATAGGTTTTACCCAGATTATAAACACTTCATGCTTACTTCCCTGCTTTAAATTTATTTTCAGCATTAAACAAATCAAAGCGCAGCCAAAGTGTCCGCACTCTACTCTTATCTTTTATTCAGTGACTTTACAGCTAAATCAAATGTTTCTAGCTGCAGGGAAAGGCTACTAGTGCTAAGGTACTGGGGGCGAGAGGGGGGCAGATTGTTAGTGTGTGTGAAGCTGAATAGGATCGCTCACATATTTCAACAGGTTAAATTCATACCTTGCAGAAAGTAATTCACTTAACTACAGGACATTTACCAGGAGGATCACTGGAGAGATGAAGCTTGATCTGATACCCTAAATGAAGCCTGTGGGAGTCTTGACATTTTGGTACTGCCTCAGCCCCCTTGTGAGTAGTGTCACTATATACACAGTATACACAAAAATGATATACACATGATGGAGGATGGATATAGATTTTACATCCCCAGCCAACAAGGGCCCCAACATCTCCTGGCTGGCTTTCACCAGACAGGACGGGAAAGGATCCAATTCACAGCTGGTTGCCCACATCACCCCGATCACCTCCCCAACATCGATGGGTGATACCAAATAAAACTGATCCAAACAAGCAGGCCAAGGCTGAGCTTCCAAAACCCCAAACACGGACTCTGCAGTTGAAATGGCAGTGCCCAAGTCGTGGCGAATATGAGCAATTTTGTCTGCAAAGTAATTAATAAAAACTTATCATATATGCATGCATCTATTACACCTGCTTTTCAAATGTTTTAAGGCAAGCCATTGGTTATTTATTGTATCCAGCAGTCAGCTCCTTTTTGTCATATATGTATAGAGTCATATGTCTACCTGTGATTCATTATTGCTACCAGCATTATTGCTTCATTGTATAACTTTATCCAGTAACAGTAAAGATCTAATGAAAATTTTGTGAAGCTGAGTTATGCTAGTGTCTTTGTGAACGAATGAATGTTTCATTCTAAATGCTACAGTATTATGTTCCATAGAGGAAGGATAACGGAGACTATAGGGTAAAACAATTTACAAGGGATCCCCAAACTAGTTTGCTGAAGGGGTACAGATATGTTGCCTTATAAAGAAAACAATACAGTTCAAAAGAGACTAACCAATGACAAACCTGGATATCCAAAATTAATGATCACCTACTCATTCAGGAAAGTATTGATGCATTTGTTTAATCCCAATTGGCTTCAACAGACATGCTCAATTTGTATTTTCTTGTTACGTCAGCATCTGACATATCACACTAACAAAACCTAAGCCAAAGTACAATAAAATATTACGACTGGGCAGTGAAAACACCAAGACTACAGTTTGCCTATTGACAAGTGTCTTTGTGGCAGCCATTTCTTGAAGTATCATCGCACAGCTGCTGCTTAAATAGACAGCAACGGTTCCCTCTAAAAATAGAGCTGCTGCTAACAGGGGACACAGTTCACTGCACCAACTGGCTCAGCTTGCCAGAACGTAAATGTCATGTTATCATTTGGGTTTATACATTATGTTCGATCGGTCATGTCATATGTTCAGACATCATGAATATAACTATTTAGATTTCTACAAGCTGCCAAAAGGCGTGTGTTGCTTGTGAGCTCTAACAACTCCTATTCCCGTCCTAGAAACACATAATTACGTCAGAATTCTAAAGGGTGAAGTGTACTTTTAAGGCACAGCGTTACACTGGGAGCTCTTTAGAGCTCTCCCGAGTTACAGAGCTATTCAGGGAGCTCTCCTGAGTGCAGAAACTGCACTTAAACCTTCTGTTACTCCTGCTCACCTGCATAAAGACCAGGCATAGGTTGTTTTTACACGAGCATTAATCTGAATTAAGCAGCCCTTAATGCAGATTAAGTTGATTGTGTGAACCCTGGATTCAAACATTTAACCAACGTTCTGGAAACCTAATTTTCAAGGATTTATTTTAATGTGGATTAAACTCAGTCCAAATTAGTGATCACACAACTGCACGACACATGATCACAGTTAATCCGGACTGAGTCCCACAATAGAGTGCTGCAGATAAACATGTCTCCCCTCTAGCCATCCATATCTCTGTGGTAAAAACCATGCCATTTTTTCAGCAGTCTTTGCTTGGCATGCAAATTTATAATCCACTGCACCAAGGTGATGACCCCTCCATTTTGCATGGTGACTGCTGTATCTGTTGCCGTCACTATACCCCCAGAAATCAGAATGAAAGAGAATGCTGAAATCTGGTTGCGCTGCACCATGGGATTTTGCAGTCTTCTTTTTGTGTAATCCAGATGAACCTGTTCACACTGCACATCAGAATTAATTCTTATTCCTGATTAAAAGTGATAGTGTAAACAGTTGCTCCTGAATAATAACCCCGAAGTAATTGATCCGGATTAAAAACTAATTCAGATTAATGTAAAAACTACATTAAATTACATTAATTAATTCATTCATTAGATCAAATTAAACTACAACCCACGAGCACCTTGCTTCTCTTGGCACATTCCACATCCTACCTCTCCTCGGGGAGCTTCCGGGTCCTGCTAATAAATCGCCAGTGGCTCTCACAAAGAGACTGAGTACATATTGTTCTTTGTCTGAATTATAGGGGTGTGCAATGCATGTCGTTTTCATTATATCGATAACAAAAACAAAAATGTCATTTTCGTTATTACTGCAATAACAAAATAATAATAATAATAATAATAATAAGACCAATAACGATAATGAAAGTCATTATTCACTTTGTTATTGCCTGAAGTTGTTTTCTGGGGAAAGGGGAGGAGGGAGTAGAAATCCCGGAGCCAAAAACAGCGTTGAACTCTTGAACTGGGAGGGGAAGGACCTGACCAACGAGCAGCAAAAACAGGTCCCAGCAGTTGAATGGCACCCTGTGATTCCTCAATGCCTCTGCCTCCCAGAACCAATCAGGGGGGCTCTGGGGAGGGCACTGCAAACCTTTATACTGAGCAGGGCTGGGCTGCTTCCGTGCTTCTGGTTAACTCTCTTGCTTTGGCAGGGTGCATTTGCAGAAGCTGGTGCTTGCACTATACAAATACATCCCTTCCCTACCACCCAATCCTTATTCCTACCCTTACATTTTACTGTTTCCCTTCCCCTGCCTGTTTTCCCCTGTAGGCATATATAGATATAGATAGGTAGTATAGTCTAGATAGATTAGTAGATTATACATATAGATTAGAGATAATTAGAAATAGTAGATATATACCCCTGAATTTTCCTTTTCCCTTCCCATCTGTCTCCCCCTATCCATATATTATATAGATTAGATATTTAGATACTAGGCTGTTTTATTATATATATTAGGATTATAGGATAGGAATATTTTGTATTATACTTAGGTTAAGTTTAGCTTAGATTCTGTATATATTATATAACTAAAACTACATATTGTATACAGTATATATTGTGTGCAGTTCTTTCTGTATCACAATGAGAAGGGGAAGGAGTTCAACTGTGGACAAGTCTGGGGCAGGTGGCCCTGGTAGAGGGCGTGGCCATGGTGTGCATGGGTGAGTTGGCCGGTCTGCCAGTACCGACACTTCTGCCACTGGTGGCAGTCCACCACCCAAAATTGAGACCAGCATTTTTCACTCCCAAAATGCAGGTCATACCAGGGGACGAGGCAGCAGAGATTATTGGAGGAAAGGCATCTGTGGAAGGCAGGGAGCCTCAACCTTCCACTAGCACTGGCAGAGGGAGCAATGGTGGGGTGCAGCCCTCCTGAAGCACCAGTAGCTGGCACTGGCAGCAGTGACATTGCATTGGGGGCAGCTGATGCAGGGAGGAATGATGGTGCAGTCATTGTGGGTGCTGTCGCTGTGAGTGATGTAGGGACTGGGGCACCCACCTCTCCTGCTGGGCACGCTTCCCCCCTCTGGCACCACCCTCCATGATTTGGAGGATTTGGGGGAAGACTTATTTAAGGACATCCTACCCCTTGGCAGCAACACGAGCAGTCAATTATTCTCAGTGTTTCTGTGACTAGTAGCAGGGCATTATCTCCCATGCTGCAATGTGGTATCAGCAGCTTGATCATGGGTGTCATGGAGCCGGGCAATGAGGGAAGTGAGGAGGCGGTGGTGGAGACTCCTGCTCGTGATGCTCCTCCTGTGGTCCCGTCAGGGACAGAGGCAGTGTACCCCAGCAGCAGTGGCACCAAGAAAGCAGGGCGCCCCAGCGGGCCTGTGTGGGACCATTTCAGGTCAGTGGGGGCAGGTGACACCAACGAGGTGGCCTGCATTCACTGCAGGAAGGTGGTGAAGCATGGGAATAAAAGGGGAAACCTCAGTAACAACGGGATGTTCTCCCACCTGAGAAGTACGCATTGAGCAAAGATGCTTGAATTGGAAGGGAAGTTAGGCACTGTGGACAGGAGTGGGTTCCCAATCCCTGCTGCAGCGAGCACCCTCTCCTCCTCTGCTCATGTCAAGGGGAATGAGGCAGAGCAGCAGGCCCTATCTTGACCCCCCTGTGGGCAGCTGCAGCAGCATCAGGCCACTATGGAGGAGCTTGGGTTTGGGCTGTTCCAACATGGAGGGCATCCTCCAGCGGCAATTAATATCACCAGGCAGGTGGGCGAGATGATTGCGCTGGATGACCAGCCCTTCAGCATAATGGAGAACCAGGGATTTCGCCGGCTGGTGACACTGCTTGCGCCCAAGTACCAGATGCCCTCACGCACCACCTTCAGCAGGCAGGGGGGTGGCCTTCCTGTACTAGGCAGCCAGGGAGCTGGTGAGGGAACAACTGGCCAGGGCAGGTGGGGCAGTTGTGCATTTTACAACAGACATTTGGAGCAGCCAAAATGCACAACATGCCTACCTGGCCCTGACTGCTCACTGGTGGCAGTTGCGGGTGGCAGGAGGAGGAGCAGTAGGTGGCAGGGGCAGGGTACAGGTGGGCCCTGCTTCACACTCAGATCATGGACAAGAGCCACACTGCCGCCAACATAAGGGGAGCCTTCGACACCATGGTGGAGGGGTGGCTAAGGGAGGAAGCACCTTTTACCAAGGGGTTTGTGGTCAGTGATAACACGGCCAACATGAAGAGGGCAGCGCAGCCACTGTGCTGCCCACACCCTTCACCTAATGGTGAAAGATGCTCTGATCCAGAGGGAGAACAAGGGAGATGGCAGCAGCAGACCCCTTACCCTGCTGATTGAGAAGGGCAGAAAAACCACAGGCTATTTTAATAGAAGTGTGAAGGGTGGGCACCTCTTGAGGGGAAGCAGGTGGAGCTGGGGGCACAGCAGCACTGCCTCATGCAGGATGCCAGTACGAGGTGGAACTCCACCTACCTCATGCTAGGGCATCTGGTGGAGCAGCAGTGGGTCCTGCATGAGGTAGCCCTTGTGGGGGAGATTGGGGTGGTGAGGCCACTAGGGCAGGAAGCATGAGTCATGAAGGCCCAGACGGTGCACATCCTTAAGTCATTTAAAGACGTGACAGAGACCCTAAATGCGGTGACAGCCACCCTGAGCCAGTTCACCCCCATGTTCCATAGTCTGTTCAGGCAGATGGCAGGCTTCCTGGCTGACCAAGAGGGGGGGCCCAGAGCGGTGTCTTGTACCAGAGGTGGTGGCCCTGGTACGAAGGTTGAATGAGAGCTCAAGATTCGCTTCAACTGCTTGATTGGGAACGAGGTCTATATTCTCTCCACCATGCTGGACCCCAGGGTGAAGGCAAGTGTGGCATTTCGCACGGCAGACTTCATCCTGAGGAAGCATTCTCTGGTGAAAAGGGTGCGGGCAGTAGAGGGTGCGGGCACTATACACCTGCAGCAGCAGGGCCGTAAGGAGGGACAAATCAGCTGCGGAAGGGAGGACATGCAGAGCACCCCCAGCAGCAGCTCTGATAGCAGGGCCAGCGGCAGCAGCTCCTCGGTGGCCAGACCCATCACCCAATGGGCCACAGTAGGGCAAGCAGTGTGGGCAAAGGCGATTGGGGAGGTTAGCAGAGGCAGAAGGAGTCTGACAGTGCGGAGATGGTAGTGGAGAAGTATCTGGAGAAGTCAGTGTTAGACCACAGCAGCGATCCCCTGCAGTACTGGGCGGAGAAGGGGAATGTATGTCAGGCCCTGACCAGGGTGGCACAGGAACTGGTGTCCTGCCCACCAACCAGTGTGCCCATCGAACAGGTCTTCCCTCAGGCAGGGGACATCATGCTGGGTTGGTGAAGCAGTTGGCTTTTCCTGAAGGTCAACCTGTCGCTGCTGGGTTTCCCTGAGCTGGCGGTGGACTCTGAGTGAGGGGGCAGTGGCACACTTGAAACTTCCCCCAGGTCTCTCGATGCCTCCTGCGCCCACCACTCTTGCCCAAACACTGGATGGGGCTGTTGCGCCCCCACCCTCTCTTTATTATTCGCCCCCTGCCCCAGGGGCAATCTCTCTTTTTCTCTTTCTTAATAATTGCCCCCTCCCCCCTGCAGACACTCTCTCTCTCTCTCTTATTCCCGCCCCCCCCGGGGCAATCTCTCCCCCTCTCTCTATTATTCTGCCCCGTGGGGGGCCATCTCTGCAAGCTGACACCTTGTAACAAAGGGTGCTGCCAACAGCCAGTGCCCGTCTGCCATTCCATCTACCTCACATGGTGCCATTAGGCCACTCTGGGGCGCACAGTGCCAGTTGAAGCCTTGACCTTGAGTCAGGTAGGGATCGGACAGCTGAGTTACACATAGAGGCAGTGGCTAGACTGCGCTAGCTAATACTACACGCTATAGAGAGAGACAGACAGACATGCTGTTGGCTATGCCACCGCCCGCCATACACAACCAAAGATAGAGAGGGGTTCCCCACTGCTAGAACAAGCATGAGAGAGAGAGAGAGAGAGAGATGCATCCTGCACAAACTGCCACTCGCCAGAACCAGAGAGAGCACTCATCTGTGGCGTGTGCTCATGCTCAACACCCACATCCAGCAGCAAACCCACCAAAATGAGACAGAAACACACAATGTGCCTGTGTGTCTGCACCTGCTACCACCTATCGCAATGATTGAACGAAGTGAGCCCAATCACTCACTAATGCTCTCTCTCCCCTATGCCCTGTGGGGAAATCATTCAGGGGCTTCCCAAGTCTACCCCCCATGGGGTGATCTCTCTACAAGCTGAACATACGTAAACACTCGAGGGCTTCAAAATGACCATTGACCAACCAAGAAATGTAACCAAGTATTATATATCACACCTCAGCTTCCCAAGGCTGCCCCCCGTCGGGCGATCCATCTGCAAGCTGAAGACGCCCCACCACTAGGGGGCAATCTCTCTGCAAGCTGAAAACACCCCGCCACTTGGCAGCTTCCCAAAGCTGCCCCCCGTGATGCGATTT
The DNA here is from genome assembly GCA_003113815.1 of Sphenodon punctatus. Classification (NCBI taxonomy): domain Eukaryota; kingdom Metazoa; phylum Chordata; class Lepidosauria; order Sphenodontia; family Sphenodontidae; genus Sphenodon; species Sphenodon punctatus. The sequence goes on from QEPC01001524.1 coordinate 5,264,519, forward strand.
CTCTGCAAGAGTGGGCAATACACCTTCCAATGCCCGCTGATGCCTCTGCCAAAGTCCCTCCTCCCTCTCTCTCTGGCACACCCAAACAGACACAAGCCCGGTCCCTCCTGGGGTGCTTTCTGCAAGTTGAAACCCTGACACATTTTCGGGCTAATAGGCTACCACTGCTGCAGCTGTCAGGTAGGGATCTGACAAGCTGTATATATAATGAGATTCTGCCACCTGCCAGAAGAACCACAGAGGAATAACAGATTGGACAGGTGAAAATCGGCTGGTAACAAATATAGCTTTTACCAAAAAAATGCACAACACAATTTAAACTATGAGGAAAATAAACATTTGAATTCTGTTCAAAAAGGGAAAGAAAAAAAACCCTAGGCTACTTTGGGCCTGTCCCCTGGAACATGGGGGAAAGGGGACAACGGTCCATGGCACAGAAGTGCAGGGACCTCGGCAATCTCTGCCCCATGTCGCCTCGCAACATCAAGGGCCCCCAACATTGTTTCCTCCCGGCGCACCAGGCACTGGCGTAACGCCTTGACAGCATTCTTTTCAGTGCTTACGAACTACACGTAAGCCTGTGCCTGCCGCTCCCTTATCTGGAGCGCCCGGAACTGCTCCACAAGCCTTTCCTCCACATCCCTCGTGGTGGCCTGGAAACCCTCAACAGACTTTGTCACCGTTTTCCTCAGCAAACCCCAAAATGCCCTCACGTCGGCCGTTTCCTCATCACATGGGGCTGGGAAATCATCAGAGGAGCTGGAGTAGAAAGGACAGGGACGGCGCCACTTCTGGTGCAATTTCCATCGCCCCTCCACTTCCTATTGTTCCTCCCTCCGAGTGCTGCCAGTGCCACCAGACGCGCTCCTCTTCACCTTGATGAGGTGGACCGTCTCCATGCGAGTGATGCGCCCAGATGTGGTCCCCTGCAGCCCCCTCTATGTTTTTGTCGCAGATCTAAAGAATATAATAAGATAGGAACATAGGAAGTGCCATACTGGGTCAGACCAATGGTCTATCAAGCCCTGCCTGCTTTCTGTCTCCACAAGTAGGTGTCTGGCCAATCAATCTCTCTGCTAATGCCCACTGATGCTGCTGAAAGAGCCTCTCTCTCTGGCTGACCCACATATAATACACACAAGTGCTGCCCTTCCTGGGGTGCTATCTACAAGTTGAGACCCTGACATGTTTTGGGATGCTGATGCTGCTTCTCGTACCTGACTACCCAGCCGCTGGCCTGCTGCCCACCTGCCACCCGCTGATGTCCGTTGTTGCTACTAAAAGAGCCTCTCTCTGCCCTTCCAGGGGTGCTGTCTGCAAATTGAGACCCTGGCATGTCTTGGGGTGCTGCTGGTGCCTGACTGACCGCACACCCACTAGCCCTCACGCCTGCAAGTTCACTCTAAAGGATAGTATTCTTCTTGTCCCTCCCTCATGAAAGTTCTATGGAACACTAAACAAATAAAAACAAATTCTACAAACCTGGCAGTGTCACCTCCTCTGGTGAGGATCACACCTCCACCACCTCACGAGATGGTCCAGCCTGGGCATCCATGATTTCTTCCTCCACCTCGACCTTCCTCCTCAGGTTCTTCCTGCTTCCTTCCATCTTCACACAGTCACACACAACCCACCCACCCACACAGAGCTAACTAGCCACAAGAGATACACACAACCCAGGCAGCCACACACACCACACCACTGCAGAGCTGATCGAATTACTGTTTCCAGTTTTGGTATCATTCCCGGTCACGCACAATCACGATACAAAAAAAATAAAATCTTCGTTGGCGCACGAAACAGATATCGATACCAAAAACAAAATCTTTGTTTGAAATTGGTAACAATATCGATAATGACAATGATAACGAAAAATGACATTTAGTTAACAATGATACCTTTAAAGACAGTAAAGAGATATTCCACACAGGACCCAAGTCAAACTGTTTTTCACTTATATTTTAGTAGTCCCACTGGAATCCATGGGATTACTCATTTATAGACACTCAGTAGGTGAATATCTGGTTCTATGGTCAGGGACAAAATTCCTATTGCAGAATTAGGCCATCAGTCATTGCCTCCACACTAATTTGTTAATAACTCTCATACCCACAGCAGTGCACACAGAGGCAACCTCTGCTATAAATTACACCAGAATAAATCTGAAGTAAATTTCCCCAACCAGAGATCAAAATGTAGCTCACATAATTTGATTGCCTTTAAAAATACCCACTGTGTGATATCTCCCTCCCTAATTATCATCCCACTGCTTTTCTGGCAAATGGGATATAGTGACACAGTGCCTAACAGAGTTTATAATGAAGCCCTTGGTAATTACTGCTCTCAACTCAATCTGCTCAGATAGCAACAGAGGTGTGGCAACAGAGATAAAGATTGAGAAAAAATTAGTGATGCATACAAATTCAATCTGTACAAATATTTCCCCCTAAACTTGCCAGTTCAAGAATGTTACTCTGCTTTACCTCCTCCCTCCCATGTACTTAGTAAGATGTCTTTCACGTGCTCGCACCAATTCTATCAGTCTTCGTCAGGTTCATTAGATTGATCACTGAACTATGACGACACCATACTGAATAGAGCAAGATTGTCAATATCAGTTAAATTACTCTCTGGTTTTGTTAACATGTGATGTGCCTGAAGCCCGATTTTAAAAATGGCCAGAAGCTGTTTGGCTTTTTTCTCTCTATTTCACATCAACTGCTGTATCTTTATAAACTACTGCTACTTTCAGAACTACTGCAGTTAATTTAATTAATTAATTTATTTTTCAAATTTATACACCGGCCTTCGCACAAGGGCCCAAGACAGCTTACAACAACAATAAAAATGCATACAATAAAACATTTCCTCTCTCCCTCCCCATAAAATGTCCACAACCCTACCCAATAACCCAACCAACCATCATCCCCGCCCACCAAATGCTCTTCAAATAAAAAAAGATTTACACCACCTCCGGAAAATGCTCAGGGTCAGGCTCCACAAACCTCCCAGGGCTGGACAGTTCGAAGGTTGCCCAACACCCTACCTTTCCATCTGGAGGTGTTGACTACACCAGCTAACAACAGCCCCAACGTCCCCTGGCTGGATTTTACCAGCCAGGACAAGCAAGGATCTAGTTCACAACTGGTTGCCCTCATCACCCCAAGCACCTCCCCCACATCGACAGTGATACCAATTGAAACCGATCCAAATAAACAGGACAAAATGGAGCTTCCATAACTCCAAACTCTGACCCTGCAGTTGAAATGGCAGTGCCCAAGTCATGTTAAATATGAGCGATTTTGTCTGCAAAGTAATTAATAATAATGTCACAGTGGGCTATGGATGACTCCATTTCCTAGCAGAGAGAGACTAGAATAACCCCACCACCCAGAAGAGCTCTGCTGGACAAGACTTTGTAAATGCTATGATAGTGGAGAAGAAAACTTTCTTCGCCTCCATGACAGTCACATCATAGTCCTTCAAAAACGATCTATGCCGCAACTGGTCAGCTTCATTTCGGGTCAAGCGCCACCTGTACTCTGCCTACCCTCCCGCTTCAACCTCTTCAGGTCCGCCGTATACCAGGGAGATCTGTGCTGAGAAAGCAGTGGGAATGAACACCTGGGTGCAACCATGTCGATGGCCATGGTCAAAACGTCATTCCACAAGGTGATCAGGTCATTGATAGAGCAGCCATCAAAATCAGTAGGTATATCCCCCAGAGAGTTTGGGAAACCAATCAGATCCATCAGTCCCTGGGGGTGAACCAACCTACCTGGTCCACCACGTCGACAACAGCACTGGAGGGCTGGAATGTGGACTTTCAGGAGATAAGATCCGACCATGACAATGGTGTTATAACACCACGGCTGATAACTGGGATAGGCCATGGTTGTCATGGTGGTCATAAACTCCTGCTCCACCCCTAAAAGGCTGGCCTCAAAGTGGATATTGAAATCACTCAGAACACCACCAACTCTGATATCAGATCAATCAGGGAATCAACTGTGCAGCGGGGTGGCTGGTACCCCAAGAGGATCCCCAATATATCCCCAGTCAAATCCAGCACAAGGTGGACACACTCTATATCTGATGAGTTAGGCACCAGATACCTCTGAAAGGACAAGATGTCTTTAGAGACCATGGCCACTCCGCACCCACCCCCTATCTCTCAAGCCTCAGCTGATGCTGCACCAAGTACCTGGTCTGGACCATCTCAGACAATACTGGCCAAGATGCCTCATCCAGTCAGATCTCTGTAATGCATACGAGGTCAGCAGTCTTGTCCTGAATCAAATCATAGATGGTAAATGTTTTATTTGCCACGGACTTCACATTAAGGTCTAACAGCATCAGATTAGATTAAGCAGCATCAGCATTAAAACAGAACTTTAGGTCAAACAGAAAGCAATAACTAAGTCCTCCTGTATAGCAATGTCTTTTATTCTTTGAAAGATAAGAGCCTTTTCTTCAGCATTAAAAATTCTTCCATTGTCATTTATATAAAAGCCCAGTCCACTATAATTAAAGGTCCTGGATACAAAATTAAGCCAGGGGGAATGATGGAATTGATGACAACTTCTGTCTTCTAAACAAAACATCTTTGGTAGCCTACTTGGGGTGTAAGAAATCATCCTAAGTCATTAAGCTACTACTCTGGTGGTTATATTTCTATGCTGATGACACTCAACTCTCTCTACTCCCTCGCCCTCTGTTCAAGCTCGTCTCATCAACTGTCTCTCTGACATCTCTACCTGGATGTCTCAACGTCAACTCAAACTCAACATGGCTAAAACTGAACTCCTTATCTTCCCCCCTCATCCTTCCTCTCCTTCCTCACTGTCAATAACTATTGATGGAGTCACCATCCTGCCTGTCCCCCAAGCCCGTAGCCTAGGCTTCATCTTTGACTCAGCCCTTTCTTTTAAACCCTACATTGACTCTGTTGCTAAATCCTGTCGCTTCTCCCTCCATAACATTGCTAAGATTCGCCCTTTTCTCTCTGTCTCGTCTGCCAAAACTCTTGTTCATGCTCTGGTCATCTCTCGCCTCGATTACTGTAACCTCCTTCTCACTGGCCTTCCCCGGTCTCACCTTTCTCCCCTCATCTCTGTCCAAAACTCTGCTGCCAGGGTCATCTACCTCGCCAGTCGCTTCGACCATGTGCAGCCCCTCCTCTCTTCGCTTCACTGGCTTCCCCTTCCTGAACGAATCCTGCACAAGCTCCTAGTCTTCACCTATAAAGCTCTTCACAACCTTGCTCCCCCCTACCTCTCTGCACTTATCGCCCTCCATACTCCAGCCCGTGCACTTCGCTCCTCCTCTGTCCCTTCTCTCACCCTTCCACGCCTTCCCTGCTCCCCTAAGCGCCTTCGTCCCTTCTCACTTGCTGCCCCCCATGCCTGGAACTCCCTCCCTGTCCACATCCGCCTTGCCCCCTCCCTTCATACCTTCAAATCTCTCCTTAAAACTCACCTCTTTCGCTCTGCTCTGTCTGACTCTTTATCCTGCTGAGCCACTATTCCTATACCTACGATCGGTTTACCCTTATCCTTGCAACATGGACCTGCCTGCTGTCATTCTCATCGTAACCAAGCCAAGTACGTGCACTTGAGACCTCGCATCTTCATGAATGTTAGACGCCTTGTCTCTCCCTCTGTTCCCCTTCCTAAGTCTCCTCCCAGCTCCTGTCTCTCAGATTGTAAGCCCTAGGGGCAGGGACCTGTCTGTTTTATTACTTTGTAAAGTGCCAGGTACACTGCCGGCGCTATATAAGTGTTTGATAATAATAATAATAATAATATTTGTTAAAGGAGATACCATACCAGTTTCTAATCTAAGAATTGGTGGTGTAGAAGAAGAAAGACCTACAACATAGTGTGAAAAATTTATTTTGGTGAATATCAATATCATTTGACACAGAATAACCCCAAATTGCCACTGCATAAAACATTTGAGATGCCACTTTAGCTTGAAAAGCGTTAAGTACCACAAATATAGATCTTCGAGCAAAAGCATTATAAAAACACTACTGTCAGAGTGGACCAAATAACTTTGTCTTTCAAGTATTTAACATGATTAAGTCCAAAGTTTTGACGATGACAACGTCAAACCTAAATATTTATACTCCTGAATCACCTCCAACCTACAGGAATCAATTTGCCAAGTAAAGGATCTGGGAAACTTACTCCAATGAAGTATTTTAATTTTAATATAACTGATAGTCAAGTTATTATCTTTGATGAAGTTAGCAAATTTGGTTAACCTTCTTTGTAAGCTGATTTGTGTTCTAGAAAGAATGACTGCATCATCTGCATACATCGAGATGGAAATGTAAGTAATGAGAATTTTCAGTGGGTGTAAGGCAGAATCTTCCAAATATTTAATAATATAGTTTACGTATAGATTAAATATGAGACAGAGATAGATACAGCACTGGTGAACTTCATTGTAAGTAGAAAATTTGGAGGCTAGTTCACCTTGGGGGCTGTATCTCACCTGCACCCATGTTCCCTCGTGACAAGATGAGAGAAGACCAAAACGAGAGAATTGATATAAAAGCCTAAGAAGGGGAGGATTCCCAAGTTAAACAACAGCGCTTTCTATACAAGACACCCCTCATGCAACACACGTGGGTGTCTGCGCGTGCACGCGTGGGGAGAATGCACGTGCAGGGAGTCCCATGTGACCACTGCAGCAGGGGGTGGGGGTGCATGTTTGCTCCCGCGCTGCACCCACCTCCACCCATCGCCCACGCATGGAACCATCAGCCAAGACTCTGTGCATAGAGATCAGTGGAGGTGGGTGGAGATGGGTGTGTCCCCATCCACCATGGTGCACACCCATCCCCCCCACCGCAGTTCATTTGAAAAGGGCCAGTTTCTGTAAAAGTGTCTTGTCTAAGGAATCAAAGGCTATAGAGAGATCAATAAAAGCAGCACATACATTGACATCTTATAGACTTGTGTGTATTTACGTCTAAGGTATTGGATGGTAAAGAGATGATCTACGGTAGAATAGCCCCTTCAAAAACCAGCTTGCTCCTCACAAAGTATATTTTTTACAGTAACCCGATGTTGCCCAAAAAGCTTAGCTGAAGCACTAAGAAGACTAAATTATATTTATTTTTTTAATTATTTATATCCCGTTCCCTCCAGTCGAATGGCAGCTTGGGGCAGCTCACAAATACGATTAAAACAATCCATAATATTAAAAAAGGGTTACTTAAACAATATAAAACAAACCATAAAACAGTTAAAAGGGCAATAAGATCTGGGATGATTCTGGACCCTCTTTTATAGATAGGGACAACTGTAGTACTCTGCCCTGAGTTTGGAATTTGAAAGGAACTAATGAGGTCACTGAGCCAGCAAACCAGGACAGGGATCCACCAGTCTGAAAACAACTGATAGGTCTCAGCTGAGATTCCGACAGAACCGAAAGCCTTATATTCTTTTTCTGCATTTTAATCAGATATAACATTTGGTCTACTGTGATAAAATAAGAAGGGTTGGTACTGGCCCGAGATATTACTGACAGGGCAGAGCTAAAAGAATAATTTTTATTATTAAAAGATTTAAGAGCAAATTTAGCAGTTCTCCGACCAAGCACCAAAACATCCTGGTGTCCTTTGCCTTAATGACAAAGTTGAGCTTCTGCCATTGCTCTTCCTTGAAAGCCTTTTTCTTATTGAATAATAATAATAATAAATATACTTTCTTCTATAATCAGAAACTTGTCTCAGATGGACTACCAACAGATCTACGCTTTTAAATGTTATTATTTAAGTCAGTCTTCTTTTCACAACATTGTCTATCAAACCATGGAGCTTTAGTATTTTCTTTACACTATTTTTTTACAGGTCTAATACGGGACCATGAAACAAGAATATAATATGTCCATGATTTGCTGACCAATGTCTAGTACCAAATCAGTTGAAGTAATAGTAATAATCAAAGCCCGCAAATTCATCAACTCATCCCTATATAATCTGTTGTTCACATTTGTGGCTAATTTAACATTCTGGAAGGTTCGATCAAAAAATAATCAATCATGCTGGCTCCCAAAAAATGTCAGAGAATCTTAACTAGTAACTAACTATGGCTAGAATAAGCAACATTCACTGCCTGTAAACTCATGGTGGTAATTACAGAAAAAATGTTCCTGTCAGACTTATTGACACTCCTACTTCTCTACACAGGTGAAGGAATGCCCCAGATCATATTAATTAAATCGTACTACTTCTACTTCAACAGGAGTCCTCACATTCTTGCATTAAAATCTCCAGCCTGTAGGAGTCTGTCAGTAGGAAAGTCAGACTTAAGAGTCCCTAAACAGTGACTGAGAGACTCCCAAACAGAAGGCTCCAGTAATAAAGGAGATAGGTGGAATGTAAACATTAATTATAATTCAAGAGTTTTCAGGAGTAAAACTAAGTCTAGTTATTAAGCAGAAATCATAATCTAGTCTAAGATGAACTACCTGTAAAATCAAAGTAATAGTCACTGATGAACTTATGTTCAAACTGTAAGGTTAACAGTACACTAGTGCATTCCCCTGAAAAGAGTAATGTTACTAGAGCTGTGAGGTACATGTTTATCCCGATGTAGATTCAGTAAACAATGATGATTTATTTCAAAACTAGTAATTTTATTTTTAAAAGTAACACAAAAAGGTTCAAACAGCATTAACTAGGTCTTTAAAATAAATACATTTGCAAACTGGCAGCAATTTAGAAAAATGCACACACACACACACACCCAGAATGTAATCATTTGCATTTCAAGAGAGGTCATTTTGGCCCAGTGGAAGGAATCTTGGTCATGATACCTATGGGCATATGGAGTACAAATATACTGCTAAGAGACACACAGCCAGTGGAATGAGTGTGTACAAGACTGTGTGTTTGCTGGGGGATGGGTTTGTGGGTGTGGTAACATATGCACATTGATTTGGGTGGGGAAGACTGTATGACTGTGGGTGTACACATCTCTGCAGGGGGGATGGGTTTGTGTGTGTGTGCACACACTGACACATCCTGTCTTCTGTTCTCATAAAAAATGGGAGAAATGGAACCCAATCAACTTCCAACCTTAGTACTCCCTGGGGTACACCTATACCCCAAATGGAAATTTCCATTGTGTGAGGGGTACACACCTAACCCAGAGCCTTTTTTTGTTCACAGGAAACAGTTAATGGTATCTCACTGTCCTTTGCGTATGTTGTGCCCCTGAGAGCAGGTGACAAATTCCTCAAAGGGCCAAGCCAGAGAGCTACTAACTTGTGAGCTATTGCGGTATACACACACCTGGGGTACAAAATTACCCTAAAACTCTGCATAAGGATTAGGGAGCCACTCTCAAATATCTCTTCTCATTAGTAACAGTCTCAAACTGTGAGTGTTTTGACGTTGTAACCCTACAATAACTAGCCCGCATAAAATTTGTCCTCATAATTTTATGTCCTCAGAGATGTGTTTTTTCTGCAATCTTATGCATTGCTCCCACAGATGCCAACTGGAAATGTCTCTGTTCAGGATAGCACCACCCAGCTCCACACAAAAAAATGATTTCTCCTTGCTGCACCTGTCAGCTTCATTCTGATTCACAGAAAGTCATGTGAAGTTTATAAGCAGCTGGTATCCAAATCAATCAGGAGCAGGTTTCTTGGAGATCTCATTTTATCATAGTACAGTGTCCATAAATCAAAACATACCTGGCAGATCACATCTTTTTTTATTCGGTCAGACAGTGTTCTTTTAAACAAACAAAACAAAGAATGCAAAATCTGGCTTCCCTATAAGTCTTTTATCTATACATGTACATTTTATTGTTCTTTTTCTACTGGTAATACCTTTATGACCATTGGAAACGTGAATAAAATGGAATCTGATGAGGGGCAATAGAGTCAAATTTAATCACATAATTACAGAACTGAAACGGACCCCAAGGTTAATCAAGTTGGCCTCCAGCATAGTATTGGATCTATCATACCTAAACTATCCCAGACAATTCAAGCTTGTCCAGTCTCCTCTTAAAAGCCTCCAATGCTGGAGAATCCAGTTCTCTAAGAAACCTGTTCCATTGCCCAATTCTCCTTACAGCCAGGACGTTTTCCCAGAAGCTCCATCTAAATCTGCAAATCTTGAAATCTGCATATAATGGCATGTCATTATTAGTCAAGTGTGTTACAAATACTACAGGTTAAGTCGTCTATGGATTACCACCAGCAGTTATAAATGGCAGGATATCAATAAGAGTATTTGCTCTACAGGAACATTTCCTGGCGCTCAGCCCCCTCCCCCACCCCGGTAACTGAATGCAAGGGGTTGAAGGGCTGACCCTCAGGAAATGTTCCAGTAGGAACATGCACTTAAGAATGTGAAAGACCAGGAAAAGGCGGATATTGGCCATTTTGAGATTGGAAACAAAAGCCTGAAAAAAATCTGGATGATTTATTTGGCTTTCATGAATGACTTTCCTGCCCCAGTCATAATTTGAGAAAATGTAACCCACTCTGGCATTTTTTGAGTAAAAGAGCATGCCACTGTCTCCCCCATCCTCAAAAAGCCCACCCTGGACCCATCTGACCCCTCTAGTTATCGGCCAGTCTCCCTCCTTCCCTTTGCCTCAAAGCTCCTGGAACATGTCATCTACTCCCGCAGCCTGGACCTCCTCTCTGCCAACTCCTCCCTGGACCCTCTCCAATCCGGCTTCCGCCCCCTCCACTCTACTGAAACTGCCCTGGCCAAGATCACCAATGATCTAC
>QEPC01001524.1:5287308-5322376 GCA_003113815.1 Sphenodon punctatus
AAACTGTAAGACCTGGCTGTTTGCCCAGGCCTTCGGGAGGGAGGGTGGGTAGGGAGGTTTTAGTCCCCTACCTATTTGTTTTGTGGTTTGGTTGTTTTCTAGCCCTGTTAATATTTAAAATACTTATGATTGTTCTTAAATTGATTTTATTGTATTTTATTACTGTATTTTAATGATGGAAGCCACCCCGAGCTGCGTGGCAGGAGGGGCGGGGTAAAAATTTATAAAATAAAAATAAATAAATAAATAAATAAATGCTTATAATAATCTCTATGGTGAGATAGCATAAAAGTTTTTATTGGCATATATTTGTTATTTAGTTGTTGTACAGTTTTAAAAATACTATACTTCCAGTCAAGCTGGATAGGATGTCCAACTACCTAGCCTTATGAGCAAGGGAGATGGGAGAGAAGAAAGGGGAAATGTACCTAATGTATAAAGGTTATACATTTTATAAACCTCTACATTATGTACTGCATAGTTTCTACAGATCAACGTGTGGGAAATTTTCAAGCTTAACCTACCAGCGTTACTAACTCCCAGCACTATTCAAAAGGAGAAGTACAAAATTCTGAACAAGCAATGATGATTTTATATATGAGAATCCCGATTCAAAACTCTGCCACATTTTATCTACAAATGTTATCTGCTCCCATCCATATATGCTTATCACTAACCTATAGGGTTTACCCCCATAAATTGTCCGAGTGACCAGCAGGACGGCTTACACCGGTAAGCACTACGTACCACCTAGGCTTGAAGCAGCAGCATTGCTTGCCGTTTTGCTGCAGATACAGGTCATTAGTGTCATCAGGTTAAAAACTTCTCTTGGTGGCGGTATTCGCAACTGAAAAAGTTGACAGGTCATTGCTCTCACTTTCAGACCATTCTCAGTTTTACAGACAACCTTCACAAATATGTCGGTTTTCCAAAGTCTCTTTTAATCAGTGTGTGTTAGCTAAACATAAGAGACGGGCCCTTAATGGTAGGTGGGTGACGATTTTGCCATCTGTGCATCAGTACTTTCTTCATACACACTGTAACTCGCATAACCCCATCTTGTTGGGAAGTGGCACGTTTTTGTAAATGTTATGACTGAGTTCCAACGGCTTCTTACAAACAAGAGAGTGCTCATTTGTATATGTATAATAGCTCCAGCATGCAGATCCAGTGCTAGAGCACTGGATCTTCTAATATCTCTTCTTTTATCTTCTAATAAAGGGAGTATTATTTTAAAATAAACTCTTTGTATTTTCTCCTGCCTCTTCAGTGCCGCTGGATGTTCATCGCATATGATCTACTTCACTTGACTCCTGACACTACTTACTATTGATCAGGGATGTGAAAACTTTAAACCGATAAGACGTGAAAAAACAATCAAGTTCAATTATCTCCAGTAGGGATGTGCATGTTGTTTTAGTTATATCAATAACAAAAACAAAAATTGTCATTTTCGTTATTGCAATAACAGTAATGACAAAAAACAACAACAAAATCAATAATGATAATGAAAGCAGTTATTGATTTTGTTATTGCCTGGCAGGTGTTTTTGGAGGGAAATGTGGAGAGGGGAGGAGGAAGCAGACATCTCGGAGCCAGAAACAGCGTTGAACTCTTGAACTGGGTGTAGGACCTGATGGTTTGGGGGAAGGACCTGATGGATGTATCTCTGGCCAAATGAGCAGCGCACGCAGATCCTCCAGTTGAATGGCACCCTGTGATTCCTCAATGCCTCTGCCTCTCAGAACCAATCAGGAGGGGTTCAGGGGAGGATACTGCAATGCTTAATATTGTAGGGCTGGGCTGCTTCACTCTGTGTTAGCTCTCTTGCTTGTCAGGGTGCATTTGCAGAAGCTGCTGGTGCTTGCACTAGAAATTCTCCCATATATACATCCCTTGTTCCCTTCCCTACAACCCAATCCTTATTCCTTAGGTACACATATACAGGGAGAGATGAGAGAGAGTAGATATACCTCTGAGTTTTCCTTTTCCCTCCCCGTCCATATAATATATATATATATATATATATATCCTATAATCCTAATATATCTAATAGCCTAGTACTTAAATATCTTTTATAAATATATATATAAGATATTTAAGTACTAGGCTATTATATATATTAGGATTATAGGATAGGAACATTTTGTATTATACATAGGCTAGTTTAGCTTAGATTCTGTACATATTATATAAATAAAACTACATATTGTGTACAGTATATATTATTGTGTGCAGTTCTTTCTGTATCACAATGAGAAGGGAAAGGAGTTCAACTTCTGACAATAATTCTTCATTGGCCCACAAAATCGATACCAATACCAAAAATAAAATCTTTGTTTGAAATCGATACTGATAATGACAATAATAATGAAAAATGACGTTTTGTTATTAACGAAAATGACACATTTTAATAATGAAAACAACAACAAAAAACGAACAACATGGGGCCCTGGTGTACACCCCTAATCTCCAGTTATATACATTTATCATCCTATAAACCTTTGCCTTAAGCATAACCTGTGGTATACAAATGCCTTGTAAATTGGCAGAATACTGCTGCTTTCTGTCTGACACGGTAAGATGGAGAATAATTTAAAGAAAAGTCAGGGAAACAGAGAGACGTTAAACCTCAGCTCATATGCTTCTTTATAATCTGCATCAGATTATGCTAGGCCAGTGAGTGAAGTTTATTTTTTGGTCAACCAGGAAAGCCATTGGTAGACCTTTATGAACGTGTCTGTCAAAACAAACATACAGGCTCTTCCAAAATCCCTGAGTGGGAAGCTCTCTCATATATCCCAATGGATTTAACTGGGGGGGGGGGGGGGAAAGGGGCGAGACACGACATGTTGCCCATGAGAAATAACATGCATGAAACATACAGCTCACAGGGTCTGCAAGGCAGTCCCTGAAAGGAATGCTATATTTAAACAAGCATAAAATGTTTAACTACAGCAACATTTCCCGTTTTTTCCATGGGAGACTCAGGGTGCGTCTGTCAGACATCCCCATGTTGATGCGGCCAATGCAGTGGCGCAGTAACGCTGTGGTGGGCCCAGGTTCATGTCTCAAGCATGGGGCCTCCATGGGCAAAGGGCTCCCTCAGAGTTGTACAGGAGGGAAGACCTCCAGGGGTGGGAGGGGAAGGGGGAAGTAGGGCTTTTCCATGAAAACTCCCAGCAGGCTCTTCGGAGCAGCAGCAATCTTGCCACAAAAGTGGGTGGAGGTGGGGGAAGCACTTCACCCACTACCCACTCCTAACAACTCTTTCTTGGTGGAGTTCTTTGCAAGTGTCCAAAGTACCACTGGGAAACTTTCAGTCAGCACGGGCAGAGCGCTTCCTCTTCTCCCTCCCCTGTCCAGTCTGAAAAAATTCCTAACAGTGTTCAGGCCGCTTGCTGAGGGCCCCCCTCAGGGTTTGGGGCCCGTCCTCAACTGTGTCCCCTTACTCCACGATAGCTATGGAGTTGTTTCTTTTAGAAATAAAAGAACATTTCTTGGGAAGTACAAAAAGTCAGTCATTGCTCTCAGTTATAACACCCACCATCGCCACAATATATAAGTGCCTAACGCTTTTCAACACACTTGTCCTATTAACATCCTTGTGAGGAGTAGGGAACAATTGCTCTCTCCACTGAAGAGCTCCAGGGAGATTAAGTAGCTTGTTCATAGTCACACAGAACAATGTGTGTTGCAACAAGGAAATGAATCCAGGTCTCAAGCTAATGTGTAAACCACTGCACCATCTCTCCCCAATCCCCAGTATCATTGAGTGGGGACTGACAGGTGGGCGTTCTCGATGGCACACCAACATTGTGGAACTCCCTCCCAATCGGTGTCTGCCCCAGTCCAACTCTTGATGTCTTTCGGCATCAATGAAAAACGTGTCCCTTTCGCCAGGCGTTCGCTGTAGGGGTGGTTTGGGGGTGGGTGGGGTTTTTATTGTCTTTTACACATTTCTGCCTTGCTTTTATTGTATGTTTATATTTCTATTGTAATTTTATATGGTGGATTATTTGATGTGGTTTTTTTAACTGGATTTATTATGTTTGTATTTGTAGTCCGGTTGTAAGCTGCCCCGAGCTGCCAGAGGCAGGATGGTGGCGGGGTATAAGTGAATAAAGTAACAATAATAATAATTATTATTTTCCCCAGTTATAATATAAGGCATAACCTACTTCATTACCCCTCATGCCATGTGGGTGATCCTTATCCAGTACTGTGGCCAATGGAAGACATGCCCCCATTCTATTTCAGTGGTCAAATATTCACCAAGCAGGTTAGCAGCATCCTCTGCTAGGAGAACATAGGAATCTTCACCCTGGGTGAAGTAGACAGCCGACAGCACCGGACACTACCCATTTGAGAGATGAAGAACAGAGGTAGAGAAGGACAAAGGGTGTCCTTAAAAGTCACACTTGTCACCATTCCAGCTGCGTCACAAAGGGCAAGCATGATGTTTGTTAACAAAAACCCAGGAGCTAGCCAGAGGGAACATGGGTTTGCAGCCATTTGTTCCGCAGAACAAAACCATGGGACCCCTCAGCAGTTCCACAGAGCAGCCAAAATCACACCAGAGAATAAACTTTTGTTCAGCAGTGGTTTCAGGCTTGTCAATTTAACCTGCAAGAGCTTTGCCTTGTCAGTTTAAACAGCAGGGAACACAGGTTTGCAGTAAAAGCTTTGTCTAGTCAGTTTTGTCAATGGGGGACATAGCAGGAAGTTTTTCATTGTCAGTTTAATCAGCATTGTCGGTTTAATCAGCAGGGAACATTGTCTTGCAACAACAACTTTGCCTAATCCATTTCATCGACATAGAACAGAGCCTTGCAGTAAGAAGCTTTGCTTTGCAAATTTTACCAGTGGGGATTTCAGGCTTCACCCATTTATGCTGCTGACCAATTGGCTTCCCTATTGGTCAGAGTCCATAGAGCAGGAGCATAAATGTAGAAGAGCAAGAATTTTTGTTCATGCCGCTCTACCATGATGTTGCCATGAGTACCATGTAACTGATTTCCCCCATGGGTAACTGTAATGTGTACAGCCACCCAAAGACCACCCAACAAGACCAGGACTCAAATTCAGGTCTTCCAAGTGCAAGACCCCGCACATGAACCACCAGACTACACTGGTTTTCTTCATGCCACGTCAGCAGGGCCACCATTACAATTTATGGGGCCCAAGGTGAAGATAAAATGTGGGGTGCCTGGTAACACCACTCCCTCTGGAGTGTCCACTGCAGGGCCCTAGAGGTGGTTATGTTCTGGTCCCCTGCTGGGAAGCAATGAGGGCCCTACACCCTGCCTTGGTGAAAACAGTGAAATGCAGGAGCCGAAGTAATAGGGAAAATAGCAGGGCCCAGGACAGTTGCCCAGGGTGCCTTGTAGCAAGACTAGCCTTTCATGTCAGCATACAGAGTTGTTTCTTTTAGAAATAAAAGAACATTTCTTGGGAAGTACAAAACCTCTGAAAAATTCCATTTCTTTACTACAATATGCTGGGTAGGAATAGCTGGAGTTTGACCGAGTGAAAAGGAGCCTGGGAGAGGCAAGTTCTTTGCACTGCACTCTGTGGCATCTGCCTCACTATTAGAAAGGCTTTCTATTAATCCCACTCCCATGACTAACAAAGAATTTGGTTCCTGAGAAATGCTGCATTTATTTTCTGAATAATACACAGTATATTCTGAAATAAACACAGTGGCTGCTGTTAGTAGATGATCACAGAGGGAGTCTGTGTGATGAACACTATCCCAACTTTGAACACAACTTTCTAACCAAAACTAATCCAACAATGACATAGGATAACCTGCACAGACTAGGTGCATGGACAGATAAACAGCTTCTACAATTCCCTGGAAGGAAGAAAAAGATAATACAAGACACAAGGTAGCAGAAATTAGAAATTTGTTTAAACTGTGTCACATATAGTGCTGTGATCAAGAAAAGCAGCACCGAGTGTGTCAAGTTCTGAAATCAAGACATTACACTGACAGCAGTTACAAATAAAGCTGAGCAGTAACAAATTCAAAGACTGGAAACAATAGCTGCAATCCCAAACCTATGGGATCTGCTTGCATGTGGCACAATGTTCCTGCAATGGGCACACGTGCGTAGCGCGTGGCACACGCGGGGAATGAGACTGACCCCACCGTGAGTGCATGTCCTTATGCTGCGTCACCACCCCTCAGATGCTCATACCCCAAAATTCCAATCATTCATCTTTAAAGCATCTGGAAAACCAATGAACTAAGTGTAACCAATGTAAAAATGTCTATGTGCAATGAGCCGGGAACAGCTGCTTTCAGAGGTGTGACCTGCCCCACTTACCCAAGTGATGTAGAATCAGAAAGTAGGAAAAGGAAGCCTTCTACTCAGCCCCCACCCTCTCCCCTGGTTGATGCAGTAAGCTCATTACAACATTCACAATGAATGGCTGTCCAGCCTCTGAAAATCTTCAGCAATGGGAACCAACAACCTTCTTGGGCAACCTGTTCCATTGCTGAACAAACAGAAAAGTTAGCTCGGATGTCTAGGGACAATAATTTAGTTGTCAATATCATCAAAGTTTTCATTCCTCATTAAAAGAAAAGAAAGGAAAGGGAGGGTACTGTCCGCACAGTCAGTGTGCCACCACTCCTTTCAAGAGCTCAAAAGGGCAGAGTTTATTTTGTTCCTGTTTACACTTTTCACGTCTCTTCCCACTCTCCAGACTGATACCTTGGTACGGTATGTGGGGGAAAGTCATAGGGGGGTTAGTATTTTTAATTTACTTACTAGAGGAATACATGTGAAAAAGTTAAAAGAGGCTGTAAAGGTTTGTGCAAAACTCATGAAGGACATGGGCATGAGTGGACTGGAGTTGTTACCTGCCCTTACTTTGTCTGGACAGTCCAGAAAAAAATAATAATCACTGACTATTCAGAATCAGGAACCAGCTACAAGGAAATGTCCCAAATTTGCTGCAGCTCTCTCTCTATCTGGTTCCTGTGCTCTGCCTCATGTGCAGCTTTCCGGGAGGAAGTTTTGAGTCTCCACTTCCCCTTTCTGCTGTGTCTTGCAGCAGAAGGAAGTGTCTCCCAAACAGGTTTGCAAATGGAGGGACTACAGCAGTTCTGTGCTGCAACTACTGCCAAACCTGGTTCTACGCAACCAGCATTCGGTCCCATCTGCAGATAGAATTCAGGGTTAAAACGCAAAGGGTGCTCAGTAATGGAGTATGAAGAACTGAACACAGCCAAAACAGAAGACTCTTCATTGTTAAATAAACGTTAGGTCTTTCCACAAGAGCCAATTTAGCCATGGGTTTGGGGGCATCTTGAAAGTCAAAAGCCTGGGAGTAAAGCACCTTTCCTCTCAAGACCATTACTAATTTTAAAAGGCTGGCATTTTGTGCACAAAATATAGACGTAATTACTGAATGGCTTGATTAAAAATGCATAGCTTGACAGTGGGATACTCCCATTGCCATCCAAAACCTGTGCCATTTGGCTGGCCCACTGTTGTGATCATAGAGAGATTTTTATTCTAGCAAATGGACTGGTACCTTTCTCTCA
Organism: Sphenodon punctatus; assembly: GCA_003113815.1. Lineage (NCBI taxonomy): Eukaryota > Metazoa > Chordata > Lepidosauria > Sphenodontia > Sphenodontidae > Sphenodon > Sphenodon punctatus. Next base: position 5,294,867 of record QEPC01001524.1, read on the forward strand.
CAAATTTAGTCATCTCAACCTGCCTACATGTTGCATCGTTTGTTATATTGTCCTGTACAGAGCAACCTGGACAGCAAAGGACTTTAAAGTTCTAGATCTTATTCAATGTATGCTTTCTTTGTTTGTCTCCTGAAAGCCCCAACTAATTTGCCTCCCAGCTTTTCATTTTATCACAAGGTGCATCTCAATATCTTTCTTTCTATCCTGTGAACCCATGTGGGAGTAGCTACTGCCTTCATTTGCTATTGCCTTCAACGGCCTGATACCTTGCTTTAGTACGGATGACGCTATGCAAGGAAGATTAATGTTTTATGGAACTAAAGGGATTTTCTGCCAGATCTTTGCTATCTCAGTCTGAATTACCACATGCACACTCAGAAAGAGCAAGAGTTGGGGGAGATGAGCAAAGTTACAACTGATTCATCATTTAGGGATAAACAGTCAAGAAATATTTTAAGTCTTGAGCTCACATTCAACCCTGCTTTAAATTTTTCCCTTGTTGGACAACTGGACTAACCAAGACGAGGGACAGTCTTTGGGACTGCGAGGCCCAGGGCAGGGGGAAAATGTGGGGCCCCCTTCTGCCGTCGCCAGGACCAGCAGGCCTAGGGGCGCCCCCTGGCTCAGGGATCGCCAGAGGGGGCACTCCCCTCCACCCACTCTCAAGCCGAGCCATTTTGGGGGGCACTTACCCCATCTGCTGCCACCACCACCATGCCGACCGTGAGTCCGCCACTGCTGGTCTGGGCCCTGCACCGGGCCCACTCGCTGTCTCCCAGGTCATGCCAGACGTCACAGCAGTATATTGAATTTACCGCCGCACCCGCCACTACCGCAAGTTGCTACGGGCCAGGGAGTGAGCGAGAGGCAGGGCCTCTGCCTCTCGCTCACTCCCTGCCAGACAGTGGCCGGGAGCTGGGGGCCCCAAGCACAAGGTCCTCCCAGGAGCAGAACCTGGGGAGGCCACCCCTAACAGCCCCACTGTAAGGCCTGCCCTGACCAAGACTGAATTTGTCCCATGTTGCAGAACAAAAGTGGGGAAGCTCAGGCCAAGGGGCCAAATGCAGGCTGTGTCAAATTTTTATGTGGCCCCTTTCCAGCACATGGATCTGGTCCCTGGATCCAGTTCCTACGCTAGAGCACTAAAAAACTGAGCTCAGGTTAAGTGAGCGCATGAGGGCACGTACACAAGGACAGGAGACAGGTATATGGCACAGATCTATGATACAGATCCTTCTTTTCTTTAATACACCCATTATTCACCCCACACCCAACTTCTATGTGGCTCTCAAAGCTTGTACTAATTTTCAAAGTGGCCCCCAGGAGGAAAAAGGTTCCCACATCTGTTGTAGAGAGTGTAAGCAGTTACTGGCATCTCACAGACCTTAAAGCAACGAAGGAGCCAGAGCTCAGCTGCAGACACATTACAAGTTGGAGAAGCCTTCATGTCAGAAGAATTTTATTATTTACTTTTTTGCATTTTTATTCTGCCCTTCCCATAAAGCTCAGGGCTGCTCACAATCCACAAAAAAGTTTTAAACGTTAACATTCATACAATAAAAACACACTCCCCCAACCTCAATCCTCCCCCACAATCCCACCCAAAAACCCAACCAAGCCCCACCTATCTCTACCTGCCAAATGCTTTTCCAAACAAAAAGGTTTGGCAGTGTAGATTTTGGACTGTAGCTTTACATAGTAATGGATTCAGAGAAGATAGTTCTATTTCAGTCCTCTTTCAAAACCTCTACCATGCTGTCTTCCCCTTTGTTGAGTCAAATTTCTTTCATAACCAGTTTCTCTGAATCCTCCTCATTACAGCCTCTTTTGGCTCCCTCTTTTATGGAAATTTAAGGGAGCAGAGCTTACACCTGCTTTACTTGAATACATTTTAGCAGCCTCTTCAGATTATTCATTAGCCCTCAAATGCCCAGGCCTTTGTCTTCTGGATTTTAAAACCACAAGAAGTTCATTTTACCAGGGAGTGAGGATCCTGAGAAAGGCTGCCTATACTCAGAGCCACCTTAAGGCTTTTGGAGTGCTGATTGGGGGCCTCAAACGTGCGAAATAAATAGAAATTATTTTAGTTGCTTGTGTGTGCAAATTTTTATTTCATTCAAAACTTCAGTATTTGTATTCTTTTACATGTACATCGTACCATATTATAGCAGCAGACCTGCTTATGTGACTACAGTAATTCAGAAAAATCACTTCCTTAATTTCCAGGCACCCAAGTTGTAACTTACATATTTGAATTTTGGCACATTTGTGTGCTCATGCTTGGAGTCTCTCTTCATTTTGCACCCCTGAACATTTGCTTTGCTCCCTATGCATCAGCACTTGTCACACGGGCCTCGCTTTGGAACTGGTTGATGGGGCTCAGCGAGCCCAAGGTCTGGGCCGAAGCCTTAACATGGCACTGTCTATACTCGCACAGAAGTATCTCGGTCCAGAGCCCCCATAATTGAACTGGACTAGGTTTGATGCTAATGATTTTAGCAATTATTGCACTGTGTCTAGATAATCCTATTCTTTCTGCCTAAACAGCTATTATGCAAATGCTACTGTGGTATCTCGTACAGGTGGGACTCCAGGGGGGATTACTGGATACTAGATTTATGGGTATCGGATCTCCTGGGTTTTTTTTTTACATTGCGGCCATCGCTAAATGGCATCGACATAAAAAAATCCGGTAAAACCAGCAATGTTAAAAATCTGATATTCTGATACCGTCCATTATCGGTATTATCGGATTAATTCAATACCACCCATTATTGGTATTATCGGATGAATCTGATACTGATAGTCCCACCCCTAGTATCTAGGTTCTGTATAAAGAGTAAATAAATAGGTACCTAAAACATAGTAGTAATTTTACACTACTCATAATTCACTGAAAAAACCCTGATCTACAGATACTCAACTGATAACTTGATCACTGTTCCTTATCAAAAAGGTTTAAGTTTATGAACTGGATTTTCTCTCATTAGGGGCAAACTAAAATAATAAAAGGGAGAAAGGTGGTCTTAAGTAACCTTAGCCCTTCTCATATTCTTAGTCCATCAAGGAGGTGGTTAGCCTGCCTCCCACTCAAAAACATTTCCAGCTGTCAGAGTTCCAAGGGCCTGTTGTGTTGTTCAAGGATGACAAACGTGACATCCATCCAAGCCATGCCACCACCCCCGACCATTTCCCTAGCACATCTCCTTCAAATGTGGTTCCCCACATTTCTTGCCTATATGATCCGATTTGCCTATAAACCTAAATATAATCTGTGGATGCCCAGCCAGCTGCAAGTGCAAAGCATGTCAAATATTGTCACCTCATCCACAGATGGCATGACTTCACTTGGGAGTCCCAGCCCATCATTTAGGAACCTCCATCCTTCACTGGGTATCTAAACAAATGAGCTGGAGTCTGGTTTCAGCCTGTGCAGCTCCCACTCACACGTTTAGCATGTAGAGCCTAACAAAAAAGCAGACCCTGCATTTGGGCAGCCCGCACTAACAGGTTTAGAGTGACAAGCCTAATACCCAGGCAAGAGTCCATCCCCACCACACTCCACTCACCAGCCCCACCCCCTTCCCAGTATTACACCCCCTACCATGACTCTCAGGCTCAGAGAACCATGAGAAGAAAAAGCCGCACCAGCTATTTTCCCCAGGCTGTTATAACTCCAGGAGGTGGTCCAGCACCTGCTACCCCCGCTCATCCACAGGGATTCATACCTGGGTTTATACCAGTCAGCACTTGGTGGCTGGAAATAGCTTTTTGCTACACACAGAACGCTGTGCTTTATGCTTGCTACCATTACAGGTTGCTAACATGGGGGGCAAGGATTAGGCTTCATCATTCAAACCAAAACACAGAGGGAACATGGGTTTATTGAGGTTTGTTCCCCGGAACAAATCCAGGGGCGTGGATGTGTGTTCATTCACGATGTGAATGTGTGTTCATCTCGTCACAAACCTGGTTCACCATGCCACCACAGAAAGTAGGGAAACTTGAGCTGTCAGTACTTTCTGGGAGAGTTGACAGATTTTGAAAGGGAGCAGGGAAGGGAAAGGTCCCACTCACGTTTAGCATGTAGAGCCTAATAAATGGGCACCCCCCTGCATGTATTTCTTTTGCGTTCAGAACGCTCCCACTCACAGGTTTAGCATAAAACGGACAATTGGGTCGCTTAGCTTGGGAATTGTCCTTCTGTGGACTAGATGGGAGGTTATTCGGACCAAGGGAGCAATCTGCAGCATGACCACTAGGAGGCAACATCAGTTTTTTCATCTGGGCATGCGTAGCGCTGTTGCTCCCTTGCTTCCCCAGGCGTAGAAAGCGAACAGCTCCGTAAACCTGAAAAACTGAACATACACAAACCAAAAAAACCCGCAACAAGCGGGCAAACAGCTAGAAACAAGCCCCCAGGTAAAGACCTCAGGAAACAGTCAACAAGGCATCAGGGTGGGCCAAATAACCTCCCATCGAGTCCATGGAAAGACAATTCCCAAGGTAAGGGACTCAATTCTCCATTCTATGGACTCTCTGTCCATTTATTCGGACCAAGAAAGGTAAAAAGCAGTCACAGAATTCAGCATACGGGAGGGATGTCTAAATATCGTCAGCTAGTATGCCTTGCAACACCCACCGCCCAAAGGAGGCTTCAGCCAAATCAAACAGATCAATTTTGTAATGTTTTGTGAAAGTAAGTGGAGTCCTCCATGTAGCAGCCTGGCAAATCTCAACCAAGGGAGCCCGGGATCGAAGAGCCCAATTGGTTGCAACCCGCCCCCGAGTAGAATGGGCTAGAACTCTAGGAGGGAGGGGAAACCCAGACACCCTGTAGGCATCGGCAATGCAAGTAGAAATCCAGCAAGAGATAACCGCCTTGGATGCCACCAAGCCTTTGGATCTGGGATGATACCTAATCAAGCGTCTCGACGTGCGTCGAAAGGTCGATGTACGGTTGAGGTAAATCTTAGGGCTCGACGGAGGTTGAGTGTGCGCCAAATTTTCTCTAGGGGATGACGAGGGCGTGGACAAAAGGAGGGTAAGACCGCATCCTGAGTAAGGTGAAATTGGGAGACCACCTTAGGCAGGAAGGATGGGTCCGTATGTAAGACTACAGACTCCTTCCTTAACGAGCAGAGAGAAGGGTCCATAGAAAGGCCCCCAATTTCTGATACTCTTCTGGCCAACGTAATGGCAATAAGAAAGGAGACCTTGATAGACAGGAAGTAAGGGGACACTGTCATGTATCTTGTATACAGGCATATATGTTTGACCATCTGTGTTTTAATATATTGGAAATCAGAATTAGCCTCTCTGTATGATGACTTCTTAAAAGAGCTATCCTATAAAGACCTTTCTACTGAACTCTTGACCAGATACTGGAAAATCAGCCTGTATACTGGAATAGACGATATAATCAAGTCTGTCTCAATGAAATTAACCGTTTCTGTTGACTAGTCTCAAGATACGTGACTCCCTGGCAGGGCAGGAAGAGGTCTTGTTTGTTTGGAGTTTACTCATTGTTAATCCTATCTTATACGACAGCAACCTGATTAGTATGTATCAACAGGCTTCTTACTATGTATTTTGAGAATAATCCTTCCCTTTTAGCAGTCTTGACCTGATGTCATTTTTAGCTGACCTCCAAGCATTTTTCCCTCCATAAGAAGGGAGAGGAGAAATGGATTTTTCAGGAACAGTTCCTTCTTTGGAGCTTTTCTCATCTTCCATCTGGCGGAATCAGGCAAGGACTGGGTAATATTAATGTGTATTAATAGGATGCATTGAGTCAACTATAGCAATAATACTTAGAGCATACGTTACATCTTATAGATGTTAAGATCTTTGAATTTGTAACAGAGCTGTTGTCTAAACAGAAATGTCTTTCTAAGTCATGTACTTTTAATTAACACTGTTTCTTTTGTACTATGTCTTTATTTGAACTTAAGTAAACTATTGCTTCATATTTTATAATAAGTCTCGTAGCCTCATTTATATAAATGAATTGGTCTTTACCATATTTTGCTGAGCTGGCTGGCTTATTAGCAAAGTGTAAACTCAAATTCCACATATTGGACAAGAACGCCCGATATCCACACCAAATCATGTCAGGCCTGGACCACTAAATGTATTTTCCTTTTTGGGAAACCGAGGCACAACGCGACACACCTCCCGGAGAGGTTCGAAGGGTGGCTCGGGTAGCGCCCTCAGTACGACATTCAGATTCCAGAAGGGAAACCTGTGCACGACCGGCAGGGAGATCTTGCGAGCAGCCCGCAAAAATTGTCAGATATGGGTGTGTGTGGAAAGGAGGCCCCCCCCCCAGCCCCGAGGGTACTACTAATGGCCGCCAACTGTCGGGCCAGGGTATTAGGCCTAAGACCCTTATCCAACCCCTCCTATAGAAATTATAAAATGTTGGTAATAGAGAAGGATTGAGGATAAACCCCGTGAGACCCACACCATGTTATAAATACCTTCCAGGTTCACTGGTAGACACGCCTGGTTGATTCTCTTCTGGAAGCGAGTAAGGTCTTGATGACCGTCTCAGGATACCCCAGGCACCTGAGGGCTATGATCCAGGCTGTCAGTTTCAAGAACTGAGGTTGCTGGTAAAGCAGGGGACCCTGTGACAGAAGGTCCGGAGAGGAGGGGAGACCCAGGTACTCTCCCACTGACAGGCGGAGGAGTTCCGAGAACCAGGGTCTGTGAGGCCAGGATGCTACCAGGATGACCATGGCTTTCTGCTGTTTGGATCACCCTGCTGTGCAGGGGAAATGGAGGAAATGTATATAGCATCCCCAAGGGCCATTGCTGGCTGAGAGCATCGAACGCTTCAGCCTGGGGATGAGGGTCTCGGCTGAAGAAGCGGATCGCTTTGGCGTTGGAGGGGGACGCAAAGAGGTCTAGGGCAGGCTGACTATCTGGAGACAATGAGCCTGAAAACAGACAGACTGAGGGACCATTCCCCTGGGTCCAGCTGCTGTCTGCTGAGCCAGTCCGCTTGCACATTGTCCACCGCTCAGATGTGAAAGGCCGACAGTGATAGGAGCCATGTCTCTGCCCAGCGCAGGAGGCATGCGGATTCCGCATGTAGGGAGGGAGAGCGAGACACCACCACCCCTTGGTTGTTGACATACACCATAGCAGTTGTGTTGTTGGTGAAAACTAACACATGGTGACCCTTTACGGATGGCTTTGACCTCCACCCAGTTTATACTGTGAGAGCAGTCCCCGGCAGACCAGGTGCCCTGGGTAGCTTCCGTGTTCAGTGGGCTCCCCAGCTGAAGAGACTGGTGTCTGTGGTGAGACATACATGGTCTGGGTCCATGAGTGGGACTCCCTGGTGGAAGTGCAGAGGGTGAGTCCACCAATTCAATGACCTCAGAATCCTCTTGCCAACAGAGAGATGTGGGCGTGCCTGCTATCAGAAGGTCTTGCTAGGGACGAAGGAACTGCTGGAGCGGGCAGGAACAGAAGCGTGCCCACTGGAGATGTCGAGTGCAGGATATCATAAGGCCCAGGAAAAACTCCAGTGTCACCAGGGGTGCACGGGGTCATGCGTGGATTCATGAGATCAGGTCCCTTAAGCTTGTGCTGTCATTGCGGTGGAATGTACACCCTGTCATTGCTGGTGTCAAAGAGCACGCCCAGCTGCTCCAGCCACCATGTGGGAGTGAGTTGGCTCTTGTCCGTGTTCATGACAAAGCCGTGGTGAGTTAGGTAGTCAATGGCACGCTGTATGTGATGGAGCGCGAGATCTTTTGGGGGGGCCTTGATAAGCAGATCGTCTAAGTATGCGAAGATGGCAATGCCCTCCAGGCATAGGTTTGCTATGAGCGGTATCAGGAGAGGTCCGAGGGGAGGACGCGAGACCGAAGGGGAGCGCCCAATATTGCCAGTGCTGGTTCTGGTAGCACAAGTGGAGCCACCGTCTGTGGGCTGGGAGGACTGGGACACATAGATAGGCATCTCTGAGGTCGAGGGACGCCAGCCAGTCTCCCTTTGCTAGAGCCACCGTGATAGAGGAGAGGGTCTCCATCTTGAAGTGCTGTGCCTTCACCACTTTGTTGAGGCGCTTGAGGTCGAGCACTCCCCTCTTCTTCTCGACGAGGAAGAGGATAGAGTAAAGACCCTTCCCGCTCTCTGGCAGAGGCACGGGCTCTATTTCCCCGATCCGTTGGAGCCTGGAGATCTCGAGGCTCATAGCCACCTGTTTGTCCGGGTCACGTGATGACAGGGATAAGCGAAAGGAGTCCCGGGGGGGGTAGGGGGTACCTGAGTTCGATCACGTAGCCTCTTCATACTGTTTGGAGCACCCACGCGTCTGTGGTTGTGGTCTCCCATCTGCTGGTAAAGAGTTGGAGCCGGGCGCCAAGACGAGTAGATCTTAGGGAACAGGGCTCGGAGCAGTCAGGAGTCCTGCTTGTGGCTGGGGGATCCGGGATGCTTGTTATAATGAGATGGGGCCTGTGCCCTGTGATATTTGGACCCATGGTCACGCTGGTTTGTACCACGCGCCCAGGGCGGCCAGGCAGGGGCAGGGTTGTCGTTTCGTCTAGGGCCTTGCGAGAAGCGCTGAAAGGGGTGGAAAAAGGATCTAGTTGCCTGCACTTGTTGTAGAGTGTGCTTCTTATCCTTGTTGGGGGCCTCTGCAAGGGCCTTGTCCAGTGCGGAGCCGAACAGCTTGCCCCCTTTAAATGTGCTATTAACCAGTAAATACTTGGCATGTGAATCTGCGCACCACGAGCACAGCCAAAGCCTACGCCTGGCAGCTATGTTGGCTGCCATACCCTTGGTCACCCAGGTGACCATATCCATAGAAGAGTCAGCAAGAAATGCGTGTGCCATGGTTATGTTACTAGCTAACTTTTGTGAGAGGACCTCCAAAATCTTGGGGTCCTTTCCCAGCTGGAACCATTTCAAGATGGCCCTAGAGACATAGGAGGCTGTGGTAGCCATCTGTAATATGTTGGCCAGTGCCTCATAACTCTTTCTGAGCCCCGTCTCTACTCCTTTATCAGTGGGGTCCTTGGGCAAGAGATTCCCTTCTGAGGGGAAAATGGATCGGCGGGCCAGAGAGACAGCAGCGGCATCGACTTGCGGGGTCCTAAAGATAGCCGCACTGTGTTTATTAAAAGTGTATAACGACTGCTGGATTCTGGAGAGCTTCAGGGTTTTTGTGGGGTATTTCCACTGTGCCCGAATGATTTTCTCCAACCTCTGTCCAGGGTGACTCCAACAGAGGATGAAACCAGCTTCGGGATATAATCCCTATCAGAATCCTCCTCGTCAGACAAGGAATCAGATTCCCCCTTCTTTTGAGACCTAGGGGTGATTTTAAGGACCCTTTCTGCCCACCTCAGTAGCTTGGGTCCCTGTGTGGAGCATGTGGCGAAATGCCAGTAGGGGGTGCTATACAGCTGAGACAACCACCTCACTGTGTTTCTCCTGATCTCTGACCAGGGGTTCCCACAGCTGGCAAACCCCCAAAAACCCTTTTGTTGCGCTGCCACCACTTGAGAGTAATTCAGAGGGCATTTACACCCCTCAAGATATGTGAAGCTCAAAAGGCATAAGCCTCATAGCTTCCCAAAAGCACTCCCCTTTCCTGGCACTCTGTTCCTGGGATTTCCTCCTCTGTGTTGGAGGCAGATCCCCAGAGCTACCCACAGAAGGCTTCCTTTGGTTCCCAAAGCTGTTGGCCCCCAGCCAAATAGGTAGATTTTCCCCTTTCCAGCCTTAGTAGTGAGGCTTGGCCACCTGGCCCAAAGGAGGCGTTTATCGCGCAGCCAACAACACACACACACACACACACACACACACACCCAGTAGGGCAAAAAGAAACTTTAGTCTTTACTGGTACATAAGACAAAAAGGAATAAAAGCACAGAAGTAGGGGAGATAACCCTTTGAGCAATCAGTATCAGTATCTGTGGACATGGTAGCCCATTTAGAAAGCATCTTCCTATAAACTGTAGCTAGCAAGTACTCACTGGTTCTTATCAGTTCTCCATAGGTGATGGTTTTCCTATGGGGTCCAAGTTCTTCTTCTGGCAAGGCCAGAGTTACTGTTAAGCCATGTGCCTCCAGACAGGGAGGTCACCAGCGTAGCAGCAGTTCAGTGAGTCCAGAGAGAGAGAGAGACCTTTCTGTGCTGGTCCTTTTAAGGCATTGGGGGGGGGGGGGTCTGCCCTCCGGTTGCCCAGCAGGTACATAGTCTGGGGGTGATTTTGGATGTGGACCTCCACCTGGATCGGCAGGTGGAGGCGGTGGCTAAAAGCCACCTTCCGCCAGCTGTATCTGGTGCGGAGGCTGCGCCCATACATCTCCAGACCTGACCTAGCCACTCTCATCCATGCCTTCGTTACCTCAAGGCTTGACTACTGCAACGTGCTCTACTTGGGGCTTCCCTTGATATTGGTTCAGAGGCTGTAGTTGGTGCAGAATGCAGCGGCCCGTCTCCTTACGGGGACGGGTCGCCATGAGCACATTACACCAGTGCTCCATTCTCTGCACTGGCGGCCTATAGCATACTGATCCAAGTTCAAGGTGCTAGTATTGGTATACAAAGCCCTATACGGTCTCGGCCCCTCTTATCTCGGGGACCGTCTCGCCTTCCGTGACTCAGGACGGACCCTCTGATGCACTGGGGGCGCCTGTCTGGAGGTCCCCCATGTAAGGCGGGGGGCCACCATGGAGAGGGCGTTCTTGGTGGTCGGGCCACAGTTGTGTAACTCCCTTCCGAAAGAAGCCCGCCTGGCCCCGGGTCTGCTCACCTTTCGGCGGGCATGCAAGACTTGGCTGTTCGCCCAGGCCTTTGGAGGGGAGGGGGGGAGGGAGGGGTAAATTGGGGATATTGGTGGGGTGGGGAATTTGGGGAATTGGAGGGTGGGGTTAGCATTGGGGGGGTGTTAAATTTTTAAAATTGGTTTTAATGTATTTTATTGTTTTATCGTGTTAGCCGCCCCGAGATGCCATGGGCATGAGGCGGCGGCATAAAAATGTCATGAAATAAATAAATAAGTTCTTGGGAGAATCTCTCACCCTCTTCACTCTAGAGAGTCCCCGCTATGTCCTCTTCTGAGGAAGATCCTATAAGATCCCTAATGGGTCGTTTGCGTTGGGCTTTGCAGGGGCTTTTGTGCTTCCCTTTGCTTGAGGCTCTGGAGACCCTTTGAAGGAAAGTTTGGAGGGGGGGGCGGGAGCAGTGCGTTTGTATGACCACCTGTCCCTGATCTGGGTTTTCTCAATGCGCGTTAAGCACCCCCAACATAGACTCGAATGTGTCCTGTAACTGTAGGAAGGCATGGGCGGGGGACCCCCTATGGCTGGAGGCAGAGGAGGCTGCCTCTATGCGCTCCTCATTGGCTGAGCTAGAGCTCCTGTGTTGGGGTGCCGCAACTGCAATGGCGGCTGTTTCGGTTTCTCTTACCACGCCACGAGTCTCCCGCTCCTTCGCGTCTCAGCAGGCGGCCGTCCTGCGAGTCTTGGCTGTCTCAGCCATGCTAGCAGGTACCCCACGCAGGGGGCGTACCACAGGGGTCGAGCCCCACAGCTGCTCTGCCCTGGTCCATACCCGGAGGGCCGGATCCGGGGGAAAACGCCGAAGCCGCTGTCCTGGCGCTGAGGCAAACTCTCAGAGGCAAAAGTCTCACCCTGAAATCTTTGGGTTGCTGTCCTGGCGCTGACGCACCCTCTCAGAAGCAGTTCTAAAGCTAATACTGAGTGGGTACGGAGCACCCTGCTGCAGCTCCTATCTAGCCAGAGGCAAATTTTCAACTGGGGAAGCGAGGGAGCAACAGTCCTATGCATGCCCAGATGAAAAACTGATGCTGCCTCCTAGTGGTCATGCTGCAGATTGCTCCCTTGGTCTGAATAAACAGACAGAGTCCACAGAACGATTAATACACAGGCAAGAGTTCTACCCCACCAAACTCCACCCACCAACCCCACCCACTCTTCTCAGTATCTCAGCTCCTATGACAACTCACAGGCATGGCAAACCATGGCTTGACTTGCTCACAAAGCAGCTGCTCGGTGGCTCCATTAGTAGTCAAGCACCAACATTAACAAGCCTGTAGGCATTCACAAAAGATGTCTCCTCTGCTCCTAGCACAAGATAATGTTTTCCCCTTCTTTTTGGAGCAATCAGCCTTAGCAGGGGAAAGTAGAGCAATGGAAATTGGGATATGTGGGCACTGGTCCTTTAAGGCCAGCCTGCACCTCTCTCAAACCCCAAGTCTTGCCTGGAGTATAAAATGAGAGCCCACGCCTGGGAGAGTCAGCTGGGGTCTGGCAGTGGAAGAGAACAGATGACTCGGATACAGTTCTCCACTGTACGCTGTCCTGGGTCCTGAAGGAGAAGTTACGTAGCAGGAAAGGGACACACAAGTGAGCCTGTGGGCCAGTGGAAAGCCTAAGTCAGGCAACCCGGCAACATGAGCTACAGGTACTAGCTCTAACCCCAAGGTGAAAGGGAACCAGATGGGTTAGAAACTCCAAAGGGACTGAAGGGTGCCTCCACATGTTCCAGCAATTAACTCTCCTTCCTGTACACTGTACTATCCCATTTCCCCAGATTCTCCTGTAACTAAGCTAGATTGCAAGGCCCCCAGGACAGGGACCTGTCTCTAATGATTGTTCAGTTACAGGCACATTGCTGATCCAATTAAACATAATGGGCAGAAGGAGTTATTATTATTAATCTTTTGTCATCTTCTGGGGAAGCCTAATGGCCTTCAGCATCAGATTTTAGTAGTCTACTACTTATTTCTACAGCACATATAGTGCATATGCAGCGCTATACAGTCACAGATTTTCAGAAACAGGTTCCTGCCTAGTGGACTTACAATCCAAGATATTCAAGACACACACACACTCCCATTTTACAGATGGGGTATAGAGGCTGAGAGGTTGTGACTTGCCCAAGGCCACCCAGTGAGTTCACTGGCAGGGGTGAGATTCAAACCCTAGTCTCCCAGGTCCAAGTCCAGCAGCATTAGAGACAGCGGTGCCAGCTGTCTCACGCATTCTTCTGGAACGTGGATTTGTCGAACCTCAACATCGAGGTTTGACAAATCTGGTTTTGTAAAGAACGCATGAGCCAGCCAGTGCTGCTGTTTCTAATGGAGGCCCAGCAACTTTCAGTCGGGGAAGGCACATCTAAACGCCCCCCATGCACGGTTTCTGAACGCAGACTTTGAAGTCCGCAAACATTAAAGAAACATTTAAAAGCGACCTCTGTGTGGCCAGAAATGCTGCCACCTGCTAGAATGGGCAAATGAAACCACTCTGCCCCCTACAGCAGTCTCTGAAAGCTGACACCCCCCCACTCACTTTGGGGTGCCAATGCTGTCCCCCTTGGGGCCATCACTGCAAGCTGACAGACACCCCCACACATTCTCAGGTGCCTGCAATGATGACGTCTGAGCCAAACTCCTGCCCATCCACACCTGCCTGCTGCTCCATCTGTGCCGTCGGTGCCCACCTCCTTCTCATTCTGCTGCTGCCTACTGCCCGCCAGTCTCTTCCCTCCCAATGGCCTGCCCCCCATGGCCATTTCTGCAAGTTGACATCTCCATGCACTTTGGGGTGCCAATGCTGTCCCCCCTGGGGCCATCTCTGCAGGTTGACAGGCACCCCCCACACATGCCAAAGAAGAACAATGTCAAATGTCACAGTACCACCTGCCACTCCTCCACCTGCCACCAGTGCCTGCCAGTGTCCGCCACTTGCTTCTGCTGCTACCCAGTGCCCATCAGTCTCTCTCTGTCTCCTTCGGATGTCCTGTCCACCTGGGGCAATTACTGCAAGTTGACACCCCATGCACTTTGAGGTGGCAAGGAAGGACAATGACAACTGCTGTAGTGCCATCAGCCACTCCTCTGCATGCCAATACTTCCTAACCTGAGTGTCCCCTGGTGCACGTGCCCAAGTGTCCATCAGTATGCATGTGTCTCATATCTCCTGTCTCCTGGGGCATTCTCTGCAAGTTGAAATCCCTGCTATACTTTGGGGTGTCATGCTAATCTGCCCGATGGTCTGTCTTGTGCCTGCCTGCTGCGTGCTAGTCTGTCCCAGATATTCTGCCTCCTGGGAGCATGCTCTTCAACCTGAAGCTTTAGGGCACCAGTGCCTGCCTGCAGCTTCAGTGCCTAGAGCCCCTGCTGCCTGCCAGTGTTCGCCCTGCTGTGTGCCAATCTCTCTCTGATATTTCTGTCACCCTAGGGCACTCTCAGCAAGTTTTGGAAAGGGAGAAGTGTCAGTGAGGCAAAGCCCGACCTCTATTTCGAAAGGAAGGGAAGCCCTGCACTCCCTGTACTGTTTCACCGATTAAGCCAATGTAAAAATAACGAAAATGAGAATGAACAAAAAAACCAAACACAAAGCAAAATAAAAATGATTTTTTTTCCCCCCTCTGCACACCCTTAATATGAACTGTTGAGAGGAATGTTGTACAAGAGAAAAGGTGCACGTGGTGGACAATAACTACGTGTTTTGGATAGGACTGAGAAAAGAAATATTTAGGAAATAAAAGGAAAAGTCTTCCTTGCCTGTGACTGAGCTCACGTACATATTACAAGATTCTGCAATGGAAGCAGGGGAAGCTCCTTCACTTGAATCATTTACAACTATCAAACACCCAACAGTCGAAAGCATGCTGCATAAGTCAATCCACATTTGGTAGATGGCTTTCTGGATCTCTGCTTGACATTTTCTAAATGAGAGTCCATTGTCTTCCCTTTTCACACCTCCAAGGGAAAAAAAACCCCAGTGAATTGCAAGAACTTTTACTCATCCAGGCTTTCCGTTCTCTTGTTCCATTCAGATTCACAATCATTTCCAGGTACCCTGGTTGCTTCAACTATCTTTTCTTTCCTGAATTTCCTGATCTCTATAACTCATTCAACAGCGCTAACGTTGCTTGTACATTTATATGCAACCCAGCAGGTCATGCTAAGCAAATCAAGAGCGAGTGAATCATGTTTTCAAGAATAATGCTACGGCTCTCTTCCTATCCGTCTACCATTTCCAATGCCTACACCTCCACAAGATCTATCCTTTTTCAAGCTGCCGATGCTTCTAATTTATTTGACTGACAAACCAAAATAATGATCAAATCAGTAAACATCCAAAATGTAGCAATCACACAATTATCCGTTACATAGTTCATTTCAGTATGTTTCTGGACGGTATGAATTCAGTGCTGATGTGATTTAGAAGCTGTTAGATTTAACCTTGCTTTGGGGGGGGGGGGGGGGGAGGACTGATTTATGAGGACATTTCTCATATTTCCTTGATAGGCTAGCAGGATTATAAATTAATTTGTAATAATAATTAGGCACTTCCACCTCCTCAGCTATCCTTCCCAGGGTGAAACCTAATGATATTCTACTCACCTTGGGTGAGTATCATTTTAAAAAACTATTGCACATTTCAGTTTATCAGATCATATCTTCCACCAGCATTTAGGAGAGGAGAAGTCTCACGTAATGCATTAGGCAGTAAATGCCGACTCCAGTGTTCAGGGGGCGGAGCAAGAGTTCATGGTCACCATGACAACCATGAGCCTGTCCCAGGTGGTATCTGGCCCAACTCACGAGGTGGTGCATACTCTGGATTTCGTATTTTATACTGGTCTTGAGGCGGGGGGGGGGGGGGTCTGTTTTTGGGGGGGGTGTCATTTGTGCCCTTGTCCTGGGCAGACCATTATCTCCTACGGGCCAATCTCCCAGCACATGTCTGTCCCCAGCAAGGTGTGGAACCAGTTCATATGGTTCACCTCCAGAGACTTATGGAACCGGTTTGGAAGGCTCTGGGGATATACCTACCACCCCTGATGGCCGATTGCTCTATGACCTCATGGCTTCTTGGAACACCTTGCTGACAGAGGTCATTGACCAAACTGCTCCCAGGCATCCGCTCCCTGAGCATAGGTGACACAGGGCCTCGTGGTTCAAGGAGGATCTTGGTCAGCTTAAGCAGGAGAGCAACTGTTAGAGCGATGGTGGCTCTACTCGTACTGAAGCCGACCGATTGCGGCACAGAGCTGTGTTAAAAGCCTATGCTATGCCTATGTGGGCAGCAAAGCAGAATTTCTTTGCTACCATCATATTGTACACAAAGTCGCTTCCAGCTGAGCTTTTCTGGGTGGTGAAGGGGCTGGTCAGTCTGGCCTCCCTCCGTTTAGGACTGGAATCTTCCAGTGCTTTCTGTGACATGTTTATTGACTATTTTGTGGACAAAATCGTTCACATCTACCATGACTTCAACTCCACACTTAATGCAGTAGATAAACCCGAGGTTATGAATGTCCCATCCGGTCCAGTTTTTCAACAGGTATCCTCCACTGATGCGGTGGAGTTGCTGGGAGCTGGGAGGGCCACAACTTGTGAACTTGATCCTTGCCCATCCTGGCTGGTGAAAGTCAGCCGGGAGACACTTGGGCCATTGCTGGCGGGGGTTGTCAATGCCTCTTTTATGGAGGACAAGATCGCAGGGTGCCTGAAGGAGGCTGTGGTATGGCCTTTGCTCAAGCAGTCATCTCTTTACATTAACACCCTTGCCAGCTATCGACCAGTCTCTAACCTTCCCTTTTTAGGGAAGGTTATTGAATGAGCAGTGGCCCAGCAGCTGTAGGGGCATCTGGACCACATCGGTTTCCTTGACCCCTCACAGTCCAGCTTTCATGCAGGTTACGGCACGGAGACTGCGTTCGTGGCTTTGGTCGACCATCTATGCCAGGGGTTGGATCAAGGTCGGTCCCCGCTTCTGATTTTGTTAGATCTTTCAGCAGCATTTAACACAGTTGACCATGAGATGTTGGTGACCCACCTGCAGGACCATGTTGGGGTGGGTGGGATTGTTTTTGAATGATTCTCATTCCTGCCCGGAGGAACTCAGCATGTGGTACTATACATCTTCCCACCACATCTCCTCGTGTGTGGAGTCCCGCAGGGATCCATTCTATCCCCTCTCCTGTTCAATGTGTACATGCAGCCTTTGGGCAACATCATGAGTGGGTTTGAATTTTGGTGTCATCAGTATGCTGATGACACCCAACTATACCTTTCGTTTTCATCTGACCCAGACCCAGCAGTCTCTGTTTGCGCCCGGTGTCTGGCTGCGGTGGGGAATTGGATGAGGACGAGCCGTCTGAAGCTGAATCCCAGCAAGACAGAGGTGGTGATGGTGGGTACGGGCAAGGGAATGGAGGCCCCCATCATTGATGGGGTGAATTGCTCCCTGGTCCCTCAGGTTCAGAGTCTAGGAGTCCTCCTCGATTCACAGCTCTGCCTGGATTCACAGGTGGCAGATGTGGCAACGATTTCGTTTGGTAAATTACATCTGGTCCAACATCTCTGGCCATACATCTCAGACTCCAATTTTGCCACCGTCATCCATGCATTCATCACCTCAAGACTGGACTACTGCAACGTGCTCCACATGGGGCTACCCTTGGTAATGACCCAGAGACTGCAGCTGGTGCAGAATGCCATGGCTCGTTTCCTTGTGGGGGACAGGCTGCCTGGAGCACATAACACCGGTCCTCCGTTCTTTGCACTCGCTGCCTATAGACTTCCGGGTCCCATTCAAGGTGTTCGTCATTACCTTTAAAGCCCTATACAGCCTGGGCCCTGTTTACCTGTGGGTTCGCCTCACCCCTCATGTCCTGAATCAATCCCTGCAATTGGCCAGGGGCACCTGCTTAAAGGTTTCCCAGGGGGTGACATTCGAGCAGGCATTCTCGGTGGCCACGCCATGGCCATGGAACTCCCTCCCAGTAGAGAGTCACCTCTCTCCAGATCGCCCCTCCTTCCGCTGACAGTGTAAAATCTGGCTGTTTATCAAGGTTTTGGTTGAGAGGGATTGGTAATGGGTGGCGGGGGGTTATGTTATTTTGGGGGATAATGGGGTTCTTTGCGGGTCCTGATCACTGAGTGATTTTAAACTGATTGTTTATTTATTGTATTTTATATTCACACAGCCATTCACACAGCCTTTGGTCTTCCAGGCTCCAGAAAGCAAACTGCTGATTGAACACTACAGCCCAGAGTAACTGCCTACCTGGCAAAGTGTCCCAATGCAGATGCATCATTTGGACACAGCCTGAATTGCATGTTTCTCTTGTCTTCTTTGCGGAATGAATGTTATAAAGAGACGGCCAAAAAGAAAGCCACACATGAACTGGTAATCATGAAACCACAGGTCAAACTAATATCGAGTTTTATAACTCTCAGTTCACTGAAGTGTAATTGAATGGGTTTAACTGAGAGAAGAATTAGTCCCAATGAACAGAACAAAAAAGGCCATGCTAATCTTTTTTTTTTTTTTTTTTTTTTTTTTTTTAAGTGTTTGTCCTCCAACACATAATGCTTTATTAATTTTAATGGGCACTGACTTTTTCCACACACAGGCTTTTATATATTTCCAACTGTTATCTGATTTCACACAGTCTTTCCCCCCCACAAAGTTTACTAAATCCATTTTATGACATTCACATCATATAGATATGCTGCGCTGTCCTTCCTGTTTTAATTTTGTTTTAAGCTTTTATGTATCTAAGTTGTCTGCCACTTTAAAAAGTCCACACTTTGGTCAGTTAGGATGGGATCTCCCACATCCTGCCCATGTTGGGCTCAAACCAAAGAATTTGGGAGTCTTTCCTTTTACTTCAAAGGGCTTTGGTGCAAGTTTGAAAACAGAAGGCAAGTAAGTAAATTGACTTGCCAACTACAATACAGGAATATAGGTATGAGTAGAGGTTTCAAACAAGGTCAAATAAAACTATGTAGAGATAAACAGAAAAGCATATCTAAGGGCATGTCTGCATGAGAAAACAATGATTCAACGAAACTGGTTTATAATCTGGTTCTGTCCCACCTAAAGTTAAATCAATTTAAAGTACTATTACCCTAAAATAATTGTCCATACAAGTGCCTGCACAAGTTTAATTCAGTTTCTAAACCAATTTAGCAAAATGTGTGGCGTTTACAAGCAATAACTCAATCCTTTACAAATGAAGCAAAGCTAACAAATGAAGGTGAGGAAAGAGGATCCCCTCTCATGTCACTCTGACAAATAATGTCCCTGACTTCAGACTACTGAACCTTTATTTATTTATTTAAACTTATATGCCACCCTTCTCAGAATGACTCAGGGCAGCTTACAATTGATAAAAAAAAACAATTCCCTCCCCCAGGAACCCCACCCCTAAAATCCACCTCCGAAAACTTCACTAACCTCCTCCCCCTAACCCACAACCGCACATAACCTTCCAACCAATCCCAATCCCCATCTGTCTTACCAAACAGAAACGTTTTACACTGCCTCTAGAAGATGTAAGAACAACAGTAGTGCCATACTGAGTCAGACCAAAGGTTAAAATGAGCACCTTGAATTGTGGCCAGAAAGCTATAGGTAGTCAGTGCAGACTCTGGGGCACTGGTGTAATGTGCTCCCGGCGATCCATCCCCAAAAGGATGCATGAGAATCCTACATTCATGAGTAGGACAGTCCAAAAGTTGTTTGTTTTTTTTAATTGGGTAAGCAAGTGCCACTCGAGCACAACAAAAGCCAAGGTTAAAGTAAACTTGATTGTTTAATTGGGAACGAAACACAACATCCCATGTGCACCCTTGTGGATTTCCCAGATGGATAAGGTGCAGGACAATGAATGATCAGAGGAGGAAGACAACGACTCAGGAAACAAGTTCACATGTGGACACACCAAACACAATTGCTGCTCCCCTTTTATAAAATTTGTAACACGTACAAGTTAACATGACATGAAAATTATCTGCAAATCAGTAGATAGCCTGCAGAAGTCAAACAATACTACTTACTCTGAGAAATGAGGGGGAAATTCTTTCAGGAAAGAGGCTGACTGAACACAACAGGAAATTAGAGATGTTACTCCCAGGAGAACCTGACATAATACGAGTTTTCCTTGTGATTTATAGCTGCAATAGCCTCTTCTTCATGAGTAGCAAATTAAGACAATACATCAGTTCTAAGAACTAGAGTAAAATCACTGGAATAATCAGATTGCCTGTATAATAAGAACGCTTGTCAAGATATGCTAATGTTCTTCTGATTGATATCACCATGTGATTTTGATCCCAAAGGAATGGCCAATAAATCTACCCCATTAATTTTGTTTTATTTAAACTATAGGAACATTAAATTAAAATCCATTTTTAAAAAAATACCGCATATTTGCCATTTTCCAAATGCATTTCCCCAGACTGACCATAAGGGCCTATTGATGATTGTTCCATAGTTGCTCTTATTTACCTTGTAAGTTATTTAATAAAGTACATTACAAAAATCCAACAGACGGGGATTTTGTATGTGCCAACTAATTGCTAAATGCAGAAACGTTACGAGTAGTAGTACCAATTTGCACAGTAAAATTTTATTTACTTAATCTGGAGACAAATTATTATATGCTATAGCTCTTATTTAAACTTTTCTGTATTAACTTCTCAAAGGGTGTTAAAGACGACGGAATCCCACACCAGGTGGGAGCCCACCTGCTCACTTATTAGATGTTCATCTCCACCAGTCATGTGGCCACAACCCACCGGACAAGCAGCCCACACTCCTGGCAGGGTCCCAAGCATGCAAAGCTTGCTGTGTGGGCAAGTGTGGGCTAATGTGCAACCATGTGTCTACATCCCATCAAGTAAGTGGTGTGCAGCATCACACTCATACAGCATCACAGAGTCATGGGAGAAAAGTCTCAAGTGTTCCAAGGAATGACCACTTCCAGGCCCTCTCTCTGCTCTTGCTCTCACTGATGTGCACGTAACGTCTACCTTAAAAGCCCACCATGCCATTTTCAAACATGCGTTCTCCTAGCTCTTCCTAGTTGGTCTTAGCAGTACATGGCCAGCGCTTGCTTTTTCCCCAGTCGTTGTATTCTCTGTAACAACTTGCTGAGGATTACCATCGGTGGGGCCACAGCTCAAACTGACAGCCAGGCAACAACCAGCACCACTACTATAATTTTGCAGTCGCAGTCCGACTCTGCCTACCATTCCACCCACCAATGCTACACTTCCTACACACAGGAAGTGACCAAGGCTTTCATCCATCTACGGAGGGAGCAGAAGGTCCATCCCGGTGAAGTGCTACAGGAACATGGCCGTGTTCCAAGAGATCTTAGTCCAAATGGCACAGCAGGGCTACATCCAGAACATGAATCAACGCTGGTAGTGGGCTGAGGACTTGAGGCATAGACACAAAGAGACCCAAGAAAACAACTTCGTCTCCAGCTATGGGAGGCAATCACCACCTTACTATGAACTCCTGAACTGGCTCCTGTGTGTGGATGGAGTCATCGTTTCACCCTGCACATATGCCCTGAAACACCAGGGCAGGAAAGGTGGGTGGAGTGGGCTGAATAGCTGTCCTTGTTGCCCTGCTAAAGGTCTATAAGCACAACAGGTGGAACCCCTGCCATATGTGCCCAGAAGAACCAGTACCTGTGGGTCCACAATCAGTGATGCAGGGAAGATTTGGCAAGGGAGCAGCTTGGGAAAACCACACGGTGGGCAGACAATATCTGCAAGGCCATTAACAGCATGGCCAGGGAGTATAGGCAGCTACTGTGGCAGAACTCTGTGGAATGCAAGGCCATTGTTGCCAAGGTCCACCTGGACTGCCAATAGGACGACAGGCACTGGGCCCACCTCTGGCAGCTGTTTGAGCAGTCCAACAGCAAGGAGAGGAGTAAGATGTGAGCAGAGAGACAAAGCAACCTGTCCCAGTCCATTCTGCTTCAGAACTCCCTGCTCGAGCACTGTTGCTCAGGAGCAGGTGCCATTTCCTAACCCCCATTGGCCGTTCATGCCAGCCTAAGCAAAAAACCCAACCACCCACTTTGGTTACCCCTGCACTCTACCACACCAGAGAACTGCTCCTGGGCCAGGCACGGTCCCTCCCACAAACACTTCCCCACAGCCAGATCCACACAGGGAGAACTGGGAAGATGTCCCCCCGCCAGTCCCACCACCCAAGTGAGCACGCCAATCTTCTCCCAAAAGGAGCAGTTTTATTTATTTATTTATTTATTTATTTATTTTATTTTTTCAATTTAATACCCCACCCCTCCTGCCATCAGGCAGCCCAGGGCAGCTTACAATATAAAAACACAAATAAAATGCAATATAAAACATTTTTTAAAAACTGCAGAAAGGAGGACAACATTTAACAGCATCCCCTCCCCCACCAGATGACTGGCAGAACAGCCAGGTCTTACAACTTTTCCGAAAAGAGGGGAGGTCCAGGTCCAGCTGCAGCCCAGCCACCGAGAATGCCCTCTCCTGCGTGGCCTCTCGGAAGACTCAGGAAACCTCGAGCAGGGCACCTCCAGATGACCGCAGGGGTCAATCCAGCCCCCGGGGGGTGAGGCGGTCCCACAGGTAGGCAGGGCCTAGACCATTTAGGGCTTTATAGGTCAAAACCAACACCTTGAAGCGGGCCCAGAATGCGATCGGCAGCCAGTGCAGAGCACGGAGCACCGGTGTTATATGCTCTTGGAGGCCCAATCCAACCAAGGGACGGGCCGCCGCATTCTGCACTAGCTGCAGTCTCCGAGCCGTTGTCATGCGTAGCCCCACGTAGAGCCATTACCATAGTCTGGTCTAGAGGTGATGAAAGCATGGATGAGGGTGGCCAGGTCAGAGTCCGAAACATACGGCCAAAGCTGCCACACCAGATGTACCTGGAAAAAGGCACTGCTCGCCACAGCCTCCACCTGGGCATCCAGGAGGAGCTGTGCATCGAGGAGCAGCCCCAGACTCCGCACCTGGGGAACCAACGTGGAACAGACCCCGTCCACAACCTGAGCGGCTTTGCTGGCAAACACACAGCAATTCAGAGCAGAATTTCCTACTCTGTATCGCTGCGAGTGTTTGCCGGGAAAGCCGCATGGGTTTCAGACCAGCGGCACCCCACACATATCCTGGCTGCGCATTCCATCCTGCAGCCAAAATATGCCACGGGGGGATGGGAGGTCTGAAAGTGGCCTTAGGCCTGTCACGCTAAACCTGTGAGTGGAGACTGCAAGAATGTACAAGAAATCTACGCAGGGGTCTGCCAGTTTATTAGACTCTACACATTAAACATATGAGTGGGGGCTGCACAGAACAAAGTTAAACCTGGACTCCAGGGGGCTATCATTTTGTTTGTTAACACTCAAAGTGCCTTACAAAGAGTGTTAAGAAATGTTGTCCTGATTTTACAAATGGGAAATAGGAAAATTTCCTTGCATGTGAATTTCTGTTCTTCTCTTGAAGCAGGGTGGAGTCAGAACTGACAGGTTACTTCCCTGCTCACTCAGCCATAGGCAGGATCCAGATGATTGGCAGCCACTGCTAGTGGAGGATCATACCCCTACTTCAGGACATAGCTACCAAAACTGACTTAGAAACTAGAAACAAGAAGATTATAACTTGAATAATAATTTTTTTAAAAAGGAAATAGAGATTGAAAAAAAACATGCACGGACAGGAAAAGGGAGTCGGGAAAAAGCTCAAACTCTAGTCAATACCCCTGTCTGATCCTCAAAAGTGGAATCCTACATGGGTGGGACAGACTTCTCATGCTGCTTCAAAAGAGAAACAGATCTTCACAGGTAAGAAAATTTCCCTCTCTCTCTTTCTTTGCAGGCTGGACAGCCAGGACTGATGTGAAGTCCCCAAGCAGTGCCTTTCCAACCACCCCAAATCCAAAATCCAAATCCACTTTAATTTATATCCCGCGCTCTCTCCATACAGACTCGAGGCGGCTTACAACAGAAGAAAATACAATACTGGGTTTTTTCCCACACAGGGGACCCAGAACAGTTACAACACAGCGTTCTAACATAATATACAATTTATAAAACTTTCCACAATTCACAAATCCTCCACCCCTCGTAACTTAACTGACATGCCAGTCCACCACCTCCCCCATAACAACGGGGTAGGTTCCACATACTATCGCTCCGTCCCCTGCTGCCACCAGGGAAAACCTAACCACCTCCACCCTTCTCTCACCAGGGGGAGTTGGCCTCACCAACCCTACATCAGAAGTCACACACAATTCACATACTTCCTCCAAATCCCCAACCTCCGCCCCAACACCCGACCACAAAGCACAACCAAAAACCAAATCCCCTCCCACACAACCTCCTTCATCCCTTGACAAACCCCTACTCATACCCCCACTGCTCACATTAACAGATGGGGTACGGGATACTATTTCCGGTTGCCTCCCCTCTACTTGCCCCCTTCCACGTATCACCCCTCTCTCTTCCCTCCATCCAATTTCCCCCACTACCACAGAAGGCAACCCTAAATTCCCTGACATCAAGCCACGCCCTCGCAAGGGTAGGGAGAGCGATAAACAACCCCTACCACCCCCAATATTCTCTAATGTAACCCCCTGCATAGTTTCATTCTCTATAAGTCATCCCCGACCAATAACTAAATTAGCTCGGCCCTGCGGCCGCCGGCACATTGCTTTTAAGCAGCTGGGAGGGGAGGAGCGAGCGGCAGCAGCCACTCACAGGTCTTTGTCTTTCTCCCTCCAGGTGACTGTCAGAGACTGGTGAGAGCAGCAAGCCTGGAGCCCGCTCAGCAACGCCGCCAGGGATGGTATGCAGGAAGTCTTGTCCCAGAAGGGTCCAGTTCCCAACTGGATAAAGTCAGAACTCTCTGAAACATCCAACAGCCAAAAGCCACTTCAGCAGATGCTAGAGTCCTCCCTATAGCAACATGGGAAGGAATGTACAGAGGACCAGGTGGTCACTCTGCAGATTTCTCCACTGACACCCTACAGAGGAACACTGCAATCACAGCTGCACCCAAGAGGATGCACAGCAACTCCCAAAAAGGGGGGGGGGGGGATCTGCAAAATCTTCAATATGCAGGCAAAAAACCTCAAGCTAGGGTACTTTAAAAAACCTTCCAACCCTTTGTCTAGCTCAGAAAGCTACAAACAGGGCAGAGTCTATTCTGAAGTGGCTACAACTATCCAGGTAAAATGTGAGTGCTCTCTTGACACCTACTCCATGCTATTTCTTCTCTAGGGTGCTGGAGACTGGGACAAAAAGAGGGCAGATTCAGTTCTAGATCCCTATGAGACCTCAACTTGACCTTCTGTATGAATGCAAGGCTATCCTCAGGGCTGCCTTGTCTTTCTGAAAAATAAACAGTTCTGGGTCAGAAGGAAGAGTCCCCAACTTTGAGACTCTGCAAGCCAAATTCATTGACACAAGAAACATTGTCTTAATCATTAAAAACAGCAACATCTGCAGAAGCAGATCAAAAAGGTACCCCCATCAAAGCCTTGAGGTCAATATTCAGTCCACAAGTGGAGAGCCTGCTGTCACGGAGAAACATGGGGTCACACATGTGTAACACGGGACTACATGTTTGGTAAACGTGTGGTGCCAAGGGCTTTACATGTATGTAATGTTACTATACATGTACACTATGTAATGTCAAAGGTTCCACATGTTTGTAATGTTAACTCTGAGAACTGTACAACTCGAATTAGGGCTCTTACACGTCACCGGCCTACAGAAAATACAAAGAGATACCAACATGTGTTTTGGGGGGCCAGACGAATGGCCAGAGTCATTAACAATGCTAATGCAGGTAGCCATTGACTACGTGCAGAAAGACAGAGAGACCTGAGGAGAGAACAAAGGGAATTCTAGAAGCCTGGAGAACTTAGAGGGAGGTTCCTCCAGGAGATATAAGGAGAGAGATTCCAGAGGGAAAAAAGACTTTGGCTTGCAAAGCTGCTTCGAGAGGACATCTACATATGAATGAGCAGCCTGAACACAGCAGGCTGAGGACAGCATGAAGTGAGAGACAGGTTCCGCTCTCTCAGCCAAAGAGCCCAGCCAGTCACCTTATGGCTGAGAAACCAGAACTTTTGGACTCGCTAGGGTAAGATGAATAACTTAGGAACTCAACCAGTATAAGTTAGGAATGCGGTATATTAACCTTTGATTTCTAGTTACCACTCTGTTTAACTATCTTGTTTATGTAATCAATAAACTTACTGCTTATTTTATGAAGAAGTGGTCAGTGTCTAATATTGGAACACAAGTGAGCTACAGGCGCCCTCAAGCTCTTGCGAACCCAGAGAGTAAAGAGTCTGTAAACGGGAAGGATAGGGTCCTTGTGTGACAAAGGAGTTTCATTGTGCCATACTTGAATTAGCCAGTGCGAGAAACTGATTCAAGAGAACTGTGCGCAAGGGAAACAGTCACTCAAACCTGGTAAAGTGGGGGTGCGGACCCCCAAACCCATGACAGTGGCGCCCCAATGAGTAAGGGTAACGCTCAGCTTGTGGACCAATGTGTAGACAGTAGAGGAGCATTCCCAGGTGACTGGACTCCTCTAAGTAGAGTACATTCCAAAAACTGCAGAGCCAGAAAGCCCAGGAGTTGGCAACTCTGAGAGTGGAATAAGCAGATCCTTGAACAGAGTGTGTTAAGTTTGTTATTTTAATCTTAATTTCGGGGTAGGGAAAGTGTCAAAATTGGGCTACCAAAGCACTTTCATCACCTGAGAAACTCAGAGCTGAGAAGGGAAGCTCAGAAGCGAGGTCTCGAAGCGGAAGGAAAAAATAAGCAGCAGCTGAAACAGCTGATACATGAGTTTGAAATGAGTACGAATGGAACGGATGGGGATGGAGCGGTGGCAACAAATCCCCCTCCAGGCCCCTCTCCACCCAACCTGCAACCAGCAGATGCAGATGGAAACGCACTGCTGAATGTGCTCACAAAACCCCCTTCCAACTGACCAGCAACCAGGGGGACAAGGTTCAAACTCTGAACTCGAGATGACCAGAATGAGGATGGAACATGAACTCAGAATGGCAAAAATAAATCAGGAAGAAAGAGAGAGAGAGAGAGGAAAATGACAGAGAGAACATCAACTCGCTCTCCACAAAATGCAGATAGATGCAGGGATGAACCCTCCACTCCCTTCACTAGGCAATACGGGAAACAACGCAGAAGGCAGAATCTGGGACTACGCTCCATTGATCCCACAATGTGAGGGAAATCAAGGCATAGAAGACTACTTCACAACCGTACATCATGTTTTTCTGCAAGAACAGATCCCGAAGGGGCTGTGGCTCAAATTAGTGTTACCTAAACTCCCAGTGAAGGCAAAACAAGTTCTCAACACAAAGATGGAGGAATCTACAGGACTGACTTTTGATGATTTCAAACAGGCAGTTCTTGAAGCATACAGCATCACTCCAGAAACTTTTCGCCAGAAATTACGCAGCTTCAAGAAGGCAGAGGGTACGTCTTATTCAGATGTTTCTAGTATCTTGAAACAATATGGTGTCAAGTGACTAGATTCAGGTGGGAATGCCACTAAGGAACAAATTATTAACTCTGTATTGCTTGAACAGTTCTATACTGTGTGTAGCCCAAATTTAAAAGCACACCTGCTGAATGAGATCACAAATCTCAAAGAGGCAGGG
>QEPC01001524.1:5322476-5347281 GCA_003113815.1 Sphenodon punctatus
GAGCGGGTGGGTCTCCGAAGGGAGAACAGGTTCAGTGACAGCTACAGCAGCCTCTGCAGCAGCTCAGAGGCTGCTGTAGCTGTCATAAAACAGCATCGCGGTTTTTGTTGTTGTTGTTTTTTAAAACTAAAGCGGCAGCGGTCCCCCTGCAGGGCTTTGGGGGGCAACGCCCATAACGCCCTGCAGGAGGAGCCGCGCCTGATTAGTATGCCAATCAGTACTGGACTTGCCACCAGGCAGTGATCGTACACATTGTCAATGGAAATTCAGCATGTGGAACCAGTGCTGAAAATGCAATGGGAACTATCACAAGGAAAAAGAATCCTCTGGTTATTGGAGAAGGAATTTTAGCCCACACTGCTCATGCCACAACTTATACAGAAATACAAATTCCTACAAGTTAATATGAACAGCTATGTTTCTATTATTTTCTTAAAAACGTATGAAGAAGCTGATGAATCCTTAACAATGGCAACATCCACAAATCTAACTGTAACAGAGTGCATATATAATACTTCATAGTTATTGCAGTAGGTTACCTAAACATACTGCTATCATTAGACTAGCCCAGGCTCACTCCTGTGAGATGCTTTCTGACTCCTATTGGTGTCTATCAGAGTGGAGGGTGCTCTGCTGCATTCAAAACTCTGGAAGACCTGCCCCCAGCTATCCTAAAATGAAACATTAGTGAAATATAAAGAACCAAACTTCAGAGACTCATCCTAGTGAGAACAATGAGATGAGACATTAAACAGGAGTAACAGATACAATTCCTATTGCAGTTACATAGGACTTTACATTCATTGGCCACAAAAAGACACAAGAAATCAAATATTACCACCAGAAACAAATTGTAAATCCATGCCAGAGGATGCTTAGTTGAAGGAGGACTGAGGAAGGACTGTGCTACTGAATAAATATAGATATGAATATCGGTTCGTAAGTTCAGATCCACGTCTTAGTGCCCTGCAATCTGTAATGTTATGGCTTGACTGCACCAGTACTGCAGTCTTCTATCAAAGCTAAAAATAGTTTAGCATACTCACATGTACTCTCTGTGTGCAGAATGTACAGCAGCTGCATTGCTGTAACGCCACAGAACTATCACTGACGACAAAACATCCAGAGTAGCATCAAACTGAAAGAGATGCAGAGGCAGTTATTTGTGGGGAATTATTTTTATTTCTTTATTTAGTTAGTTCAATTTTTACCCCACCCTTCCCAAATGGCTCAGGGTGGTTTACAAAGCAAATAAAAATACATATAAAAACAGCATTACAAAACCATAGACCCCCGAACCTTTCCCCACCCTCATCACACTCCTATCCCAAACAAACCAATCCCCCCATTCCCTATCCCTGCCCGCCAAATGCCCTAGCAAAGAGAAAGGTCTTGCACCGCCTCCAGAAGATGCTCAGGCCCAGGCTCAAGTGAACCTCTGGAGGGAGGAAGTTCCATAGCATTGGGGTAGGAACCAACACCACCATCCTGTGAGCCCTTACCATACAAACACAACTAACAGATGGTACCCACAAGGAGGTGCTCCCGGCCAATCACGGGGCTGCAGTGGGGAATGGAATTCTGGCATTCTGCTCTTAAAACAATGCATTTATAATCATGCTGTAAAGGGTACAAAGCAGCCCCAAATAAACCATTTTGATGAAGGAACAATTTGCATTCATCAAAGTGATGATCACATTTTACTATGCATTAGTACACAAGAGTGTATTTTGAGACCTCAACTTGCTAATCAAGGTATTAGGAACTTTATTATGCTCATTAATGTGCCAGTTTGAGATCTGCTTGACTTATATTTCTTTCTGTAATGTAGTCCCCAAAATATTTGAACCACTAACATACTTTTTGTCCCAAATCCAAAGGAGTTATTTGACAAAGTTAAGACCATTTGGTCAGCAGAAATTTGCAATGATATTATAGCTATTTAATTTCATAGCTTCAAAACTTCACTTGCTGTCATATCTGTGGCAGAATAGTAGCTACATTCACATGTGCAACACAAAACCACAAATTTCTGTAATCCCACTTTCAGGTTTTCAGTAACAAATATTTTTCACATCTCACCTGTGCAATATATGGCTGTTCAAATACATACTTTGCCTAATTGCTATGACTTCCATGAAAAGTAATGCAAGTTAAAAGAGATCAGTGTTCCAGATTTTTCTCTATAACCATGCCAGTGTGCACATTGAATATGGTTGCGGGTGTTGGCAATAGAATAACAATTTCAATTTGTAATATCTGTCTTAGGCTTGTCAACAGTGTCCCTCAGCACAGAACGTGAGAGTTGATATAAACAGAAATATCACCCTTTAGGAAATGGAAACAAACAAGCCACCTAAGACAATTTCTCCTCTCCAATTATCAAATTTTAAATCATTCATTCTCTAATAATTCACTCCTTTTCTTCTACTGCGTACTCTGTAGGCAGTGGCTTCTATATAAAAGAAAGGGTTGTCTGAGTTCAGAAGGGTATACAAAGTTAACCATACTTAAGTTGTAAGCTTACTTACAGCAAATCCAAATGACGATGCGCTGTACCTCATTACGGAGACAGCTAAAAGAAAAAAAGCCACTATTTATTTAGCATAACATAAAAGCTTCACTTGGATAACTTCATTCATTTAAAGGAAAAACTGAACTCTGAATATGAGAACGCATACAAGTACACCCAAAATGACTTAGAGCATTAAATAGCTGCAAGACTGCATTAACAAGCACTGTACTCCTGGCCTTAAGAACAGGCTGGGTGGCACTTCAGGGTGCCCGCAGGATTTGGCTGGAAATGGTGAATCAGTCGGTCAGTATAGTCCTCTTTCATCTGAGACAGTCTAAGACAGGATGATGTGCCCCTGCATGAACTGCCCTTCTCCTCAGTGCTGACCGTCCTACCTCACCCCAAAACAACTACCTAGAACTGTCGCTTCTCCCTCCATAACATTGCTAAGATTCGCCCTTTTTTCTCTGTCTCGTCTGCCAAAACTCTTGTTCATGCCCTGGTCATCTCTCTCCTCGATTACTGTAACCTTCTTTCTGGCCTTCCCCAGTCTCACCTTTCTCCCCTCATCTCTGTCCAAAACTCTGCTGCCAGGGTCATCTACCTCGCCAGTCGCTTCGACTATATGCAGCCTCTCCTCTCTTCGCTTCACTGGCCTCCCCTTTCTGAACGAATCCTGCACAAGCTCCTAGTCTTCACCTATAAAGCTCTTCACAACCTTGCTCCCCCCTACCTCTCTGCACTTATCACCCTCCATACTCCAGCCCGTGCACTTCGCTCCTCCTCTGTCCCTTCTCTCACCCTTCCACGCCTTCCCTGCTCCCCTAAGCGCCTTCGTCCCTTCTCACTTGCTGCCCCCCATGCCTGGAACTCCCTCCCTGTCCACATCCGCCTTGCCCCCTCCCTTCATACCTTCAAATCTCTCCTTAAAACTCACCTCTTTCGCTCTGCTCTGTCTGACTCTTTATCCTGCTGAGCCACTATTCCTATACCTACGATCGGTTTACCCTTATCCTTGCAACATGGACCTGCCTGCTGTCATTCTCATCGTAACCAAGCCAAGTACGTGCACTTGAGACCTCGCATCTTCATGAATGTTAGACCCCTTGTCTCTCCCTCTGTTCCCCTTCCTATGTCTCTCCCCCAGCTCCTGTCTCTCAGATTGTAAGCCCTAGGGGCAGGGACCGTGGCTATTTTATTACTTTGTAAAGTGCCAGGTACACTGCTTGCTCTATATAAATGTTTGTTAATAACAACAACAACAACAACTTCCAAAGGTAAAAAGACGACGTCCAAGATTTGTTGGGAGTTGGAAAAAAATAAGGGTATGGCACAGTATGGCCATTTGTGCATGAAGGGAGGATAGAGGGAGACATTGCAGGTAATAGCTAAGCTCAGAGCAGTTCTCATGGGAGGCAAGAGTTAATTATGTTCAAACCAAGAAGAATTCATACAAGCTCACCAATGGGAATGGAATTTGTAAATGAAATCCTGTAGCATTTGTATAGCCAAAATTCTGCTTCAATCTCTTTAAAACAAGATTCTCCAGTTTAAAGATGGTGACTTACACTGCCCTATGCATTAACATTGTGGGAAAGAATTCTAATTTGTCAGAGACTTCTTAATAAAGTGAAACAGGCTAGAAGAGCATCTATCTATAAACCGACATCAGCTAATTTCCTTTACGAGAAGGAAGGGATCGTTTGGGGAATAAAAACACTCTAAAGAGCTGTAAAACCTTCCTTATGTTGCCTTACCACAACATTTTCACTTTGTGACTGACGCAAAAGCAATACCTAATTTTCAGCATTTCAATAAAACAAGCACTCATTAGAGCAGTGCCAGTCAGAGCAGCTATGTTGTATTTCAAAGGATGGTTAGACAAATTCCTCCCATTCTACTTGCAATCCTGCTGCTACTTCAGTATTGGTAAACACCAGTCTGAGCACTGGATTCTTTTATTTACCATCTCATTTTTAGTACAAATAAGCTCAAGACACAAAGAAGGTTTCCAAGTCTGTTCACATCCAAAACCTGGCTCTGGATCATTACAATGAAAAGGAGCTAGAACCAAAGTTGCTCGAAGTTGAAAAGTATTGAGATTTTCAGGCCAGCCAATTTTTTTCCTTCTGTTCTAATTCTTTACTTTCTAGTTGAAAGGAAAGGCTGCTATCCATCCATCATGACAAGGGGAGACAGCTAAATTAAAACATAGGGTGCAGTCACACAACCTTGTGCAGAGGTATAAGCCAGAATACAGCCCATGTTGGCCTCTCCTGGCAGAGGGAGGGGAGAGAGGGTATTGTGTGAAAAGGGTGCGCTTGCTGCCATCTGCACTGGCTTCCCCTTCTTGTGGAAGGCTGTGTGAACATGCTCATATAAAACACCAACCTTTCCATTACCTTTGCTTCATTAAGTGGTTTACCACTTCCTGGAATATTCTGTCCATGCGTTTAAGCATCTTCTTTCAAAACTGTGGCTATCTTGTTAAAAATAGCTTAATACAGGCTAAGTATTAAGTATCTGAAGATGCCTCAAGAGAGACAGGAGGGTGATTTTAACGTTGGGTGTTAAGAAATGTGATAGTGGGCTGCTTTGGCCTGCACTGTTATGCTTGGCCCAGACCTGGCCTGCATGCATGTGCAGGCACCACCAGATATTGGTCTGGGATTGTTCCGGGCTAGAGGACATCTCCCCGTAGAGATCTCCAGGGTCACAGCCTGGGCTAAGGTCCACCCAATCAGGGCAAAGCAGGCCAGAGCATTTTAACACATTTGTTCCCACCGGCCCGGATCTGGTCCACCATGCCATTATAGTACACCGTAGCTGCCTGCCATGGCAAGGCACAGGGCCCTTGGCACAGTGTGGGGGTGGGGACAGACAACCACCCCCCACCCACGGCTGTGTGAACATTTGTTCTGCAGCTGGACCTGGTCCAGGCCACGTCCACAGCAGCTTCCTGACCCAAACTGGGCCGGGTTGCCGCCATAGTGCGATCTCATTTGTTTTCACTCATCAGCAGCTGAACTAATCTACATAATTCACAGTGCTGTCACAATGATATCTGGGGTCAGCATGAGAGTAGGAGTAGGGAGCACAGGAAGCCTGAGAGGGAGCATGGCATATTGACTTGACTGGTTACCCTGCAGATTAGACTGCTAATCTCTCAATCGAAGAGAGATGAGGGAGGGGAAATGAGCAGTTGTCGACACACCCCCAAATGAGACACGACACCAGAAAGTTGGATTTAAAACAGCCGCACTCTTTATTATCAGATCTTATGTCCGAATTGTGATGATGGGGCAATTCACTCAAGTGAATTGGGTCCAGCACCCATAAACAAACATATAACTGTAACTCAGGGATTGGCCCAATATACCATTAGGTCCCAATCCCTCTTAACTTTTCAAACATCTCCCCCTCCTGATACTGAGGTTATGGAAGGGGGACCAGGGTCCACGTGGGCTGGAGGAAGGAGGGTAGTGCCCTCAAGCCGGGGACAGTACATGTCCTTACAGTCCTCGCGGTCACTTCTCCCAAGCGGTTGACTCCGCTGCTTGCCATACCCTGCCATTGCAGCTGGGATCCCCCCATATCTCTTATGGAGATGCCCCAATTAATAATTATAACATACCTAACTCAGGTGCTGGACCCCTTCCACATAGAGGCTGCCAGGACCTTCTGGACAGGCCTGGCCCACACCTACACAAACCCAACTAGAACTTCTCTCCATTTTTCTTTTAGGGCAGCTAGGTACCATTCATTTCCCGTGGGGGACAAATGGACTGCTCTGTATAGGTCAGCTCTCTTGTGTGTGATGGCTTGATGGGGGATCGTTACTCCACCTACACCCTTCAGCCATCTCCCAATTTCTTTATTAACTGTTCTCCTGGTTTTGTCTATATTATGTGCTTTTGTCTCTATTATACCCCTGGACCCCATGATATCCATTCCACCCAGTCGTTCCACAGAATAGTCACCCCGGGGGTACATGTACTTAATTGACAAAATGTCGCTTCTTATTTCTTTCAACATTTGGACCCCTTTTATTTTGACTAAATCGTTCTCGCCCAAGTGGATGACTAATATATTGGGCTTATCCCCTTGTTCTCTGTTCAGGGTGGGCATCAACTGCCTCCAGCGCATGCCTCCCCAGCCCATCCACCTGATCCATACGTAGGCCGATAAACCTAGTTGCGTCCCCCATTGCGATTTTTCTGCCGGCTTGCCGGTCCATCGAACCAGGCTATGTCCCACGATCCAGACTTTGAGCTTTGGATGACGCCTCGGACCTGGGAAAACAGACATCGTTCTTCCTGCTCCAGAGGCAGGGGGCACCTGATGTGTGCCCTGTATGCCCTGCTATGCCACCTGCCTATAACCTGAAGCTCCTGCTCCCTGAGGCCCGCCGATGCGGCAAAGCTGGCCACCCCTATCCGGAATGAGTGAGTCCCAAACAGCTCAGCTGGAAGATGAAGGGCTGCAAGGGAAGCCCTCATCACAGACGTCAGCTGGTACCTGGTAAGGGGTGTGCCATCGGCAAAATGGAACAGGCTCTGGGGACTGAAGGTCACACAGACAAGTACAGTGATAGAGCCCAACTGGGCAGAGCTCGACATTCCCCGCCCTAGCTAAATGTACCATGATGCCTTTACCCAGTTGGTTGGTTTTTGAGTGGCGCAAACCTAAGGCCACTTCCTGCTCTGTGATAGACACATCTTCTATAGCCAGGACTCGACTGGTCTTATCCTTGGATGAATCTGCTACTAATTCACTAACCCTGAATGTGCCCAAAAAGGCCACTGTGAATGCAGCTGTAAATAGCTTGACTTCGCTTACTGATGAGCAGACGCGGGGTAAGGTCCCGCACATGGCCACCAGCAGCTGCGGTGTAATGGGTGGCCTACTGTTTTGCGAGGTGCCCGCTCCTGAGCCCATGCCTCCAACATGTGCTGTGCGAAAAATCCACGGTCAGGCGAGTGATGGCCTGCTAACCGGCTCATAAAAGCCACTGCTGCCAGGTTAACCTTGATAGTGCCTACCGCAGAACCCTGCTGTTTGATGGCTAGCATGAACTTGAGAACATGAGGTTCTGGTATAGGAAAGCCCGCATGCCAACCCTGGGATAAGCAAAAACTTTGAAATTTGTTGAAGGCCCTTTGATACGCAGCCCTGGTGCACGGCGCCAAGGATCCCTGTACGGTGTTATAGAGGTCTACGATCCAAGGTTCCACGCCCACGGGGGAAGGGTTCTGGATCCTGCCTGGCTCCAGGTGCAAGCGAGCGAAACCGCGTCATCTGGAAGCGAGATATGGCATCAGCCACCCCATTGTCAATCCCAGGAACATGCTTCGCCTTAAATACGATGTTGTTGCGAAGACATACCAGCCCAAAGGCCCTGACTAATCCCATGACCCTGGGCGATTGCGATGATTGGGCATTGACTATGTGGACCACGGCCTGGTTGTCACACCAAAAGGTTATCGCGTGGTTGGCAAAATCGCCTGTCCATAGATGGACGGTCAATACTATTGGGAAGAGTTCCAGAAACATTAAACCCTTTGTTAGACCCTGCTCTACCCGGGCCAAGGGGCCCCACACCATTGGTCCCTGAATATCACACTGAAGTCCATCCTGCCAGCAGCATCTGAGTGAACCTGGAGTTCAGCTTCCACTAACAGTTCCTCCCACCACAAACTCACTCCATTGAAGTCGGACAAGAAGGACGACCAGATATCTAAATCGTCCCTCATGTCCCGTGTGACCCTTACATGGTAATGTGGCTGAGGTGAGCCTGCCAGCTTGGCATACAAGCGTGACAGGAAGGTTCTGCCAGGGGCTACCACTCTGCATGCAAAATTCAAGCTGCCACTTAAGGATTGGAGCTGCCTAACTGTTACCTTACGGGCCAACCTACAAGCAGCAATTTTTGCTCACAAGTCAGTTTGTCGTTTGGTAGCCGGGACACCCCTTCCAGTCAAGCTCTATCCCCAAATACTGTAGTGAGGTGGCCGGGCCTACAGACTTCTCAGGTGCCAAAGGGATGCCCAAGTAATCTGCCAATTCCTGAAAAGACTCCATTAACGTCCGGCACTTGTCTGTCCCCGCGTGCCCCATGAAGATGAAATCATCCAAGTATTTGGTGATGTCCCCTCCCACGGCGTGCTGTCGGATGAGCCACTCTACAAGCGTACTAAAATGCTCGAAGGCTGAACAGGATATTGAGCATCCCATTGGCATCGCCTTATCGAAGTAGAACTGCCCTTCAAACTAAGTCCCAGGAGGTGAAAACTATCCAGGTGCATTGGTAGTAAATGGAAATTCGTTGAAGGCCCTTTGATACGCAGCCCTGGTGCGTGGTGCCAAGGATCCCTGTACCGTGTTATAGCCACTGCCCCTGCTTGCAAGAGATGGAGGGGGGGGGGGGGGAGACAGGCATACCCCACCCAGCCCTCGAGCCTGCGCCAGGGCCGAGCATGCTGATGG
The DNA here is from genome assembly GCA_003113815.1 of Sphenodon punctatus. Taxonomy (NCBI): domain Eukaryota; kingdom Metazoa; phylum Chordata; class Lepidosauria; order Sphenodontia; family Sphenodontidae; genus Sphenodon; species Sphenodon punctatus. Next base: position 5,331,478 of record QEPC01001524.1, read on the forward strand.
GAACAGGAGGGTAGGCCATCCCTGTTACCAGGGCCGGCCCCAGGCATGTGCCACATGTGCGGCCGCACATGGCCCCACCACCAGCTGGGGCTCCGCACTTGCCTGGCTGGGCAGCAGGCTGCAGCCAGCTTCTCCCCCAGAAAGTGATTCTTCCTCCCCTCCCTGGCTCCAGACCCCATCCCTCACCTGCCTCTGCCTTCTAGTAATGCTGCAGCAGCGGGGGCACTGGATCAGGCTGGGAGATAAGGCTGTTTGTTTACAAACAGCTCCTCCTCATGTGCTGATCAGAAGGTTGCTACTTTGTAAAGAAGATTCTTCGAGATGGCTCCCAACATTCTCACAACTGGATTGTGCGCACTCACCCTGTTTAAATAATAGACCTCTTGATGGTCTTGAGCTCCTCTGGTATAAAAAGAACCCTCCCCCTCTGAATGACAGTTCCTTTCAACCCTTTCTAGAAATATAAGAAAAGAATTCCATACGGGGCTGGAAGGTTGGGTGTTGTGAGAATGTTCGGAGCCATCTCAAAGAACCTTGTTTGCAAGGTAGCAAACTTCTGTTCTTCTCCGAGTGGCTCTTCACATGATATTTTTACATGGCTCCGCCGGGTGGGGAGTCCGTGGGCGTGCCAGTGTATGGATGGGGCATGCACACAGCTGCACACACATCCCCACTCACCCACCACTCATCCATACCCATATAGTAACCACCATTTCCCCTGGTTACTCCGTGCATGGGGGTGAGTGGGGATGCATGTTAGGCGAGCGTGCATGCACCCCCCCTCACCATGGGCACGTGCACCACGTAATTCACATGGGGTTCCCCCACCCATGAACACACAGAAATCTGCGTGTTTACGACTGGGAGGAGAGACCCGTGTAAAAAGGGCCACATTCTCACAACTGTCTTACTTATACTATCTTAGGTAGGAATTTAGGATGTAAAGCAGTATCTATTCTGTCTTGGAAAATAAATCTGCAAATATGGTTCTGAGATTATTATGGCTGCTATTTCACTAACTCTTCTTAATGAAGTTATTGCTAACAGGAATACTGTCTTTAAACCCGCACCCCATAACCAGTTCATTTGCACCCCCATATAATCAATTCACGCTGCCCCGTGGGCACAAATTAAATGGTTATGGGTGGGGGCAGCGTGAATAGATTATATGGGGGCGGGGGCAGAAATGAACTGGTTATGGGGTGGGGGCAGCATGAACTGATTATGGGGGCACAACTGAACTGGTTATATGTCTCTTTTCATGGCATAATGCGCTTAATAAGCTAGCTGCATTTTGGGTGTCTTGTGTGTGTGATAGCAGCACCTCTGGACTGGTCACACCGCATGCGTGCACAAGGCACAGGCGGCACTGGCAGCAAGAAGCAACAGGCCCTGGAGGCCAGACTGGCTAAGCTCACCCCCTGGCCCCTCCTCCAGTAAGGCAGTGGACGCAGTCAGTCTCTCTATGCCTGTGTCACTGCCCGCTTGGCTGCCCCTGCAGTGGAACCACTCCTGGGGAGTGGTGGTAGACACTCGGCTGGGGATAGGGGGAAGCATTAGGAGGCCATGCTTCTCCGTGGTTGCTCGGAGAGATGGAGAATGGGAATCCTTCCTGTCCAGAGGGAGTAAGTTTTATGTAAATGTATACATTTACATAATTAGGTGGTGCCTAATTATGCAAATTAGGCCCGACACCAAGACTTCGCACATGGCCTCACAAACCCTGGGGCCGGCCCTGCCTGTTACTGGCTCCCCCACACCCACCAACGGCTGCCACTGTGGAGCCCACTGCTCCTGAGAACTGGGCCACGGGGCTCCCTGCACAGGGGGGGTCCAACTGCCAAACCCCAGTGCCCCCAAGGACCCCCCCCGAGCTGACTGTGACCTCAGGTCGGGCCTGAGTACCCCCCATGGTTTCACTCTGCAACTCCACCCAGGCGAACCTGGGTTCTGGAGGGTCCTCGATATATCGGGCCGGGGGCTTGGTTCTCCATCTCTTTGGCATGGTGGTGAGGTCTCAGGCCTCTCTTCTGGCTCCTCCTGTCCTGGCTGATCAACCTGGGCCACACTGACACCTACACCCCCATGCTCTGTAGGAGGGCCTCACAACAACCCTCAATTCGCTCTATTAGCGAGGGCTCCCCGCAGGGGTCATGCTGGGTAGTCACACCTTCCTCCCCCTATTGGCTTGGGCTCCAACATGGTGGCTGAGGCCAGCGCCTCCCTGCCCACCGTTGTCCTGGGCCTCCCCTTGGCACACCCCCCACTTCATTTTCCCAGATAGGGCTCCATGGGGCCTCCTGCGCAAAGGGGGGGCTGCTGTCCTTTTCGTCCTCCCCACTGCTGGCCCTTCCTTTGTCTTGCCCCCGTCCCGAGTGCCTTAAGGCCTGAGTGAATGGGGGGGGAGGGATGAATCAAGGGGGGGTGGCAGTGCCGATCGGCGGCCTGGGGGGGTTATTTGGCCCCGCTCTCGTGGACCTCCGCTGGGAATTGGGGGGGTATCCGGTACCGGTCGCGGGCCCGACCGGTACCAGGAGGGGCTACTCCACCCGCTCTCATCTCCTCTGGTTTCACCGACCGCCGCTGCCTTCCACCTCGCACCGGTGGGTCGGCGCAATCCCTGCTGCATTGGATGCCGCCGCCTCCCGACTGAGGAGACGAGTGGCAGATTCACTTACTTCACCGTCCCCTTTGAGGCGGTGCACCAATCAACAGCACATTCTTAGCGTTTCTCCAGCCAGGGTTGCCTGGCAACCCGAGCTGGGTCCAAGACCTTTTCCCGCCATGCAGGCTTCATTCTTTTTGCTCTCTTTGCCCTTCAGCTCCCCGCCAAGCGCCTAGCTGGCACAGGGAAGGGACGGGCTATGCCGGTCGATGAATGGGGGTGGTGGAGGGGAGGAGATGGTGCAATTAAAGTGCACCGTCTCGACCAGACTGTCGTGCTCCCTTTTTCCCACCTGGGGAGGGGCGCGACAAATTGGCCTTTGTGGCCAGGGGCAGCCGCGAAGGGGCAACTGGACTGGATGACTCCTGAGCGGTAGCTTCCGCCTCTAAAGTTCTCTTCTCCGATTCCCCATGCAGATAGAAAAGGCCTTCAGGACAACTGGTGAGCCTTGTACAGCTTTCTGAAGGACACCATAGCTAGCTATGTTCTGGAGAATTTAATTAATTCCAGAACTAAAGAACCCTCAAACAACATGCTCAAAGACAATTGCTTTTCAACTTAAAACAGGAAGCTGTTAATCTAACAACAGATTTCAAATCCAAAAGTGGACATTATGATAATCTAAATCTGGTCTCCTGTATGACACAGCAATCAAGGCCAGAAATATTGAATGATCGAGGGAATCTCTATTAGAAGGGCATCCAGTATTGATCAAATACCATAAATGACTAGCTGCGGTAATATCACATGGTCTCTACAATAGCTATGCCTACAATTGCATGCATACATGCATATATAAACAACCCCACACTGTCCTTTTAAAGCAATGGAACCTAAAGCAAATATTCACCAGCAGATGATGTTATACACTCTCCCCTGCTCTTTGCTGTTCTGTGAATAAGATTAATATGCTTACAGACCTTGGCAGCACTTGAAGGTAAAGTGCAGTGGCAGGGTGGAATGTCAGAATAACAGATCTAGTAACCAACATTTTAAGTGGCTGAAAAATATATTTTATCTTCTTTAATTACTTATTGGGTTTCCAATAGCAATAAAGAGCCATTTGTCATTTTCTACAAGTCAGGCAACAGTCATTTGGAGCCAAAGCACCCAAAGCTTTGCCTTAGGCCCATTCACTACCTCCTGCTGCTCAGTAATATGAGTGATCTAGCTCAGTTCATAAATCACTGTGTCAGCAAGGCTGGTATCCATAGCAGAAATTTTGCCTGTTGCATTTCCATGCAGCAGATCCAGCAGCACAACCTCCATGACCAGAAAATGGCTGAGACCAGAAAAGGCCTCATGTTCTACGCTATGGGGAGAAAAACTAAAACCAGCTTTCAGTGCACGCACAGCCTCTCACAGCTCCAAGTTTGCAATGTGGCAGGTGGATTTCCTAAGTCTTTTCCCCCCTGAGCAATGCATGAGTGAAACTGGATGGTTTTCGTGCCATAGGAGCATGTTTGCAGAATCGGGGCTCTCTGCCCCAAGCTTCTCTCCTCTGCACCATGTGCCAACCTCAGCCCCAATGACTTTGAAGCAAACCCAGGGTCAGGCTAGCACCACTTCCTTGTTATTTGCTATGAATAATGACTGTTCACACACAGAAGAGAAGGAATGGACACTCAGAAGACCGAGACAACATTAGAGCAGGTGTTATAACTTATAACCCTGGAACCTCAGCACATGACGTATCCAGCGCCTCTCCAAAAGCAACTGCCTCAGGACAGAACACCTGCATTTAACCCTGATACAGACGGGCACCCTGTCAACAACACAACAGAGCAGATAATCTTTATGCCTTTTCCTGATGGTTGTTTACAAAACGCGTGCACAGTCGGTAACTAAAAATAAAGCTAACACAGAAAATCACACATCTGTCACTGCCGGAACCAAAAAACAATCTATTCATAAAATTTGAGAAACTTTGTGCCATATTTTTATCTTCTCTTCTCTCCACAGAAAAGGTGCTGTTGAAGGACAAGTCTGGAATGTCTTACCAAGTCCACCATCCAATAACCGAGGTTGTCCCGCTTCTCTTCTCCCCCACCCTACAGAAGGAGCAGCTAGTTCTGGTCTCATGTATCACATAGGAGCCATTCAAGACATTTTCAAGAAGGGTCTGTCTTGAAACTGTTCCTGTTCCTCAACAAGTTCCCTGGTATCATGGTTCATACTTAGTTGCAACAGTACACAAGTCAGCTCATCAACTGTCCTAGGAACACCTTGCGATAAAGATCATGAAACCAACATACACCACATACATGTTCATAAAGAGGTACTGCATATTAACATTATATCCTATCACACCTTCACCATGAAATAAGTTTGCCTAGCAAGGAAGGGCTGCATAAAAATGTAATACAGGTGTGAGATATCTGATTACCTGCAGACATTCCCCTCAAGCATAGAAACAAGATAATAAATGCATCCAGCTCCCAGCACACCAAGAGTCTTCCCTCCCTCTGTGAATATTACTGGAACCATATACAGATCTCCTGGAAATCCAAGGATGCTCCTGCAGAGTCAACTGGCCTCTTTCCCCATTCTATGGGAACAGAAATGTGCCATCAGGGTGTGTGCTTCCCATGTCGAGTCTCTGCAGACCCTGTTGCATCCCTACCCAACAACAAATCAGCCTGACCCAGGCAGTCTTTTCCCCACAATCCATATTTTGGAATCAAAGATGACACATTATCTTGTATATTGCTGTATCAATACTCTATACTGAAAACGAAAAGTCCTCATTACAGACAGCTTTTAATGCTTTTTAAAAAATCTAAACCGTTTGCAAGAGGTGCTTTACATAATAATCATTCCAAATGCTGCTGCCATTTGAGTCAATGGGGATTTTTCCATTTATATTGACTGCTATTTTTGCAAAGTTAGAGGGGTTTTTAAAAAAAGAAAAATCAGTGTATAAATTTCACATTCATTATGCAAGCAGTGCGCTTTCAGAAAAAGGTGCAAAGTTTTTCTGTCATTTTAATCCAATAAATTATTTTGTCTCCTCACATATTTACAAAAATAAAGGGTCAATTATCTCTTCTGCTTGTATTGTTTTAATTCCTATAATTCATCTCATTCCACACCTTTTTATAAGCCTATTTTTCATGTTTCTCACAGTACGTCAGGCAGAAATCCAGTCCAAAATCACAGTTCAAAGCTGTTAGATTAAGCCTGTACCCCCAAAGTTGTCTGCAGAACCGTTACATAATGCTAACCACGTACTGTTGCTATATACATTGCCCCTCCACTGTAAACATGACCACTTTCAAGAACGGCAGTCTATAACCCCATTCAGTCCTTGGCATCTCTGCTGCGTCTTCTAAAATAGGTAACTATTGTGATGGAAACTTTGTGATACAGATGACCATCTGCTGGGAGCTGAAGTTAAAAGTATCACAGAAACAACCTACGTCTGCACATGAAAAGGGACAGATAGCCGAGGACACACAAAAATATATGGCATAATTCCTGGTTTTCATCAAACAGAAAAAACTGTATGGGCGCACTACAAATGGTTGATAGTGTACAGGTTTTTATATGAAGAACTTAATACCATGTCATGATCATTGATTACTACTGTTCTTACCTATATAACATCTAGAGAGAAGAAGTGGTTGCCACAGATGGAGACAAAGCAATTCAGATTGTATCTTTTACTGAAGCAACTTCTGCTCACTTCTTTCGTAAATCTCTTAATCTACATCCTCCTGAGGAAAACAGGCTGATAAACATGTTATATCTTCAGATATTTCTCACCTCAACTTTATTTAATTTTCTTGACACTAAGCTTCAGGGATCGAAAGTTAAAGCCTGTTCGGAAACACTTTCAACACCATTAAAGCTGGGGATAGCTATGTGTGGGAAGTGCAAGCTTCCCACACATAGCTCTGTCAACGGATGTCAATCTTCTCTACCCTAATGCTGGACCTGTCCTAAACAGACACTGCCTAACCTGTCTGACAGTATGCTGGTGATGTGCTTTGCAGAAAGCACTTGGTTAAAGACAAATGAACTAAATGTGCTGTAAATATAGAAACAAATCTCCAGAGATGTAAAAACTAATTATTTAGACCGCTGTTATACCCCACCCCTTAAATGGTAGCATATGTAAATGCAACATCCTACTCATGTTGGCAGGAATGTTATTAAAATAGTTTCAGATCTCAGGGCAAGCTACTAACAAATATCTGCACACTGCCATGTAGCTATTTCACCAACGTTTACTAGACAGAAGCAAAAGGTCATGGAAATGTTGCCATTTATGTCTGACTAAAAGAGAACAAATATTTTCACATATTATTATTATTATAAGCATTTATATAGCACCAGCGATGTACCTGGCACTTACAAAGAGCAAGACAGACATGGTCCCTGCTAGAGAGCTTACAGTCTAAAGACAGGGGGAGAGGAGACAGGGAAGGGGAAAACAGAGGAAGAGACAAGGTATGCGAGATTCATGACGATGTCAGAGCTTGGGTACACATTCTTCGCTTGGTTACAGTAAATTGGGAGTTTGCAGATAACAGGTGGGGGATAATCCTGGGTGGGGATGCTTAGCAGGAGTTCTGAAGTGCGGAGCGGAAGAGGTGGGACGTGAATGCGTCGAGGGTGGGGGCAAGGTGGACGAGGGCAGGGAGGGAGTTCCAGACGTGCGGGGCAGCGAGAAAGAAGGGATGAAGGTGGTTGGCGGAGCAGGGGAGACGTGGGAGGGTGAGGGAGGGGATGGAAGAGGAACAAAGTGCTGGAGTAAGGGTTCTGAGGGAGATCAGGTCGGAGAGGTAGGGGGGAGCGAAGTTGTGAACGGCTTTGTAGGGGAAAACAAGGAGTTTGTGCAGATTACGCTCAGGAAGAAGGAGCCAACGGAGAGAAGAGATTTCACGTGGTCAGAGCGATGGGCTAAGTGGATGATCCTGGCAGCAGAGTTTTGAAGAGAGATAAGGGAAGAAAGGTGGGAGCAGGGAAGCCCAGCGAGGAGGAGGTTACAATAATCAAGGCGTGAGATGACTAGGGCATGGATGAGAGTTTTGGCAGAGGAGACCGACAGAAAAAGGCAGATCTTGGCAATGTTGCCGAGGGAGAAGCAGCAGGATTTGGCAACGGAGTCAATGAAGGGTTTGAAGGTAAGGTGCGAGTCGAAAATGAAGCCCAAGCTGCGAGCTTGGGGCACAGGGAGGATGGAGACCCCATCAATAGCAAGTGACAGGGAAGAGGAAGGACTGGTAGGGAAGCTAAGTTCAGTTTTCACCATGTTCAGTTTGAGTTGGCGTTGAGACATCCAGGCGGAGATATTGGAGAGACAGTTGGTGAGACGAGCTTGAACAGAGGGAAGGAGTGGAGAGAGAGAGAGTTGAGTGTCATCAGCATATAGGTGGTATCGGAAGCCATGGGAGGCAATGAGTTTGCCTAGGGATTGGGTGTAGATAGGGAAGAGCGGGCCAAGGACAGAGCCTTGGGGAATTCCGACCGAGAGGGGTAGGGAGGAGGAGGGGAAGGAGTTAGGAAGAGATACATTGAAGGAGCGGTCAGAAAGGTAGGAGGAAAACCAGTCAAGGACAGAGTCCCAGAATCCAAGGGAGTGGAGCGAATCAAGCAGGAGCAAGTGGTCAACAGCGTCAAAGGCAGCAGAGAGATCAAGGAGGACAAGAATAGAGTAAAGGCAGTTCGATTTAGCCAAAAGAAGATTGTTGGTGATCTTAGCCAGAGCGGTTTCAGTGGAGCAAAGGGGGCGGAGGCCAGATTGGAGGGGGTCAAGGGAGGAGTTGGCCGAGAGGAGGTCGAGGCAACAGAAGTCGACAACCCGTTCAAGGAGCTTGGAAGCAAAAAAAAGGAGCGAGACAGGGTGGTAATTAGACGGTTCAGAGAGATCCAGAGTGGACTTTTTGAGGCTGGGGGAGACACTGTCGTGTTTAAAGACAGAGGGAACGGAGCCAGTAGAGAGGGAGAGGTTGATGATGTGCAAGAAGGGAGGGGCGACGGTGGGGGCAATGGAGGTCAGGAGGCGGGAAGAAATGGGGTCCAGAGGGCAAGTGGAAGGGTTGGAGGAGGAGATCAGGAGAGAGGTGGGGGGGAGGAGGGAGTAGTAGGGGGAGAGGACTTGGAAGCCACATCCAGGTGGATCTTGTCGATCTTGGAGAGCAAGATCCTGAGTGGAGAGAGAAGAGGGAGGAGGACAGGGGGGGTTGAGAAGGGAGTCAAAGGTGGAAAAGAGGCGGCGAGGATCCCGAGAGCAGGACTCAATGCGGGAGGCATCGTCCTGCTGTCTAGCGTGGGAGAAAGCAGATTTGAGCGATGAGAAGCAGAATTTGAAGTGGAGAAAGTCGGCGTGGTAGTGGGATTTGCGCCAAAGGCATTCCGCACTCTGGGTACAGGAGCAGAGATGACGAATTGTGGGGGTGAGCCAAGGGCAAGGGTTGCGGGAGCGAGTGGGGCAAGGGAGTCGAGGGTGGAGGTGAGAGAAGAGTTGAAGGCGGAGATAGCAGAATCGGGGAAGGAGGAGGCGAGGACTGAGGTGAGAAGAGAGGAGAGGGAGGAGGCAAAGTCCTGGGGCACAATGGCCTGCAGATCGCAGAAGGGACGGGGAGATGGGGGAGAGGGGGGGAGCAGCGGGAGAGGTTGAAGGAGGCAAGGAAATGGTCAGAGATCAGAGACAGAACAGTTGCTAGAGAACACGAGATCAAAAGAGTGACCATCAGTGTGGGTGGGGGAGCTAGCCCAGAGGTGGATATTAAAGGAGAAGGCTAAGGAGAGGAAGCGAGCGATGCAAGGCTGAGAGGGTGCATCAATATGAATATTGAAGTCACCAAGGATGAGCGTGGGGATCTCATCAGAGAGGAGTAAGGTGACTCAGGACTCAAACTCAGAGAGAAAGGAGGATTGGGAGCAGGAGGAGGGGGGGCAGTAGATGACAGCAACATTAGACAGCAACAGAAGATTGGATAGAATCCAATCTTCTGCATAGGTAACCATTCAGATTACGAATACATGTTTATTTCTCCAAGATTTAAGCAATGCAAGCACAATAGCAAAGGAATAACCACCTGTTTCTACCCGATTAAATTGTGATCCAGTAAAACCCATGCAATCCTACTGACTAAACGTAATACCTGGTTTAATTTTTAATTAAACATAACCATTATATCAGATCAAATTGTTTTAAAAACAAAAATATTTTTTATATAAATATGGATTTATTACTTTTAAGCCACATTCACATCTGCAGCGGCGAGACCTGTGGGGAAGACACAGCAGCAGGGAGGAGCCGGAGAGCTGAAGAAGAGCCAGTGTGAATGGGGATGTGCCGCGGCTTCCCTGGTGCATGTCAGGATAGGATTCTGCTCCCTGACATGGGCAAGGGAAGCCGCAGCACATTCCCGTTGGCATCAGCTCGTCTTCTACTCTCCAGCTCCTCCCCACTGCCACGTCCTCCCTCGCGGGTCTCGCCGCCGCAGATTGGAATGCGGCCTCAGACTCTCAAAAAATCTGAAAATGGACTTAGTTCTTCCAATTACTACTCCTATGTCTTTACCACAACACCAGCCTCCCTCTTTGTACACTAAATGTAGGCTCTTTGTATTAAAAACACATTTTAAACCCCCTGACTTAAAAGAATATGACAATGTATACAAAAAATGCTGTTTAACACCCTAATAAAATGACGCTCAAAATAAACAAACGAGACATTAGCCTGCTACAGCCCACAGCAGGTGGGTGTCCACCTGCCCGTTTATGAGGTGTTTACCCCACACCAAATACAGGGCCACCACCCACTGGACCCGCAGCCCCCACTCACAGCATGGTTTTAAGAATGCGGAGCCCACTGTGCAGGCAAATACTGGCTAATGCAGGCTAATGTGCGCCCACATGTCCTTGTTCCATCAATTAGGCTGTGGGCAGAACCTCTGCATATACAGGTCTGCCAGCACCAGAGACACGGACAGAAATCCTAGAGCATTGGAGGAGCGACCACTTCCCGCCCCTCTCTCCACTCTTGCTTGCACTGCCAGTGGGAGCTTCCTGCAAGCGCATGAAGGACAACACCGGGGGCTTCTCGTTTATTAGGATAGATATGCAAAACACGTGAGCAGAGGCTGAGTGGGGGCTTCTCAGACTGAACCTGGACTGCAGCACACTAACCTCTTGTTTGTTTTTACTATTAGAATGTCCTGAACTCTACGTTGATTTGAATTTGTGTAAGAAATTCCTTGTTTTTCAAGCTGTGTATTTCCATTGCAGAACTTTGCAGACTGGCACAACACATTACCACATTTTGGATTTCTGTTAAACAGTTTGAGCAACATCTTTTCTGTTTTCCAACTGCTGAAAGGCTCTGGGCCAGATTCATCCTTGGCTTCACTCACACAGTACAGTATAGTTATACCAAGGATCAACTGTCTCGGTTACACTAAGGAATAATTTATCTTTTTGTGTCAGCTTTTCCTTCGCTGGCAGATCAAAACCACCATTGATTTACTGAGTATTCGAACTGTCAAAAAGGCAAAACAAACAGTTTCAGCCCACACAACCAAGAAACAAGCAAACATCGCATGCGTACAGGCACCAATGCAAGTCAAGGAATGGAGACCCAATTGTAACAGTGGCTGCTTTCACACGCAACAATGGGAACAATCCTATGTCCTTTGTAACTTTTGTGCAATTAACGCATGTGTACGTTCAAACCACGCACAAATTCATAGCGAAGACATTGTGCTGCGCAGAATCGATGCAGATTCCGCGCAGACAGGGTTTAGGATTAAGGCCACTGTCTCCCATAATTTTCTTGTTCCCATGATCTTAAAATCACAATATTTTCTGGGTACCCTTCTCATGAAACATGTCTCCTACCAAAAAAATGGCTGTGTGTGTTTTACTTAATTGCAGGATCTACCATTCTAATGAGTGCAAATTTTTGTCCTCCCACTTCTGGCCTGTGCCTACTGCCCAACTAACTTCAGAGCAAGGTTCAAATCCACAATCAGACAGCAGATTGAAATTAACAAACTAGTGCCATAGACGGGTGAATTTAACAAGCCAGCAACAGGGAGAAGTTAAATTAACAAGCCAGGTGAAATTAACTAGCCTGGAACAAATCAGAGCTCTGTCCTGCTGGTTTCCACACCTGCTATTATGCAAGTGTAATACCAACAGGTATTCCCACATTCCCAATTTTGCACAACCATAACACCTATTGAAGTAAGAGAAGGATTACAGAGCCCGATAATGCACTCAAGGCATAACTTGTAGGATAAATGAGGAATAGTGCATTCACATCCGCAGTTAACTTGTGGGAACAAATTACAATCCTACAATTAGCATCCTTTGCGAGAACAGCCAGTATCTAGAATTGCCTTACTCCTCAGGAGTAACTCTAATAAAGAGACATCTGTTCTTGCTACAAGCAGAACCTCTTTCAGAAATGTATGGAACTTGTAGCATCTTAGAAAAATAAAAAATAGCCATTAAAATGAAAAATTAGTAAAATCATGGCCAAATATGACAACACATAGCTATTCTGTTAACCTTTATGGCGACTAGTGCTACAGATTTTAAAATGGGAAGTGAGCTCTTTTTTATTATTTTGGTCAGAATTCTTCCCACCCCCGCCCCTAATATTTTTGTGGAATTTTTTTGTTTTCCAAGTGGCGTGAGAAAGAGTGTCCTCAGATGAAACTACAGCTCCCAGCACCATCTTGCTCTGAGTAGCCAGATAACACTGGGAGCTGGGAGCTCTATCCCTGATTATAGGTGAACTGCAAGTTACTAGTGCCTCTATTCTATGATTTGGGCAATCTCTGAACTAAAGAAAAATGGTTCAGTCACTGCATTTGCTACTGGGCTGTGAGCTGCAAGTTGCAAGTATTTTGGAAACAGATCTATGGGATTCCCCTAATGAAAGCGTTGTGAGACTCGCAAGAACAACTAATTATTTTGAGGCCCTCAGTGGCTGGAAGCTCAGTCTGCAACACTGTCATTCAGAAAGCACTGCACAAACCCTGTTTAAAAATAAATAAATAAATAAAAATCAAGCCTTTTCACTGACCCTGACCTCCCAAGATTCCTGTCACCTTTGGAAATCTTCGCCAGTGTACTTTCATTCCCTCCACGCTCCTAAAAATATCTAGCCTTTCTAAAGCAGCTGATATTGCAATATTGTAGGAAATTTGGGAAAGTATATTTTAATGTTCAGTATTTTTTTTGTTGTTGTTTTTTGGACAGTTTTTAAAAAAAACAACCTCTCACTAGCAGCAGTAATAGGGTAGCAAGAAAAACAGTTATTTGCAGAGATGATAAAACTGTACAATACTGGTAATATTTCATGTCTAATCAACCCCACCTCTTTTTATTAGCTTATTTATTGTGATGGTTATTGGAGGAAGGCTTAGATAAGTAACTGATTTTCCAAACCCTGTGCTTTTCAGATTTGTTCTTCCTTCTGTATTTTTTCTCTCTCTCGGCCTGCATATCTGCTACTTTTCCTAGACTCTGTTTTTATTCCCTCTTGAGCTCTCTCCTCATATGTCTCCATCCTTTCCTCCACAGGGTGAATCATGAGTCCCTTACAACAGTGGAAACATTAGGGGCAGAAGAATCAGGAACTCCACAATGTTGAGAACAGTAAGTTCACTGCCATAGGATCTTAATAGGTGCTTTTAAATGTGCAGTAGCTCTGGTTCTGCCAGAGCCAGTTCACTTCACCCCAGGCTGGCCATTTGGTTTAAGAGCGCCCACACTATATGTGGAAACAGAGCGGGTGCAGCAGTCCCACCAGCGACACTCCAAAACATCCCACAGTGCCACCAGTGAAGCGGGCTGGCCAAACCCAGTGCACCAGCCCAGAGTGGAGCTGCTGTCCATCTGCTGGGCAGACCCATGCTGCAGCTCCACTCCTGGCCATTGCCCCTGACAGCACCATAGAGTTGAGGGCACCAGCCTAGAATGTCAGACAATCAACTGCAACTCTATAGTGCAGGGGTGGGAGGAGGAAGCGCAACACAGGTGGCCTGCAGCCCAGGAAAACCACTGCGTCTGTCTAAAGAGAACCCAGGCGGGGCTGGAAGCAAGCGGATGTGGGGGTGTACCTCAGGAGCAGCTCCAGGGGCAGGCAGCCTTTTCTGTTCATTAGTTTACACCCGATGTGGCAGTTGGAGAACTCACTTCCTGAAGATCTGGGTGGCAGCTGAAAGCCTCAATGTTTACTGTACTATCCTGGTTACTAAGGTTGGTAATTTGCATTAATGGATGATTAAAGTGCTTTTTGTTCATTCTCTTTGGTGGTTTCCTGTGTAGATTTAAGATGCTCTTCCCTGTAAAGGCGCATCTGGACGGCATCGGTTTCCTGGACCCATTTCAATCTGGGTTCCATCCCGGCTATGGCACTGAGACGGTGTTGGTGGCCTTGGTCAACGATCTCCGCTGGGAGATGGATGCAGGATGTTCTACATTTCTTATCCTGCTAGATCTCTCGGCCACTTTTGATACCATGGACCATGAGCTGCTGTTGAGATGGCTGTGAGACCTGGGGGTCTGGACGGGACTGTTCTTGAATCGTTCCGCTCATTCCTCTCAGGGAGAAGCCAACGGGTGGTGTTGGGAGCTGAAACATCTTGCCCCTGCGCCTTGTCCGGTGGTGTTCCGCAGGATTCCATCCTGTCTCCTTTATTATTTAATGTATATATGCAGCCCTTCGGGGAGGTCGTGCAAGGGTTCAGGGTGCAATGTCACCAATATGCTGATACTCAGCTGTATCTCTTTTTCAGCTGACCCAGACCCTGCTGTCTCGTTGCTATCTCGGTGTCTGGAGGCCGTGGCAGAGTGGATGCGGCAGAACAGACTGAATCTCAATCCCGATAAGACGGAGATGATGGTGGTGGGGAGGGCGAGGGAGGTGTCGGCCCCTCTGATTGGGGGGGTTCACCCTCATAGCTCAGCAGGTCTGGAGTCTGGGGGTGGTGTTTGACTTGGATCTCCGCCTGGATCGACAGATGGAAGTGGTGGTGAAGGCCGCCTTCCACCAGTTGTATCTAGTGCGGAGACTGCATCCATACATCTCCAGGCCGGACCAGGCCTCCCTCATCCATGCCTTCGTTCCCTTGAGGCTGGACTACTGTAATGCGCTCTGCGTGGGGCTGCCCTTGTTCCTGGTCCAGAGGCTGCAGCTAGTGACGGAGACAGGTCGTCGGGAGCATATAAACACCTGTGCTCCAGACTCTGCACTGGCTGCCAATAGCGTGCCGAGCCAAGTTCAAGGTTTTGGTGTTGATCTATAAGGCCCTTCAGAGTCTGGGCCCCTCGTACCTCAGCGACTGCCTCATCCTCCGCGTCCAAGAGTGGCTCCTTCTGTCTGCCTTCTTGGAGGTCCCTCGTGTTAAGCGGGGGGCCACACTGGAGAGGGCATTCTCGGTGGCCGGGCCACATCTTTGGAATTCCCTCCCAAAGGAAGCTCGCCTGGCCCTGAGCCTTTTGACATTCTGGCAGGCTTGTAAAACCTGGCTGTTCGCCCAGGCCTTTGGGGAGAAGCAGGGGTTAGAGTTTTAACGCTTTCCTACCTTTTATTTTAATTTTAATTTTCCAACCTGTTTTTGGTTTATATTGGTGTTTTTAAGGGTTTTTAAAAAATTGTTTTTATGAATGTTTTATTGAATTGTATGTCGCCCCGGGATGCTGAAGGCATGGGGGGTGACTAACAAATGTTTAAAATAAATATAAATAAATATATTATAGAGAATTTTGCAGGATATTGAATAAGCTGTTTAAACCCTTTACTCCTCGTAGGGCCCATATATTTATGCTATTGACGACATTGGTATATTGTCCCTGGGGCATAATCTGGATATATTTTAATTTGTTGTCCCTAATAGTTTAATTCCTCTGTCCTTCGTGCTAATCTCAGCAGATTTTCTCTCTTTTGAAAATTAACAAAATGGGCTATAATGGCTCTTGCATATATGTTCTCTTTATTAACTTCTCTAAATGTTCTATGTGCTCTGTCAATTTGTGTAGACTTTAACCATTCTTCATTAGGAAAATTCAGTTCCATTAATTCCTTCCAAAATTCATCAACCTTTATACCTTCAACAGCTTCAGGAATACCTACAAAACGCAGGTTGTTCCTACGATTTCTATTTTCTAAATCC
>QEPC01001524.1:5347381-5367576 GCA_003113815.1 Sphenodon punctatus
CACACACACACACACACACACACACACACACACACACACACACACACACACACACTCTGTCTCTCAGAGTGTAAGCCCTAGGGCAGGGACCGTGTCTATTCCATTACTTTGTAAATCACCAGGTACATTGCTTGTGCTATATAAATGCATGCTGCTAATAATAAAATAATAATAATAATAATAATAATAATAATAATGGAAAGGGTACTTTGAACTGGAAAACAACGCAGACAGTCCCAACAGGGTTGTGTCAACAGCAGTTTCCATTGCCATTCAAGAGTGGGGGAGCCAGAGGTAGAACATTTACAAAACCCCACTGGCAAAGGTGTTGCTTTGCTGAGGTGATCTGGGGGAAGGGAGGGAAGTGCCTTCTTCACAGCCTATTCCTTTCCTCATGAATAGCTGTTCTTCCCCAATTGCAAACCACTCTTCTGTCATCAAGTGTTGCCCTTTAGTAAGCAAAAAGGGGAGAGAGAGAGAGAATACGGACAAGGTAAAGACAGGATTGGTCCAATCACACTGACTATAATATGATCTCTCTTTACACAGTGGCCTTATGAATTTAGAGTGGTGTTTGGAAGGATACTAACTGCTTAATGGACCCATTGCATCCATCTCATTCTGAAACCTCTGTAAACAAAAGCAGTAAAAGGCCTTTTTCTCTTTCATATCCCTACATGCTGAGGGGACAGATCTGGAGGTGAATCAGGTTCAGAATTTTGTAATCACTTCTTACTACACCTTCAGTGAAAGCCACCTGTGATGGACATGATACTACAGTGCTTTGTTTTGCTTCTAGTGTTGCTTCTATTATTTGTACCAGAGGTGGTATTATTTTATTCTGCAAACATCTCACACCTCCAATAAGTTCCTTCTAACCACAAGCCTTAATTCATATAATTCTCTCTTCTCCGGGCTGGACCTCAGGCCTGTCTCATTGCTGCTTGCAGTTTGCTAGAGCTATCGCACAACCAGGTTACATCCAATATTATGGGATGACTTTAAACTGGCATCACTGGATTTTAAAATCCTGAATTCTTTTGTCACTGGGTTGTATTACTATTCTCTGCACTAATACACAACCTGCCGTTTAGGGGGTTCAGCACTGCATTAGTAGTTGGCAGCTACATAGTGAAATCACTATTTTGTTGTGATGTGCTCCACACTTCTTGTAATCTCGTTCAGTCTCTAATTACTTTTAAATTAAAAGACGTGTTCTGATTTTCCACCACAGGCTTCTATAGCCATCACCTTCCCTTTTAAAATCCGTCTTTCCAGTTTTGGAGCTCATTAGTCTTCTTTTTTTGCTTGTATTTGAAGAGAAGAGTTTTTTAAAGCTGAATGGTTTTTCCTCCTGTTCAGCATATTCTAGCTCTTTGGCAGGGGGTATTCTAAAAACACTTGTTACTGTTACTGTAACTTTATTCTTATTATTTGCACTCTGTATTAGTACACAGAATAATAATACAACCAACAAAAGAGTCTCAAATGCAGCCATTGGAAAAAGAATTCAAAATTCTTATTCTTTTCATGGTGGATAAAAACCCATGTGGACAGAAATTACATCTCTATAGAACAACAGTATGGAGCCTATAGTGTGGAATCAAATGCTTTTATCTTGACCATGTAGCATCACAGTATTGAGATCTGAAAAAATAAAACTAATAACTTGCACAAGGATGAATGTGTATGTCATGGGACTGGGGTCTCACTGCCCCACTCTAGGCTGTCTGTGAAACCAGGAAACTGCCTAACTCTGAGCCAATTTCATTCACGTAATGACTTCTCTGTTTACACTGCATACATGCAATGAGTTTTCAGTTCTCAGCTTATACTGCATACATGTTGCATTAACAATTTCTTTTACATACGTTATATATGGGTTTTACATGGATCCCGTGATCACGACAGTGGTATAAATCTCCAAGTTGCTATTTCCTGAATACGATGGCTAATAAACCTAACAACAAGGCTGTGTCCATTTAATATGGCTTTTATACTGTAGTGGTATGGATACTAGTTAGAAATGAAATAAATTACTGAACAGGCTCCTGCATGACAGGTTCTACAAATTACACCATTGTTGAGTTTTTCCCGATCAGAAAGATAATTGTAAATTATTTTTAAAATTATATTTAGTCCCTGATCCTGCACCAGAAACCACATGGACAGTGACCATGTATATATGTATTCATTTGGAAGAGTAGCAACTGCAAAGATTTGTAACACAGAGTCCAATTCTGCACTCAATTATACTACAGCAACTTCTTTATTTTTGAATGCATTGTCAAGATATATTATATCCACTGTATTTCCCTACCTATTAGACTGGTTACACTGTCAAAGAAGGAAGGTAGGTTGATCTGGTATAGAGTTTAATCTTAAGAAATCAATGTTGGCTACTAGTAATCAACCTATTTTCCTCCAGATACTTTCTTCTTTCCTTTTTTCCAGATAAGTACTATGTTTGTTCTCCTCCAGTCCTCTGGGACCTCAGCAGTTCTCCCTGAGTTCTAGCTAGTCACTATGCGATTTCTTCAGCTAATTTCTTCAGGATTCTCCAATTCATAGCATTGAGCCCTGCTGACTTGAATTGGTTCAGACTGGCCAAGTATTCTCTAATGTGCTCCCTAGTTATCCTGCCCTGTGTCCCTTCCCCACTCATGTTTATATCAGCTTTACTAGTAGTTATTTTGTCACAGCTTACCTCTTTTAAAAAGACTGATTCAGCAATCCAGTCATCTTTGCATCATCAAACTCTGGGTGTTAACAAATGAGATAGCCCACTGAAGACAGGGTTCAGACTATGCAGCTTCCGTTCACACATTCCGCGTGTAGAGCCTAAAGTCCCTTGCATATAGCTGTTGAGTGTCCATGCAACACCACCACCACTTCCCCACCCAACAGGTTTAGTGCAACTAGCCTAATAATGGGCAGGTGTTCTTGCCCGCCACGCTCCCACCAGCATCCCCACCATCCTCCCACCCACCATGACTCACAGCCACAGCAAACCTTGGGAAGAATAAGCTGCCGTCGCGGTTTCTTTCTTCTGGGCTAGGACTCTGAGGTGAACAATTTTAATTATTTAATTTTTTTAATCAATAAAAACTTTTTAAATGTTTGTCTGTCGCTGTGTTTCCCTCTGGCACATCCGCCTCCACGTTCGCACCCGGCCAGCAGTCTTTCCATGGCATTCCCGTAACAGTTGTCTGCAAGTCTCTGCCCTTGTGTTCCCTATTGGCATTTGCAGATTAGCTGACTGCAGGCCTCAGCGTCTGCATTTCCTATTGAGCTTCACAGCCTGTAGCTTCCCTAGGCCAATCCCTTTGCACTTAGATGGCAGCTTTTTCCCATTGGAGTACTATGGCCCTTCCCCAAGCCCCAGCCCTGTCCTCAAGTGCCTTCCTCTCCCCACCCCTCACTATTTTAAGTGCACCCACATCCCCCCTTCCCTTCCAATCCATAGCCCCCAAAGTGACGTATTGCCATTCTATATAGAAAACATTGACTATGCAAAATAAAACTTTATTTTAAAAAAATTAAACTATTTCTTCTTGCGCCTACTCCTTTTGGGGGCAGGTTGGTGCAATCGCTTGGGTGGTGACAGGCAAAAGGCCATTTTCCCAATCCTCCTCCAGTCAATCCGGCTATGGCAGAGTGTTTGTGGTAGGTGTACAAGAATGACTGGTGGGGGAGGTGTGCCTAGGATCGGGCTGTGGGGGGACTGGGGAGTGGTTGTAGTTGTGCTAATTGTTGCCTGGTTGTCGGTTTGAGCCATGGCCCTGGCAATGGTAATCCTCCACAAGTCATTACAGAGAATGCAACTGTACCATTGGACAAACAGGGACATTCGTCTTGGGGTCCGTACTGGCTGGGGGCCCAATATCCAAGGTAGTTAAGCAACCCTTCCTCCAACCCCCTTTTTTTTAAAAAAAAGCCTGCCCCCTGAGCTGGCTGGGGGCCCTTCAGGATGTTGCGTGGCCCCTTCCCCCTCCCTGTGCGCACTGCAACCACAGGCAGGGAGGGGCCCCACGCAGCAGTCTGGTTCAGGCCAGGTCACACTCAAAAGCCTTGCAGGCATGGCTGGCTCAAAGGAGGCCCAGCCTGAGCGGGTAGGGGCCCGGGAGCAGTTCCACTCAGTAACGGCCGCCAGGCAACCTTTCCGCTCCGGCGCTCCCCGCATTGAGCCAGCCCAGCCTGCTCCGCTCCGCCCAACCAGCTCCTGGCCTCCAGGGCTAGTCAGGTGAGCCAGGGCAGGAATGGCACTGCTGCTTCTGGCTGTGCTCAGCCCCAGCGTGTGGGCAGCAAGCCACGAGGGACAGAGTGTACCGTGGGACCAGCTCGCCGCCAGCCCAGAAGATGGATGGGCCCAGCAGCAGACCACCAGCAGCATGCCGCAGTCTCTGCAGACAGCAAGTCAGTCCCGAGCACCAGCAGCCCAGGCCAGCTGAGTTGGGAGGTGCTTCTAGGTCGGCCGGCGGCTTCACCACCGGCAGGAAAAAAGAGGCAGAGTGGCCCACGGACATTTCTTGTCCCTGGGCCCATCCCAAGCTAGCTACGCCCCTGATGCAACAGCTGGGAAAGAGGAAGCGTTGGGCTCATACTGCCAACCATGAAGAGCTGGGAGAATGCATGTTTGAAAATGGGACAGTGGGCTTTTAAGGTGGACGTTAGGTGCACACCAGTGAGAGTGAGAGGGGAAAAAGGGGCCAGAAGAGATAGCTCTACGAAGTGCTCTAGTTTCTCTCGCCCATGACTCAATAGTGCTGGTAGACCTGGATGTGAAGAAGCGCCATGCAGCCTAATTGATGGAACAGAGCCACACAGGTGTACATTAACCAGCATCTCCAGGACCCTGCCATGAGCGGGAGGCTGCATGTCTGGTCGGTGGTGACAAACCCCTAACAAGCAAGCTGGTGGACACCCACCTGGTATGGACTATTGTCTCGTTTATTAACATCCTCTCTCCTTTTGCTTTGAGCAGTAGGCCCAGTTTCCTTTACCTTTCTTTGCTTCTGTTATATTTGTAGAGGTATCCTCCGACCTCTCTGACCGCTCCTTTAATGTCTCCCTCCCTGAGTCGACCTCCCCCTCCCTTCCCCTTTTGGTTGGGGTCCCCCAAGGTTGTGCCCTTGGCCCTCTCCTCTTCTCTATCTACACCCTGCCCCTTGGCAAAATTATTGCCTCCCACGGATTCCAATACCATCTATATGCTGATGACACCCAACACTCTCTACCCCCTCTTTCTCCTCCTCTATCCGCTCACGCCTCGTCGATTGCCTATCTGATATCTCCACCTGGATGTCCCGACGTCAACTCAAGCTAAACATGGCCAAAACCGAACTCATTTTTCCTCCCTCCCCTTCCTCTCCCTCTAACCTGACCATCTGCATCCCTTGCTCTCACCTGTCCCCCCTTTTTGCAATCCAAAACTCCGCCACCAAGATCATTCACTCTGCCCGTCGCTTCAACCATGTGCAGCCTCTCCGCCTCTCCCTTCACTGGCTCCCCCTTCCTGAACGTATCCTGTTTAAAATCATGGTTTTCACGTTCAAATCGCTCCACAACCAAGCTCCCCATTACCTCTCGGACCTCATTTCCCTACGCACTCCTGCACGCGCTCTCCGCTCTTCTGTTGTCCCCTCCCTCGCTCTCCCTCGTTTCTCCTGCTCGCCTAACCACCTTCGACCCTTCTCCCTCGCTGCCCCCCATGCCTGGAACTCCCTCCCTGCCCACATCCACCTTGCCACCACACTCCGCTCCTTCAAATCCCTCCTCAAAACCCACCTTTTCCTTGCTGCCTTTCCCAATGCCTGCTTGTCTTAACCCTTACTCTTACTGTCTGCCCTCCTCTGCTGACTGCTGCTACCAACCTCTTCGTAACCAAGCCAAGCATACGCACCCGAGACTTCGCATTCGCTTGAATGTTTGTCTATCTTCTCCCATGTCTCTCCCACTGTCCCCTCTCCCTGTCTTCCCCCCCTTTGTCTTTTAGATTGTAAGCCACAGGCAGGGACCACGTCTAGTTCTGTGTTCTGTACAGCACCAGGTCACATGACTGGCGCTATATGAATGTCTAATAATAATAATAATAATAATAGAACCCCTTCTCATGGTCTAAGATCGCTTGCTAATTGCAATTCATTTCGTCCCTTTGACTTTATTTTGTCCCAGCATGCTCATGGTATTCATCTGTTGCAATCTTTTCTTATTCTACATCCTGAACGTTGTTTGTCTTTGGCTTAAAATGATCCTTGCGCAACCACTTTGATCTTCTGTGATTCTTCCCATTCTTTCTCCAGACTGATGCAGTTTGAAATTTTGTATCCATTATTAATATTCTTATTACTTATGGATGTCTGCTCTTCCACATGGCCTCCAGAACCTTTCCAGTCCGGACACAGCTTCACAGTATTGTTCAAAATGGCCCGTCTTCTTTTTTCAAGGTAATAGAACTGCAAAGGTGGAGTCTTACCACAGGGCGACTTCTCCAGACTCCACTATTTTCTCTGCTTCCAGGATGCTACAATGGCCCCCATTTTTACCAGGGCAAGGTGCAAGATGGCCACTCCCTCCCAGCAAGGACCCAAACACAACCATCTCTAAAGACCATGGAGGGTGCCTCTGAGGGGTGGGGCCATCAGAAGCCCCATATTTTATACCCAGGGCCCCGCAAATTCTAAGGTCAGCCCTACTCTAAACAACTCTGATTCGTGGCACTGAGGCTGTTTTGCTCCCCTCAATTATTGCAAACCCAGTAGGTTGCAGGAACTAGTCACTCCTCCTGGAGGAGTGCTTCTTATCTTGAATTTAGCTTACAGTCACTGTCACACAACAAACCCACAAAAATCCCTTGATATTAACAGTCTAAAGAAAACTATTCAGCACACAGAGGGCTTTTTCAGTCTGGCCTCCAACCTCTCCCTTACAGCCAGCCTACACCTCCAACTAAGGGGCTTCTCCCATTCAAGGTGGATCCCCAAATAGTCTACACAACACAGCACCACTTCCCAGATAGTTATATAAAGAAAGTTCATACCTGCAGCCACTGTGGGTGTGTAATCCAGGTCTAGCAGTGTTATTTTCTTCTGCTACCCTTCTGGGATGTTCATGCCTAAGCTCAAAATCTGGCTTCTCTGGCCTGAAGTGTAAGCAGCCTTTGTATCTGCCTTTCAGAGCTCACACTCGGAGCTCCTTTTCTCCAGTCCTTCCTCCAGGATTCCCCTCTATGCTCTCCAATTCTTTATATTCAACGGAGACTTTTCACACAGCTTCAGCCTCTCAGCTGAACTCCTTAGAGTTTGTCCATTTGGGCACTTAAAGGGTGAGAAGCTAGCCAGAGCCCATCTTGCTTATTTGGGCTGCACCCTTGTCAGGACTTACTCAGCCCCCCTCTCCCACTGTTCGGCCTGGCCTGGCTCTGATCAGATCTATGTGACCCTGTCACAATCGTGTCCTTAACTTTTCAATGAGCCATTTTCAATCCACTGCTGGACAAAAGCCTCTCTAATAAATGACCAGTGCCTTAGAGTTTGCTCCAGTTTCATCCAACCAATGCACTCCTGCTTCGTCAGTTCGACTCACCAATTGGCTCCCATCACTTTAACTTATTAAATCCACAAAAGTAGTTTTCAATGATGATGATTAAAGAAGGCTGAAAAATGGTAGCCAAGATCTCCAACAGAACTGACATATTACAAATATCTGATCCTCGCTATGGATGCCTTTGATTCATTTTGGTGTTTGACTCATCATGTGTTTACAAACATGACAGTGGAGCATCACCATCATGACCCAACCCTGGCCAGGAAGCCACTGACAAAACGGTCCATACTGGGTCAAGTGGCACAACAATCGTGCCAGAGGCCAGACCAGGGAGGGCAGAATGATGAATAAATGTGTGGCCGCCCACCGCCATGCTGTGCCCAGAGCCATGCCCCCCACCGTGACAGGCAGCCATGGCAGCTGGCTATAGTGGACCCAATCCAGGCTGGGTCACAGCAGGCTACAACAGATGTGACAGCCCACTGTAGACCATTCTGGCCCATTTGGACACAATGTAGCCTGAGCTGTGATCCCGGAGGTCTCCAGGTTCACAGCTCGGGCTGACATGCCCAGGAGCAATCCCGGACCAATTTCTGGTGGCATAACAACAAACCTGCTAGTGGTCCACAGGTCAAAGCAAGCCACAGAGGACCACCATCATGTTTGTTAGCACCCACAGACTCAATGACAATTTCTTTCCACTGGCCTAATTTCTTATTACTCTTATGCTAAAGTTCTGATTCTCAATACCACAGTCCCCTTTGAGAATCACAGTCTTAATTCAACTTTATTAACTGTTATTTATCAGTGTCAGTTAGCACTTCCACATGATCTCCTTGTTGACAAGCTGGTAAAATGTGGGCTAGATGATAATACCATCCGGTGGATTTACAGTTGGTTTTCAAAGAGTGTTCATTAATGGCTCCTCATTGATCTGGAGGGAGGTGTTGAGAGTGGTGCTGCAGCACTCTGTCCTAGGACTGGTACTGTTCAACATCTTTATTGATTATTTGGATGAGGGGGTAGAAGGAATGCTTAAGGAATTTGCAGATGACAAAACTGGGAGGGATAGCTAACACCTTAGAAGACAAAAAAAATTCAAAATGATCTTGATAAGTTGGAAAACTGGGCTGAGTATCAAAATGAAGAACAACAGACTTTTACAGTTCTGCATTTAGATAAGAAAAATCAAAAATACAAATACAGGATGGGGTAAACTGGGCTTGGCAGCAATGCATGCAAAAAGAATCTAGAGACTGTAGTTGATCACAAACTGAACATGAGTCAGCAGGGTGGTGCAGCTGCAAAAAAGGCTAATGCAGTTTTAGCCTGCATTAACAGAAGCATAATTTTCAAGTCATGAGAAGTAATAGTTCTACCCTATTCCACAATGGCCAAACCTTATCTGGAGTAGTGTGTCCAGCTCTGAGCACAGCACTTTAAGTAGGTGTCATAAGGAGATACTGAGCTACATGTAGACTACAAATCTAACAAATATGTAAAGGTTAAACATGTATGTAATGTGAAAGCTGAGAACTGGAAACTCACTTCATGCAATGGAGAAATGCAAAGTCATGCTGAGTGTGTATTGAGAAAAAGCCTAAACACCTCTGCAGACACACAGACCACTGAGTTGCAAAATTGATTTCTTCCGGTTGACATGACTGAAAGCACAGAGTCACCTGGCAGGAAAATCAAAACAAGGACCCTGGAAAGGTACTTAAGGAGGGAGACAAGACAAAGAAAGGATCTCTCTCGGTTGAGATCAGCTTATTGAGCTTCATCTGCATCATCATATCCTACCAGCCAGAGAAGGGCTGCACCAAAGTAACTATGAAGTAAGGCCTTTTGGAAACTCTAAAGACTGGTACCCGGACATCTTTTCCATCGCTGGCTGTGACATGCACTGAAATACCCTTGGACCTGGTTTAGGGTAAGCCTAAATCAGGAGAATCCAAGTACAGATAGGAATGAGTTATTGGTTAGGTTATTTTGATTTCTGCACTCTCGAGTATAATCTTGTACTGCACGCTTATTCATGATTTATTCATTAAACAACTTTTTTACTAAACTTCGTATGGTCCAGTGGAATTGCTAATCCTAACATTGGAGACACACAGTTTGGGGTTAATTCTGTGTTTATAAACACAGACGAACCTAGAGAGAAGGAGTCTGTGTTGGGCAACTCTGTGGATGAAAAGGTGACAAGAAGGTTCACCCGTTGCAGGCTCAATTAGTTCTACAGAGAGAGCCGATCCAGTAAGAGCTGCAAGCTGGGGGAACTGAGTCATGACAGCCTACAGTGGGGTAGTGAGCCCCCAATCTCATGACAGGAGGACATCGACAAATTGTAACGGGTTCAGAGGAGCGTGAAAAAGATGGTCAAGGGTCTGGAAACCAAGTCCTATGAGGAAAGGTTGAAGGAACTGAGTATGTTTAGCCTTGAGAAGAGAAAACTAAGGGGTGACATGATAGCAGTCTTCCACTACCTGAAGTGCTGTCACAGAAAGACTGGCAAAGACTTGTTCTCTCTGTCTCTTGCCCCTAAAGGCAAAACTAGAAATAATTTGTGTTTATTTTACTATTTTTCTACTCCGCCTCTTCCTGCTCACAGAGCAGCTCGGGGCAAATTACAAAATACATAAACACACACATACATAAAATAATGGGCTCAAATTACAAGAAAGCAGATATCAGTTAAACATTAGGAAGAACTTCCTAATGGCAAGAGCTGTTGAACAATGGAACAAATTACTTAGGGAGGTGGTGGGCTCTCCTTCGTTGGAGGTTTTCAAACAGAGGCTGGACAGACATCTGTCAGGGATGCTGTAGCTGCGGAGCTGCGCATTTCCTGCATTGAGCACGGGGTTGGACTAGATGACCACCAAGATCCCTTCCAACTATGATTTTAACATAAACCATCAACTATGCGGTTTAAAAAGGAAATGATAAAAGTATGGTCTGAAATTTTAAAAATCAGTTCTCGGATGTTATAAAATCCAATAATCAGATTGTCATCCTAATAATAGACACCTCAGTGCCTCAACAAAAATATGACACTTCCATGGTGCATATAATGAGTCTGCCACTGCTTCATATTGCATGTACTAGAGTTTCACAATTCCATGCAAGTGTAGCAAAACTGCTTAACTACCAATACGTACGCATGGAGCCAGGTTATTCCAAGATTTATCTCTCATGTGACACAACTGGCATAAATACAGAATACAGGATATAAGTCACTACAGGATTTAGTAACCCCTGACACCAGATTTCTCCGAGGATAGTAAAACCTGCTATGTGTAACATGACACATTGTTTTCATTGTGGCAATCAAGTAAGTACAAAATAAACAGTCAAAGAAATGATCTGAGACACCTCCTGTATGTAGAATTCCTTGTGCCCGCCCAGCCATCTCAGATATTCTCTCTGTCTGGCGACAGTGAATTTTGTTATATTCATCACAGTAGAATCTATTATTAGGGTTGAACCAGATCAGCCCTTTCATCTTTAAAGAAATGTTCCATGTTTTCAGAACATCACAAGGAGATCCAAAAGCAGGGTACTGAGCATGCAAAATGTGAGAGATAGCGGCATTTGGCTGCCATTTTGTGTTTGCGTAGTACAGTGCACAGCTGATCTGAATCTCCAGTGAAATGTGGATCAGATCTCAGTCCAGTCTGTGTTTTGCCAAACCAGACTGGAATGGGCAGATCAAAGAGAGAATCTACACCCAAGTTACATTTCAGCCTTAACTAGAGTCCAGGGATCAAATCCTGACTCCATAAAAGTTGATGGATATTATGTCACTGACTAACAGAGTCAGAATGTTACCCTATTTTCCATTGTGTTTAATGTACTTAGTGTAAGGCTGAATTTGTCTCAGGGTCCAAAAGCTTGCATACCTCCACCAAAAGATATCACTCTACTACTTTGTCTCTATAGAGGAGAAAGAAAAAGTAAGGTTGTCATGTTCGTGCCAAATATAAGCAATAGAGACAAAGTAGAAAAGTGATATAATTTATTGGACCAACTACAGTTGGAGATATGCAAGCTTTCGGACACACTCTTATGATAAAAATACAGACAAGTAGTTCAACAAGATACTTAATCGTACTTTTATCCTGCCCTATCCTTCATATAAGCCATCAAATGTCCCTTTACTAGGGATGTGCGAACATGCTTCAGAAGTTCGGAGTTCGGACTGAACTCTGTCTGTTCGGACGACCGAACCCAAACCGACCAAACCCGAACTTGATCCGAACACTGAAACGACCGAACAGTTCAGTCGGTTCGGATCGAGTTCGGATGAGTTTGGGCGGCAAAAACATGGCTGGAAGGCAAAAACGTGGGGGAGGCAGCTGAGGAGCAGACTTCCAGGCAGCAGGGGTGGAGAGGCTTAGAGTATCAGTCAGCGTGCCCAATCACCATCCCTTTTCTCCTCAGACCACTGGCTTCGCAGTCTGTGATTGGACATGGGGGACCGGGGGGTGGTGGGCTAGGCTGCACGGAGCAAATGGGGCTTGCGGTGAGGCGGGCGCAGCAAGTAACAAAACTCATTGCCCTCTCCCCTTCCAACACTTTCTGAGCTAGTCACTGTTCCTGACAGCAAGCGTTTTCAGAAGGCTCCCTCTCCCAGCAGTTTTTGTTCCTTCCTATTCCTAATCCATTGCCACCCTCCTCCTATTTCACCCATCCAACACATTTACCTCCATATTATCATTTATTTAGATTATATTAGATAGATTTAGGTGTTATTTTTATTTTTTACCCCACCCTGTGTTCTTCCTCCCCCCTCGAGTCCTTTCCCTCTCCCTCTATATAGTCCAACCCTGATTCCCTTCCCCTGTTTTTGGATATATTTAGAGTAGGATTATTAGATTGATTTAGGTTTCATTTCAGTTTTGCACCCCTCCCTGTGTTCTTTGTATTTCCCCCCCCATCCCTGTGTAATATTGTGTATATATATAGATATAGATATAGATAAATATTATAGTTACTTACTATAGATAGATACATAGTTGTAGGAGTTAGTTTAGTTAGAGAGAGAGATAGAGACAGTGTGTAGTGAGTGATTGTTTTATAGTGTGTTTGTAGGATTAGGTCTTTGTAGTTATTAGGATATTCCATTTAGTTCCATAGGTTTTAGAATAGTTAATAGCAGTTAGATACATTAGATTAAAAAATTGAATTAAAAAATAAAATATATATATAAAATCTGTGTGTGCTGTGAATTCTTTGAGTTTGAAGACATGGAGAAGGGAAGTAGGAGAGGCCAGTCTGCTGCCCATAAGGCGGGCAACGCGGCATGTGGCAGAGGTGGTGGTAGGGGCCATGGCAGAGGAGTGGCAGCATGCAACAACAGCAGCCAGAGCCCATTACCACGCCCCAAACTGCACAGGCCTGAATTTCGCAGTCAGGCTTCAGAGGCTCCCAGCAGTGGCACTAGTCTGGGGGTGGTTCAGTGGTGCCTCCTGTCAGTGTCCTCCACTGCCACGCAGGGCACCGGAAGGTCTGCAGCAGTACATGAGGCTGCGGCTGTCTCTTCTGCAGCAGGAGCAGGTGCTGCTTCCGATGTTCCTCCAGGGCCACCAATGTCCCCCACTGTTGAGGCGATCCCCAGCAGTTCAGAGCTAGTGGATTCCACCCTGGCTGCTAGAGGCAGGGCCTGATCCCCAGGCAATGGCAGCAGGGAGAGTAGCAGCAGTCACAGTAGCAGCTATAGAGGGGGGCACAGGGAGAGTGGCAACAGCATGGCGGGCAGTCAAGCCTTAGGGTCCCAGTACACGGGACATCACTGTGATCAGCGACAGTGAGGCAAAAGAAAACACTAGTCCCGCGGAGGAAATGTCCGGAGCTGAGGCGATGGCTGTCCCTCCTCCCAGAGCTGTGTCGCCACCAAGTTCTGCCCCTCCCAGCAGCGCTGGCAGAAGTGCATCACCCGGGATGGGTCAGAAGGCGGGGGGGGTGTGTGGAATCCTCCATCTGGGCACATTTCAAGCTGGTGCGGGCGGATGATCCCAGGGAGGTGCAGTGCAGTGTGTGCAATAAGGTGGTGAAGCGTGGGCAGGTAATCACCAACCTTGGGACAACTGCCATGGCGAGGCACCTGAAATAAGGCCAACATGTGGCTGGCCCTGTCGAAAGTGGCCAAGGGTATAATGTCCTGCCCACCGACGAGTGTCCCCAGTAAGCGGGTGTTCTCCATCTCAGGGGACATTTGCTCTCCGCACCGCCTGAGACTGGGGGCCAAGTTGGCGGAGCAGTTGTTGTTCATCAAGGTGAACCTTCTGCTGCTGGGATTCCCCGAGCTGCCCCTGGACAAGGATTGATGGTGCAGTGGCACACACCATCCCATGCCAGGGGCAGTCTTGGGACAGGGTTCCTCCTCCTCCTCAATCTGAACTAGGACTACTGCTGCTGTGCTGTCTCTCCCTCCCAATGCCCGGCGCCCACCCTGTCTCTCTCTCTCACAGGAGGTATACATTCCACACTACACTATATCATATGTTAGTCAGTTAGTAGTGCCACTAATATTTTTGCTAAAAAAAAAATTATTGCAAAATCAAATCCTGATAACTTAGACTGATGGCTGATTTGGAAATGAGGATAAAAAATATTATGGTTTACTTTTCTTGACAATGTCTGGATGAATGAGCAAAGAACAAAACATGATGTACCAAGAAAAAGAGAAAAATCACATTCATGACTTTTAGCCTCTCTCTGTGCGTTTTAATGGCTTTGAGGATAAGAAAAACAGAGCTGATCTGAGCCTGCATGCTTTGGTGGTTGGAAAATAATTAGTTTTCTTTACAGCCTTTTGCATCATCCCCATCAATTGAAAAGACATACAACTGTACCCCAGATTCTAATTAGATGGCTAGCAAGCTGCTTCAGCACCAAGACAAGCTGCCAAACCCAATTAAGGAGGCTGACAGAATACAACGCAATATTACAAGGATTCACTTTGCAATGCATTGCAAAACCTCCAACAGACTAGCAGAAAAAAGGTTTAAAACCTGGCTTTAAATATATATTCCTGGCTTTAAATATACATTTAAGTAACAGGATTTCAATGTACAATTGTTCTCCAGAGATGAGAGCTTTAGGTCTTGCCACTGATTGTAGGAAGAAGAAAAAAAACAACTCTCAAATTTACAGTCCAGTCCTAAGGCAGAATATTCTCTCTCATCTAAATCACAACCTTCCTAAAATGTCAAACACTACTAACCATCCATTTTAAATTTTCCCAAAAGTAGTGGTTTTTTCTCCTTAAATGCGAAGTTCCCCAATCCTTGAAAGTATTTTATGAAGTCCAAGAAGTTTTAAAACTCTTTGGCGATCCACAAACCATTCATTCTCGCGTAACCCCACTGAGGAACACAGAGAATGGGCTTGAAAATATCCAAGAATCTGCATCTAAGACCACTTTCAGGCCTTCCCCTCCCCCCCTCCAAAGCATATTCTGACTGCGGGAGGGAATGCGCAGCAAGAATACGTGCGTGGTGTCGCTGGTCTGAAAGCCCTCGCGCACAGTTTTGCCGGCAAACACCTACCGATACAAAGCAGGAATGTTCCTTGCATTTTAAAATGGCCACACCCTTTGCAGTTTGGTGGGATGGTGTGGCAAGCTTGTTCACTAATGGCTAGTCCTTGCATGAATGCTCCCACATTGCAACAGAGTTGTGTAGCATGTGTTGGGGGACAAGTGGAAATTCTCACTGCTGCTTTTATGGTATGCTAAGGACTGCACATAATATTGTTGTCTTAAGATGGTTTGCTTTGCTTGCTCTGTGTTTGTATGATGCATTGCTGCTTTCCTTCTCCCCTCCCAAGCATGAGTGGAGAGGCCATTTTGTAAATTTGTGGGTCCACTGGTCGTGGCTACTCTTGTTTACACTAGTCCCTTTGATGTTTCTTGCCTCTCTGCTTGCGACTGTGTGCTCTTGACCATCTTGCCTGGGATTTTGTGGAGAAACAGAAATGCTTTGTTTAAATTTGGTTTATTCAGCCCTGGGCCCCAGGATAAGATACCCCCTGATCTCATCTTGCTGCATGTCTAGGCTGCTGTTTTGATGGGGCTTCTTTGCTTCTATTCCAGGTCTACAACTCCCCAAACTTAGAAAAGGGCTATTTGTTTGGACAGGCATTTGGCTACTGGGGATACAGTGTAGGCTGTTATTTTGATGGGGCTTGCTGTCAATTTCTGGGGATGCTGCTGCTTCTTGCTGGAAATGAATTTTTCCTCTCTCTCTGCTTGTTTTGTTTGCCTCTTTCGTCATGGTTTCTATGACAAAGAAACGCATGGCTTCAATTGCCTTTGGCTTTCTACACCTCACCTCACTCATGTTGACTGTGGAGAAAGTAAGAGCCTGGCTGAAGACAAAAACAGAGTCCCCTTTCCCCTGTTCCCCACTAAAACCCATCTTCCCCTTCCTCTTCTCATGCACCAAAACAAACCCCTTTCCCTCCTATTTCACCTTTGTCCTTTCCTTTTCTTCCCTTTCATCTCTTCTGATTTAGCTTGTCACAGGACAGGGACCCAACTCAATCCTCCCAGTTTTTCAAGCCAGAAGGAAGGCTTGTCCCAAAGCCAACACCTGCAGGTGGCCAAGGAGGCATGAAAATAGAGTATTTGAGGGTTCAGGATAAAGATAGGCGATGGCAACATGATCTATTTTTTTACACTGCTAGGGAGAAATGGGACCCAGTGGAGGAGAGAGAATAGATGGGACACTATCCTCCAGTGGCAAGGCTTCACACAGCAACAAGGAGTTCCTAAGGTTAACTAATGTAATCTCCCTCCAGTGTTAACCCTGGGAACTTTTTGCTGCTGGATTAAACAACATCACAGGCTTAACCGTTGCATTGGCCCCAGCCACCGTTGACCCCGCCGCCCACCAGCCTTAGAATCCACCAGTCGCCACCAGAATAAGCACAGTTGTAAATTTCATAGTAGTAGTGAAGGTAAGGTCAGCTATTAGTTCATAGAAATATATATGCAAATAGAAAATGCGATGCAAATGCCATTATTTTTGCAAATATTAAAGTCTGTAATGGTCCACCTACCTGGGTATGACTTCATGACCAGGGCCTTAATATTAATTAGTACAGAAAAGCTGTTTTGAATCTGAAAATCAAAAGTTAAGTGCTGTTATTTAGCTTTTGGAGGTGCTGATGACTTGCGAGTGGCTGGAGGCTTGGAACGACTCAGGAGTGTAACCTGTTTCTCGCACCTTTAGTGACGCACAGGGGCGGAGCCTGCGGGAGATTCCCTGCCCGCACGTATAACAGCGGCGGGGCGCCGACGGCACAGTCAGGAGCTGGTGACTTGCAAGGGGCTTGAGGCTTGGAATGACCCGGAAGCGTAACCTGGTTTTCGCACCTTCAGTGACGCACGGGGACAGAGCCTGCAGGAATTCCCTGCCCGAATGTATAACAGCGCCCGGGTGCCGACGGCGGCGCCAGAGACTCATGCCGGGGCATCGCACCTAAGGGCTGCGCGTGCAAGGGCGCACTCTTGTGCGTGCTGCCTTAGGCACCGGTAAAGGCGCTGGAGTAGCTACACTACTTAGGCACGAGTTATGGCTGCGAAGTTGAGGAGGAAGTTACCCGGAGGTGACTAGGAGATCCCACCTCTCAAGCAACGGAGGTTGGAGTCTTTCTTTCCCAGCTCTGCGTTCTCAGTGTCTGAGGCGGAAGTTTTGTATAATGTTGCTACTGACCTTCAGTTGTCCAGATACACAGCACTAGATCATACTGACTCTGATGGGGCTATGTTAGACTCCCTACCCCAGGATGGAAAGTGGATTAAAAGGTATAATTGGTTTGATGGGGGAATGTGCCGCCCTAAAGCGGGAGATAAATCAGGCTGCACAAGTGTTTAAGTGGAGCCCAACGGGGCAGAATTTGGCCCATTTGAGATTTCTTAGGGCCCACTATAGAAAAAGGATTAAGGAAAAGAAAAAGGGATATCAACTGTCTCAATGGAAGAAGTTAGGGGAAGCAGTCAAACTGAAGGATGGTGTCATTTTTGGGAACTTGGTCAAAGGAGGGAGTGGAAGGGAATGCTCTGGTCCAGGTTCTGAAATCTCTGCGAACAAATGGATAGGGCATTTTCAGAAGATTTTTTCCCCTCTGGGTATTGCTTATTCCAGTCCCGCGATAGATTCCGGTTTTGCTGATTATCCCCGGTGGTGTCCAGTTGAGGAACTAGAAGTTCGTGCTCTAATCGCGGCCATCCTTTTTCGGAAAGCTCCTGGTGAGGATGGAATCCTTCGAGAAATTTTTAGGGAAAAGATCGACTGGCATTACCTGGCTTTTTTATAGCATAAACGCGACAGGGATTTTCACGGCAGGTTGGAACAAGAGCATAGTAGTCCCTATATATAAGAAAGGTCCTAAAAATGATCCGGCCAATTTTAGACCGATTAGCTTGCTAGACGTATTGGCTAAATTATATGGCAAATATCTTTTGGCCAAATTGGATGCGTGAGCAGAAAGGGAGCACATCTTTTATGAGGAACAGGAAGGGTTTTGCGCAGGTAGAGCAACAATAGATCCTGTCTCTTATACACATCTAGATGTGTATAAGAGACAGGCATAAGGACGAATTAACTTACACCCCTTCTATAGGCAGCAGAGCCCTGCCAATCCTTCTATATGCCGATGACATGGCTCTTCTGTCAACAGCTGAGCTTGGGATGAAAAGGGCCTTGATGGTATTAAGTGCTTACTGCAAGGCAGAAAAGCTATCAATAAATTATGCCAAAACCAGATCGTGGTTTTTGCTAGGACATCCCATATGCGTAGTTGGGAGCTTCATGGTAGTCCATTCTTCAGATACCTGGGGATAAATTTTGCTGCCTCTGGTTCTTGGTCCCACCACTTGGCAGCAACCAAATTAAAGGCCCAGCGAACTGTAGGAAGAATCCTAAAGTTTTGGTCTACCCTTGGGGGAAAATTAGTTGAACCGGCAATCCAACTGTTATTGCACAAACTGGTACCCCAAGTCCTTTATGGGGCTGAATTGTGGGGATTTAACGCTCCACCTTTTAATGTGGTACAGAATTTGATCCTGGATTTCTGAGGATCAAATTCTGTACCACATTCAAAGGTGGAGCGTCAGATCCCCACAATTCAGCCCCATAAAGGACTTGGGGTACCAATTTGTGCAAAATTGGGTGTTCCCCGTTACACCCCTGTGACATTTCTGAGGGTGGAAACTGGCGTCCTCTCGCTCAGCTGTAAAGCCCAAGTTGCTATATGTCGATTTTGGAGTAGAATAATGTTTATGGCGAAGGACAGCCTCCCATATGCATGCTGGGTGGAGCAGGAAAACCTTAGAAGCAACCGCGTATGGAGGTTTCGCTTTTTAAACCTCCTAAAGAGAATTGGTCTCTCTTTGGAGGCATTGAAAGGACTCCCGCAGGCCGCACTGAAAAGTCTGTTCGAGTTACACCTAACTGACATCTCTAGGCAGCAGGATTTGGCAGGGGTAGCTGGTTCGGTTATTGCTCCCCAGTATGGGAAAATCAAAATGACCCCATCAGCTGGAACCCTATTTAACCTACATCCCTAGCTTCATGCTAAGGAAAGCACTAACACTGGGTAGATTCCAGCTGATGCTCACTAAAGTACTGGAGGGGCGTTTGAGCGGTATCCCATACTCACAAAGGATATGTGATTGCTCAACCTGGATCGAGGACCCCTTTCACTATTTTTTTTATGCCCTTTATCTGATAATGTTTGTTACCGCTTTAGGGGGTTGGTTGGTAGAGCGACCTCCTGGTGGAATTTTGAGCACAAGATTAATTCCATCTTGGCAAACTCATGTGAGAAAATTATGTACAGGGCAGCAAATTTCCTCTTTCTCCTCGCTAGGAGAAGGGAGCAGGCTTTGGTGACCTACACATGAGCTGGTTTGGGGATGGTCCCTTGATGGTCTAGCTAGGGGTATTATGTAGGTTGTGCGTTGCTGAGCTTTTTGCCCCCTTTAGTTTAGTATTGTATCGACTGAAGATTTGTTTGGTACTCTGATGGTTTGGTGGTTTGATGTATGTTTGTTTCTTCATTTTAATTGTATAGATTATATACGGTTGTATATTTTGTATTGACCAAATTGGTCATATCAATAAAAGGAATTATTACAAGACTCTGATGGAGGGAAAATTTGTGGGGAGTCGCCCCGTAGGGAAGAAGAGTAAAAAAGAAAACTGCGATCTGTGGGTGTGCGGCGTTTTACAGCCACAAAATCCTCAGTTAGCCAGATCCCGTGTGCCGGGTTTGGAAAAGCTGATTCTACTACAAATAATGACTGGGCAAGTCATCTTTGATAAAGTGTGGGATACCAGTGTTGGATTTGGTCAAAAGTTCTAGCCAGAGTCAGGATGGGGAAAGGACTGACCTGTCTGAGAGGGCTGGCTATCCTATGGGTAAGATTTCCTTGGAAGTGGATGTAACTGTGATACAGGCTCCTCAAGTAGGATTACAGGATCCAGTGTGTGTGGATGGAGAAAGAGAGCCTGGTTTGGTATATGTAGGAAATCAGGGAGCTAGACATGAGGTGGATAGGACTGTAAATGGGGGTACCCCATGGGAACTGGAGGGGGCCGTTTGGGGTGTTCTGGAAGACTCGGGTGGGGATTTGG
>QEPC01001524.1:5380760-5419617 GCA_003113815.1 Sphenodon punctatus
AGGGGCAGGGACCGTGTCTATTTTATTACTTTGTAAAGTGCCAGGTACACTGCTGGCGCTATATAAATGTTTGTTAATAAATAATAATAATAATAAGGTTCTCTGTATGTATGATGGAGTGCAAACACCATGCAATCCTGCTACAGTTCAAGGGGACACTCAGGGACTGCCCTGGCCAGCTCAGCAGCTGAGTCTCCCAGGGATCCACTCTGCTCCTTGGACTCTGGATGTAAGGCCAGAGAAGATGTCAAGCCCCAGCTGGGGTGCTGCACTCCCCATAAGCATCTCCACCAGGTCCGTTCTGGGAACAGCATCTACCCGTCCCAATTGGCTCTCTACAGGGAGACGTACCTGGCTTAGGCCAGGAGGGGGGGATTTTCGGGTTGCTGCCTCAGCTCTGATCTCCTTCTCCCCAGTTCCCTGCACCTGGTATGGGGAGACCCACATTCTGTGTACCCCTCCAGCTGTGCAGAGTTGAGGGGTGCTGAGAGCAGCCCGGCTATTTGGCGTCCAGCAAAAATCCTTGTGATAGCCCTGCTACCCGTACATTGCTGTGATGACAACATGCAAGAACCATTTGTTTTTTCTTTGAAATATTACCTTTCCCTTCAATGTTCACGACAAGTGCTCAACGTATGCAATTTGCTCCATAAACTCAGCACTGTGTACATATCAAAAGGTTACTTGCAGCTGCCAACTGCTGTCAGAGGCGGCATGATGGAAATGTGTGACTGGCTGTTGATTGCACTGTCTAGCCATTAGTACCAAATACCCATTAACAAGAAACTGTTAGAGGCTATATTCCCTTGAGCTTAATGGGCTATTGTCAGATCATTAACAGCGCAGTGAACATGCTCCATCTTGTCTTTTGTAGCACAAGTTCTGTCTTTTCAAATGCATGCTAGCTGCCAGTAAAAGGTGTTTGTACTATGATTGGCTAAATTTTCAACCAATACAGATCTAAAAAACTCAGCATTCTGTGCAATGCAAAAGGTTACTTGCAGTTGCCAACTGCACCCTTGTATGCTGTATGAACCCCCGTATGTGGGTGGGAATAGTAAAAGCCGAACCACCTTCCAGGATGAGAATAGCCCAGAACGAACAAACTAGGGCAGCTTCTTCTTCCCATAGTTTGCCACAGCTGCGTGTCGTGTCAGGGGGCGGGATTCTGGGAGGGGGAGTTGGTGGGTGGAGCATGCTGGGGGAAAACACCTCCCCTGACTGCTAGGCTTGTCGAGTTAAGCCTGCGAAGGAAGGTGAAGGGGCGGCTGCCTGGATGCACATAAAATACACGCAGGGGCTGCCCATTTATTAGGCTGGACATACTAAACATTTGAGAGGGGTCTACGTTGGGGAGGCACAAACTGAACACAGACTCCAGTAAGCTGTCATCTTGTTTGATTTTACCCTAATACTTTTCTGTGGCTCTAGAATTTCTCACACACAATAATGGCTGTCCTGAAACTCATCAATCATGGCAACGTTGGTTGGTAGAGATTCTTAAATCAGCAGCACACGAGACACTCAAACATAACAGCTGCACTGAAGCAAGGGAAATTTCCCCAACTAAAATATAAGACAAATGCTTCAAACACTAAGATATGCTATTTAAAGTATAGGCCCAATTTAAGAGCACCCACATTTTTAAAAAAGCAATAATTTGCTTTTTAAGATCACACTTTTCTTCAGTATGCTGCAGATGCTTTTTAAAACGTTTTGTTATACGGACATGTCCGAGTGCAGCACCAGAATGCAAATATCCCTCTTACTTTAAGGCCAATGAGACTTTTCATATTGAAATTAGAGACCAGAAAAAGGACTGTATATGTATTTCAGCCAGTTTGGGTCATGGAGTCATTCAGAACATGTAGGATTAGCAATAATGGAAAAGGCATCATTGTTCCTTCCAAAACACCCTGGCTAAAGTTTCCAAAAGTAACTAAAGATAGTACGTGTCCAATGTGAGATGCCTTCATAGGGTTTGCCTTATAGAAAATGCTGTGCATGTATGCACTGTGAAAAACAGATTCTTTGAGGATGCTTCACAAAGAGCACACAAAAATCACTAAAAAAGGATTTTGACTCAATTTTCACATCCTGTGTAAACATATGCTGAAATCACAGGCTGTACAAGCAGAATATTGTTGTGCACTTTATAAAAATCACACTATTCCCCTTTTCTGTGTTAGTAACACCACTCCTGGATTACTAACATTGAAAAGAAAAATTAATTTTCCTTTTTTACTGTTCATGATGCTGAGTTGTTCCTACTGAATTTCAGTCTGCTTGGAAAAACAAGGGAATGCCAACTAATTTAATTTTGTTTTTAGTCATCATCTCCTTCCAATCTGGTTCAGTATGCTAAAGCGATGCAAAGATTCTTGGTTTGCAAACATGGCATGTGGGCATTCCCTTACTGCTTTAAAAACAAACTATATTGATTTTTTGGAGTCTGTACTGCCAAAGTATCTAAAGAGCCTCTTGATTATTGGTTTTCACAAACCTGAAATTTGAAGCTGCAAGTGTCCCTTTAAACTCATTAGCTTTTTGATGGGCCTAGAAATGCGACAGGGTTGTCGCATTTTATATTAACCAAAGAGATCTTTGCTTGCTATTCCCGCTGGGCTAAGTTGGCTGCTTTTCTTANAGGGAATGCCAACTAATTTAATTTTGTTTTTAGTCATCATCTCCTTCCAATCTGGTTCAGTATGCTAAAGCGATGCAAAGATTCTTGGTTTGCAAACATGGCATGTGGGCATTCCCTTACTGCTTTAAAAACAAACTATATTGATTTTTTGGAGTCTGTACTGCCAAAGTATCTAAAGAGCCTCTTGATTATTGGTTTTCACAAACCTGAAATTTGAAGCTGCAAGTGTCCCTTTAAACTCATTAGCTTTTTGATGGGCCTAGAAATGCGACAGGGTTGTCGCATTTTATATTAACCAAAGAGATCTTTGCTTGCTATTCCCGCTGGGCTAAGTTGGCTGCTTTTCTTTCTTAGAGATGAAAGGCTTTGAACTTACTCAGCCCAATGCACCAATGAGGCACCAGCCCAGATTCCCTCAATGACGTAAGCACCAGAGCCTCGAGTGACTTCAGCTGGCTGGTGAAGAGTTTGGGGGGAGGGGGAGTTGTGCTTCATGTCAAAATAGGTGTTAGCTATTTCTTCATCTTTTGGGGATCCACAGGTACAAGTTCTTAACAGCTTATTAAAATATTGTTTGTATTTGAGAATTATTTTTCTTTTATGTATGGTGTTCCGAGCCCATCTATTTCTGCAACAATGAAAAGGGTCATTTTTTATTTATTTTTTTAAACAAAAGGAGAAAAAATACTGCAACAAATTCAGCGAGTTGCAGTCTTCAGACATACACCAGTGTAAATAAGCAACAACTTCTTTCATATCAAGTTAAACCTGTAGAGAATTTAACCAGACAGCTGCCCTGTAAATTTCAGCAGTCAGTAAATCTCCATAGGGTTGTGAAGTTTAACACCTCTCAACTTACACCTCCATATATAGCTCCAACCTTTCAGTCTTTGCTCAGATACGACTCCCATTGGATTCAGCACAACATCCAAGTCTAGTTTTACCACCAGGCAGACAGAGGCAGCAGACTAGGGTGGAGAATGTAAAATATTCTGCACAGAAGAGAGCCTCAACCTGCTGCCAGCAATCCAGTACTGGTTGGTTTGAACTGAGATTTCACCAAAACAGGAAATCTTGTTGAAATCCCAGTTCTCATCACCATCTTCGTCAAATCGAGAACCTTTTGATACTCGACAATGTCTCAACCAACATTTTGTTTCTCAATTTACCGACTTTCCACTTACCGGGATCCCGTTTAAAACTCCGCCATTTACCACTTTACCATCATTTCAAAGCCTGAGAAGCAATACCAAATTTAACTCCATTTTCCCTTGTACTTCCTGGTCACTCATTGACTGGTTTTCAGAGTCCTTCACTAATCTGCAATCCAGGGAACAGCATAGAAGAACAATTCTGATTGGAGGCACTGGAGCAGAGATTAAGAGGCACTGGAGCAGAGATTAAGGGGTGGGCTATTCACACAGCGACTGGCCCAGCAATGAGGAAACAACAAACCTAGAAGTAAGATTGTATCCTAAGCAATACGATAAGCGGTAAATGGTATGTGGTATGCAGTAGACAGACAGTAAGTGGAAAGTCAGTAACTCGGGATTGTATTTCACAGTATTGTGAGAATTGGGAAATTGCATCCGTATCAGGAAATCATTGGGAAATCTAACCCGTCTCCCGATACAGCAAAATTATTTGTAATTTAAAATTTTGCTGCTGTCTTCAGTCCTAGTGCTGGTGGACAGAGAACTGAATAGTGAAGTTGACTAGAAACGGACTAGAACTGCTTTGGCAGTCAAGTTCACTGTTCAATTTCCCACCTGCCTATGCCAATTGGCTGCTAGTGGGCGAGTGGCAGGGGTTGCTCTGTTGTGGAACCCCTATGGCAGTTGAATCAGAGAATTCTGCCTCAGTTGCAGTGCAAACATCCAGCTCAGAGCTTGCACTACAAGATGGGGCAGAGTTCCTGATTCCCCGCCCCTCATCAGCTATGGAGCACGGAATCCCCAGAACCCTTCTTCTCTGCAAGTGATGCAGGCAGGGGATTGCTGGGGGGGTTTCACGTTCAACAGCTGTAGTGTTGTGAACTTGAATGCTTCCTTCCTCCTCTGACTGCAAGCCGTAGAGGCATGGAATCCTCCACAGCAAAGTGGGAATCAGAGCTTGGGAGAGAGGGAGGGCTGGGTCTTCCTTGTGCTACAGTCGAAGAGCAGGGTTTCCCACTCACCAGGTGTTGAGCGGGGAATCTAGTGCTCTCCCACATGCAGCCCTTAAGAGAAAGCACTTCATCCCTCCACCCCGTCCCCATCTAACACTGTAGGCAGGAGAAGCTCCTGGAATTTTGCCCACAGCAGCAAAATATCTAAAGGCATCCTTGTCAGTATTGGAAGTAAACACACCACATGCTTCCAAATCCTATTTGTTTNAAGGCCAATGAGACTTTTCATATTGAAATTAGAGACCAGAAAAAGGACTGTATATGTATTTCAGCCAGTTTGGGTCATGGAGTCATTCAGAACATGTAGGATTAGCAATAATGGAAAAGGCATCATTGTTCCTTCCAAAACACCCTGGCTAAAGTTTCCAAAAGTAACTAAAGATAGTACGTGTCCAATGTGAGATGCCTTCATAGGGTTTGCCTTATAGAAAATGCTGTGCATGTATGCACTGTGAAAAACAGATTCTTTGAGGGTGCTTCACAAAGAGCACACAAAAATCACTAAAAAAGGATTTTGACTCAATTTTCACATCCTGTGTAAACATATGCTGAAATCACAGGCTGTACAAGCAGAATATTGTTGTGCACTTTATAAAAATCACACTATTCCCCTTTTCTGTGTTAGTAACACCACTCCTGGATTACTAACATTGAAAAGAAAAATTAATTTTCCTTTTTTACTGTTCATGATGCTGAGTTGTTCCTACTGAATTTCAGTCTGCTTGGAAAAACGAGGGAATGCCAACTAATTTAATTTTGTTTTTAGTCATCATCTCCTTCCAATCTGGTTCAGTATGCTAAAGCGATGCAAAGATTCTTGGTTTGCAAACATGGCATGTGGGCATTCCCTTACTGCTTTAAAAACAAACTATATTGATTTTTTGGAGTCTGTACTGCCAAAGTATCTAAAGAGCCTCTCGATTATTGGTTTTCACAAACCTGAAATTTGAAGCTGCAAGTGTCCCTTTAAACTCATTAGCTTTTTGATGGGCCTAGAAATGCGACAGGGTTGTCGCATTTTATATTAACCAAAGAGATCTTTGCTTGCTATTCCCGCTGGGCTAAGTTGGCTGCTTTTCTTTCTTAGAGATGAAAGGCTTTGAACTTACTCAGCCCAATGCACCAATGAGGCACCAGCCCAGATTCCCTCAATGACGTAAGCACCAGAGCCTCGAGTGACTTCAGCTGGCTGGTGAAGAGTTTGGGGGGAGGGGGAGTTGTGCTTCATGTCAAAATAG
Source organism: Sphenodon punctatus (assembly GCA_003113815.1). Lineage (NCBI taxonomy): Eukaryota > Metazoa > Chordata > Lepidosauria > Sphenodontia > Sphenodontidae > Sphenodon > Sphenodon punctatus. The sequence continues at coordinate 5,386,813 of QEPC01001524.1, forward strand.
GTGTTAGCTATTTCTTCATCTTTTGGGGATCCACAGGTACAAGTTCTTAACAGCTTATTAAAATATTGTTTGTATTTGAGAATTATTTTTCTTTTATGTATGGTGTTCCGAGCCCATCTATTTCTGCAACAATGAAAAGGGTCATTTTTATTTATTTTTTTTAACAAAAGGAGAAAAAATACTGCAACAAATTCAGCGAGTTGCATTCTTTTCAGACATACACCAGTGTAAATAAGCAACAACTTCTTTCATATCAAGTTAAACCTGTAGAGAATTTAACCAGACAGCTGCCCTGTAAATTTCAGCAGTCAGTAAATCTCCATAGGGTTGTGAAGTTTAACACACCTCAACTTACACCTCCATATATAGCTCCAACCTTTCAGTCTTTGCTCAGATACGACTCCCATTGGATTCAGCACAACATCCAAGTCTAGTTTTACCACCAGGCAGACAGAGGCAGCAGACTAGGGTGGAGAATGTAAAATATTCTGCACAGAAGAGAGCCTCAACCTGCTGCCAGCAATCCAGTACTGGTTGGTTTGAACTGAGATTTCACCAAAACAGGAAATCTTGTTGAAATCCCAGTTCTCATCACCATCTTCGTCAAATCGAGAACCTTTTGATACTCGACAATGTCTCAACCAACATTTTGTTTCTCAATTTACCGACTTTCCACTTACCGGGATCCCGTTTATAACTCCGCCATTTACCACTTTGCCATCATTTCAAAGCCTGAGACGCAATACCAAATTTAACTCCATTTTCCCTTGTACTTCCTGGTCACTCATTGACTGGTTTTCAGAGTCCTTCACTAATCTGCAATCCAGGGAACAGCATAGAAGAACAATTCTGATTGGAGGCACTGGAGCAGAGATTAAGGGGTGGGCTATTCACACAGTGACTGGCCCAGCAATGAGGAAACAACAAACCTAGAAGTAAGATTGTATCCTAAGCAATACGATAAGCGGTAAATGGTATGTGGTATGCAGTAGACAGACAGTAAGTGGAAAGTCAGTAACTCGGGATTGTATTTCACAGTATTGTGAGAATTGGGAAATTGCATCCGTATCAGGAAATAATTGGGAAATCTAACCCGTCTCCCGATACAGCAAAATTATTTGTAATTTAAAATTTTGCTGCTGTCTTCAGTCCTAGTGCTGGTGGACAGAGAACTGAATAGTGAAGTTGACTAGAAACGGACTAGAACTGCTTTGGCAGTCAAGTTCACTGTTCAATTTCCCACCTGCTTATGCCAATTGGCTGCTAGTGGGCGAGTGGCAGGGGTTGCTCTGTTGTGGAAACCCTATGGCAGTTGAATCAGAGAATTCTGCCTCAGTTGCAGTGCAAACATCCAGCTCAGAGCTTGCACTACAAGATGGGGCAGAGTTCCTGATTCCCCGCCCCTCATCAGCTATGGAGCACGGAATCCCCAGAACCCTTCTTCTCTGCAAGTGATGCAGGCAGGGGATTGCTGGGGGGGTTTCACGTTCAACAGCTGTAGTGTTGTGAACTTGAATGCTTCCTTCCTCCTCTGACTGCAAGCCGTAGAGGCATGGAATCCTCCACAGCAAAGTGGGAATCAGAGCTTGGGAGAGAGGGAGGGCTGGGTCTTCCTTGTGCTACAGTCGAAGAGCAGGGTTTCCCACTCACCAGGTGTTGAGCGGGGAATCTAGTGCTCTCCCACATGCAGCCCTTAAGAGAAAGCACTTCATCCCTCCACCCCGTCCCCATCTAACACTGTAGGCAGGAGAAGCTCCTGGAATTTTGCCCACAGCAGCAAAATATCTAAAGGCATCCTTGTCAGTATTGGAAGTAAACACACCACATGCTTCCAAATCCTATTTGTTTGGAGGGGGTGTGTGTGTGTGTGAGTAAACGATGGTTCCAAAAAGTCTATTTACACACACACACACGTTCTAAGACACCAAGTATAGATTTATTTATTTTTACATGGCAAATACTCTCAGTAGTTCAAAGACCATAGTCACTTTGTCATGAGCTATGCGACATTTTGTCATTCGATTGTGGGGAATGACAACAATATGGCCTCGAATAGATGAACAAAGGGACCCAAATAATGCAGGTAATTCTGAAGGGGATTCTGAAATAGCTGGAAAGCCACAGAAGTTCAACACAGGGAACAACATGGCTGCGTTTATCTATACATGTTCTCTGTTCTCTAGCAGTCAGCAGCATTCTGTACACAGTAGGATGTTAGGACTTGCCAAGAATGCAGACTGAAAGAATTTAAATAGTCAAGAAGAGAAAATACACAGCTTCTAAAACTGGAAACCCTTTACTCAGAGGGGGAAAGCTTAACGTACAATGTGAGTATGCAGGTTTGGGTTTTCAAAGGAGCCTACGCAAGTCTTAGCTTTGAAATCCCCAAACATTTATTTTTAGCAGTGAGGAAGAGCTAACAATCTACACCAAGACCAGGGGTGGAGAACCTCAGACCCAGAGGGCAAATGCAGCCCATGTTTAGTTTGAATTTGGCTCTTGGATCCAGTTCCTACCCTCAAGCACTGGAAGGGTGTTTTTGGACAAGCGCCTCCCCACTCATTACCCACCCATCATGCAGGGCCACATTGGCACCCTATGCAGCCCTGTAACATGCATGCTGAGTAGGTGATGGGTGGGGGAGGCGATTGTCTAAAAACACCTGAAGAAGTGAGCTCAGGGAGAGGAGGTTAAGGGGTGGGCTATTTGAAAATGAAGCAGAGAAGCGGACCTTCACACAAGGAGAGGTGACCGATCCATGATCTGAATCCTCCTATTCCTGAGCAGATCCCTTAAGCACCGGTGAACCCAACTTCTAGAGAAACTTTCTAAGCCACAGATCTCTCCTCTCTGCTATTCTGGTCCAAGAATGATATTGTTTCTGGTTATGATAACCAAGATGAACTTAACTTGTGAACAGTATACTGATTACAGAAACCCTGTAAAGATGGGAGACCCACAGCAAAGCCATGCAAGAAACTTCAGGGGCTGCAGAGTTGGTTCAAAAGAGCTCCGAGCCTTTTGATTTACAAAAAATGGAAGACTCCTTTTACATCAAGAGGATTTGTTCATTATTATTTTTACATAGCACCAGCAATGTACCTGGCACTGTACAATCAATAGTTATAGACAGATCCCCATCCCCAAGGCAAGACAAGGAAGAGGCAATCATCAGGAGAGACAAGAGTACGTTCATGAGGTTGAAAAGTTGCAGGTGCACGTGCTTCACTTGGTTACAGGGAACTAGATTGTGAGAGAGGGGGAAGAGGACACAATTCCACTCATAACGATCTATGGAAGGCCTGATGGAAGAGGTAGGTTTTCAGGAGGAATCTGAAAGTTGGGATGGAAGAAGTAGAGCGAATGTATCCAAGGAAAGAGCGTTGAACGCGCAGGAGCTTGGCAGGATACAAGAGCGGAGCGATATGGGGGAGCAAGGCCATGAAAAGCCTTGGAAGATAAAGACTAGGAACTTGTGCTGAATGTGTTCATGTAAAGGGAGCCAGTTTAAGGTGGAGAGGAGGGGCTGAATGTGGTCAAAGAGGCAGGCAAGGTGGATTACTTTGGGATCAGAGCATTTAACCGAGATAAGGGGGGGTGAGATCAGAGCAGGGGAGACCAGTAAGAAGGAAGTGGCAGTAATCAAGGTGAGTCATCTTTGTTTGTGTACTTCAAAAGAATCCCCTCCTTCCATATTCACTTCTCTTGTGCAGAAGGAAACAATTGTTTAGGATATCTATCGGCTTAACAGAAACAGAAAGTCAACCTATGCCATGGCCAACAACGATTCATAAGTAGGACTGTCTAGAGCTGAGACAGGTAGCACATTGGCTACCCCATAGGTAATACCCACAATTTTGAGTAGTCTGTCAGATGCCCAATCAGTATCCAAGTACCAAGTCGGGCACCCAATGACCCAAAGTATCAGGTTAACAATTTTCTGTTTTATTGACCGATTTCAGTAATGGAAAACCAGTAAGTCGGTACATTGGGTAGCCCACTGGATGCTAATCGAGTACCAGTTACTAGTACCCAATGTTACCAGGTTGAATTGGGTACCATAATTCCAACCCGGCATACCCATTTTGCAGGTACTTGTTTCAGCACTAGCAGTGATGCTCTCTATTTGCAAGAGAACACTTGCATCGGTTTGCGTCAGTTACCCTATCACAGGACAGTATGAACCATAATAAAGCTTGCTCATTCTAGTGACTTTTTAATACCATACGCCCATCCTATCCATAAACAGAGCTACGTTGCTGTGCATGTCATTTTATAACACAATCCTACACAACTGCTTCAGGCAGCTCCCTGACACTAATAAGCTGTTTTCTTTCCAAACAGAATCACACTTGTGAAGGATTCTTTTAAAACTGTTCTAGAATGCTGCCCATTCAATGCAGAAGAGCTACATACCCAACATATTTTCAAGTATCCAAGGCTGTCTTGAAGAAATGTTGAAAGAAATCAAACATTCTTCCAGGTTATAAAATTATATCAAGAATTCATTCTATAATAAATCAAATCAGCTCAAACATCAATGTGCAGCAGCAGTCTATTCTGCAAAGCTAATATTTCTTCAAAATATTTTGCTGATCAATTGATCTTGCCCCCAGTTCCACTGATTCCAGCCAGTGCTCTTCTCACTGGAGCGGCAGTGATAGTAGGGCTCCTAACAAGCTTCTCCCCTCCCCCTTTCAGCAGTGGCATACAGAAAGAACTCTTGCCCCCCCCCAAAGTAATCCCCACCCCCATCCCACAGGCTCCCCCGTCCCCTACTCCAGAGACCCTACCCCATTCCCCAGGCCCCGCAAATTCTATAGTCAGCCTCCAAGGAAAAAGAGGTTTAAAATTAGCTATGTTGAGGATAGTTACAAAATTATTTTTGACACATTTTTATTTTTTGTAAAGAAGGCAGGATATGAAGTAAACACAAAAAAGCTATTTTGAAAGTATCATTAACACAAGTAGCCAAAACTAGTGGTGGCTACAGCTTGCACCTACCAATGAAAATGAATTACCTTTTTTATGTTATTGCGATGCCATGCAGCAATGCACTACACACAGTAATCCTTCGACCTACATCTTTACTTTCCTTTACTAAATTTTGAATTAGGTGTTGGCAGCTTTATGCTGACACAAAATAAATAGATGTAGTTCTTAAGAGTTGTTGTTTTTCCCTTGAGAGAAAGTGCAAAAACAGGAGTTGAGGTTTAGGAACAATAAAGCCGTATATAAACAAGATAATTAACTTCATTGCTATCTTTAGTTATTTTTGCAAGAAATATCAATGTTTTATTATTCTTATTTTCTGTACATATACAGATTATATCCATTACAAATATGGATATAATGCAACCCTTATTAAGAGTATTGTCTGATCTCAGACAGGCTAATAATGTGGGCGTTTAACTTCCAAGCAAACAGACACTCTGGAAATTATTAAAATAGATTAATGCAACTCAGAAATATCATAGTAGTAGGTTTGTCATTTCCAACCGTTAAATTTAGCAGAAGCAATGCTTGTGGAGCAGTGGGAGAACAAAATCTTTAACTTCTTCACATGGCTAATCATAAAACCAGACCATAAGACTAGAATGCCTAGACACTAATATGAGGGGTGCATTATACACAACCACAGACTTTCCGAATGATTTATGGTCCCTTTCAGAAGGGTTAAAAGAAATTAAGTACACCAAAAACATTAGCATCAGGGCACCCATGAAAGGATTTCTCCCTGCAAGAAATTGATCAGCTAAACAAAGACTGATGGTTGTGAAGAGTCCTAAGGAACATGGGACTAAAATGGAAAGAGCATCCAGGAGGTTAGGAACTGGGGTAAGATCAAGTGATCAAAATGTTCCTGATGTTGTGCCTTTCTTGAGGGAAGGTAAGAGGCCAGACAGCAAGAGGCACCAGAAGCCAGCCATTTGGGGCACTTTGGGGCTAGATTTTGATGGAAGGAGACCTAAAGCTTACAAAGGAATTGTGTTTGTAGAGCAAAGGAATTGGGTTTGTAGAGCCAAGGAAGACTACAGTAGGTGCTTCAAATAAATAAAGCAATGATGTGAAAATTGCCATATCCAAGTTGTCAGTCCAGTGGAAGGAGCATGTCCGTACACTGCCACACTTTCTCAACTCCCTATTTTTGTACACACTTTCAAGCACATATTATATTCCAAAAGAATAGATACGTGCTGCTTACCCTTTAAAATCAGGGAGCCTCAGGCCTGGGGTCCAAATGTAGCCCTCAGCTAGTTTTTATTTGGCCCCTTTCCAGTTGCTGGATCTGGAACCCATTCCTACCCCCACGTATTGAAAGACTGAGCTCAGGATAAGGGAGCAGAAATGGGAGCATGCACACAAGGATAGGGGACAGATCCGTGATCTGGACCGTCCTCTTCCTGGGTGCACCTCTTAAGCACCCCTGCCCCCAACTTCTATGCAGCTCTCAGAGGTTGTACTAATTTTCAAGAGGCCCCATGGCAGGAAAGGTTTCCCCATCCCTGTTTTAAATGATGTAGGTTCTTGAAAGCTGTTTGCTTCCAAGAACACTTGCATAATTCAAGAAAATTTACATCTGCTGCGAATGTTTGGGACAACATTCTGGACTTTTCCTGCATGTATTAATAAAAACCTCTACAAAAGTAACTTTGAGAGGTTAAGGACGAGGAATAATTTTTCAACATGTTTATGATCAGCCCTACTGATTTGCTGGATTTTCTTTATAAAATAGCACCACCATGTCCTCAATCTTCCCTCTCCTAAAAAGTCATGTTAATCATGACAATGAAAGGTCAATCACTCTTTATTCTATGTTCCCATCACCTTGGGCTATATCATGATGTTTGTGTCATGATTCAGAGTTGCATAGACATAGTGTTCTTCCTTACAGTAGCAATAAACGGATAGGAATGGCACTGGGTGTTAGCATTAAGGAATTGCACTGTAATTATTTTGTGATTCTCTGTTCATCCATTCTGTTCACACAGTAACTCCATAGGGATGAATTGTACCACTCGGATTATTAGATTTGTCCCATGCAGCTCACTCTAATTCACACTTTGTCACAGCATGCAGGCAGGGTCTGATCGAACTCCCTTTAAAATCAATAGGACTCTTACCATCAACTTCCATACACATATAGGCCCATACTATATACCAAAAGATTCTTTTTATGTTCAAACTGTAACTATACTCTCCAGGTCTGACTCAATTCCATATCCTCTTTAAAAACGTATTAAAACCCATACAGAGTAAACTAATAGCTTAATTCACAGCTGGAGGAAATTCTCTCTGCAACACAGGATTTAATAGTTTCCCATTTTAAAAAGGCATATTGATGATGCTGTGGGATGCCAACCAAGTTTGAGAACACTTGTGAACTTCTTGAATACTACCCAACTTCTGTGTCTGAAGGCTTTTGTTGTTTATCACAATAATATCAAAAATGCTTCAGTTCTGCATGAGAAGGCTTTTTGGAAGACTAAACTATAATTCGTGGGAAAGAATTATCTAGTTAAAACAATGCAGCGGCTGAGCCTTAATCTTTAACCTGCTGAATACAGGTTTAATAAATAATGAAGGCCACTTTCTCTTTTACTGGTGCAAACATCGTAAACCCCAATCTTTGCTGATTCCAGCAACACTGCATATAATGCACAACCATCAACAAGAGACCAAACACAGCCTTTGATCCAAGGATCAAAACCTAGGTTCTGGTTTTTAGTTGAGAATGTGATTTTCATATCCCTACTGATGAAAAACAGGTAGAGAACCTTACTGGTGTGACAAGTATGTGAGGGATGTGAGCTGCAGAAAAAAGTTTCATTTCTGAGACAGATCAGGGAAGAGGAGTCCTTCATGGACCAGTTCCATGCACAGGTGACAGCACTAGGCATTGTCAGCCAACAGCAGACTACAGCATTGACACTGGAGGAGGCAGGAGAATCTTATGCTTCCCTTGATGGACGTCAGCTACTGGCTATGTCAGGTGGTGAGCAATGTATCTTTCCTGCATCTGAAAGAGGCTATGTAACTCCCTTCCCCCAGAAGTCCACATGAGCCCAAACCTTAGCGCATGCTCTTAGCAGTGTAGGACATTTTGTTTGAAAAGGCATTTTAGCAAGCGAGGATAGGGGATTGGGGTGGGTTTGGGGAATGATGCCATGACTCCCCAAGTGAAAGAGGGGGTATGAGCAGAGGTGGAGATAGGGTTGTGTGAGATGAGGTGGAGAGGTTGAAAAGAGGGTTAGTGGGTGTGGTTTAGGGTTCCTTTTAATGGTTTTAATATGTTTTTATATTGTTTTTTCCTTTTTTGTATTTTATATTTTTGTAAGCCACCCCTGAGCCTTTGAGGAAAGGGAGGGACAAAAAAAAAATTTAAAAAAATCAAAAAAAAAAAATCTGGTGCCCTGACCCACTGTATGCAAAAAAACAGCCTCCCTCACAGGAGAAGAGCAGTTCGCTTTGATTGAAACTCCTACTGAGGGAGATGTGGACATCCATTTGCCTATCCAACCTGACATCTCCAGAGGTGTACTACCTACTCAAATCCAAGAGTTCATGCAGAGTTTGCCAAGACTCATGGGGCCTTTGAATAGCAACACCTACTGCTCATCCATACGAAGAGACACAAAAGAGCGCTCTACAAGTAGATTAGTGGCAAGAGGAAAACAGAAAGTATACACCCATTACACAACAGTGTTTTACTGTAGCCTTGAGTGTGTGACTGCATGTTGGTCCAAAATGTAGGTGATAAAGACAAACTTGTTCAGATCTCTTTTACTGGACCAACTTTCAGGCCACACAGAACCTTTCCTCAGGCATGTAAAGAGTCAAAACTATAGACTATTTTCCCAATATATGTCCTATATTTGCTCAATTAGGTTGATGTAGTAAGGAGAAAATGTGGAACTCAAACACGAAATGTCTTACCCTCTTCTAGTAGTAGTAGTATAAATTTTATTGGTCAACCACAAGGGTCTTTACATAATGAAGAGGAAAACTTCTAAGTGATTGTTTTACCCCAGTTCCATGGTGTGGGAGCTTGGGGTACTTAGTGGGATTCAAGAGCCACTCTCGAGCCCTGTTTGGAATGTGTATTTCCCCGCCCCCTTTTCTGTTGTGTTAACCTAAGCAAGTGCCTTTCACACGCACACCCTCAACTCCTTTGAACAAAAACAAATCATGAAGAACTAACCCTGCATGGCCTGTATGGGAGAAAAGACGACTTAGAGAGGAAGTAATATGTGCACAATTTGAAAGAGTGCAAAATAAACTTGCCAGTCTATTCTTTTCAAATTCCTTCATGCCACATGCAGCTTCTGACTTCTTGCCCTTCATTTCCCATATCCAAGTTTTGAGCCACTAGGGCAACAAAGGCCTAGGATGGGGAAGAGAATGCTGATGGGTACAGGGAAGCGTCAATATAGGCATACTCTTCAAACTATTATGAAGCAGCCATCGTCAGCAAAAATAATACAAGTAACTGATATTGAGTTGCAATCCCGATCCTTAGCCTCTCAGTCTACGGTCTCTCCATGGTATAAGTTTTGGATACCAGGGCTTATGGGCCCCAAGTATTTACAATCGTTGATACACCCAGTTTGGAGAAAAGCACTGCCCTAAGAATAAAAACAATGCCTTCAGCAGTGGCACAGAGGCAGTATATATTGGTACTATTTATTCTGAACGGGTATGTATATGTGAGGAAGGAGTTATTGAAGATGTTGCTCATTACGTGCTGTTTTCTCCACCTCATGCTCAAACTCAAGCAAAATTATTTAAGTTACTGAATTTAAATTATGACAGGTCTGTACTTCAACAATTTCTGAATTATTCAAAAGATCATGTCACGCTAGCTATGACTTCTTTTGCAGTGTCAGTGTCAAAAGTGCAGGGACCAGCCCATCTGGGCGGACTGTTTTTACGACTGATAACTGTAACTGATTTTAATCCTAGGTTTTTTTATTGGATTCAGACATTCCGTTTTTTTCAAACTAAATCATAATTCGAATGTATCATGCACGTCTGAAGTTCCTAATGCGAATTATTGTGGTCAATATCGCACTACAGAAATCCAAATGTCAAAGCTACTCAAACCTACCTTTTTGGTGTCCGGTTTCAATAAATCCGCACTTTACAGCAGTGTGAAAGCAACATCGTAGTGGTTTTAACTGGTGCAAAATATTTTCTGCATGTAAATGCAACCGTGCTTCCAAGTGCGCTGTTTTACTCCTGCCCCTACCGGAAGCAGTGAGACCAGCTGGGGCCCCGCACTTGCCTCGCTGGGGGCAGGCTGCAACCAGCTTCTCCCCCAAAAAGTTCTTCTGCCTTCCCTCCGTGCTTCCCGTCCCCTTCCATCATCTGCCTCTGCCTCCTAGTAGCGCTGCAGCAGTAGCAGAAGCAGGACACCTGCACTCCGATTGGACTGTGAGATAAAGCAGAAGGTTTCTGCCTTGTAAACAACATTCTTTGAGTTGGCTCCGAACATTCTCACAACTGGGTTGTGCGTGTTCACCCTATTCAAATAATAGACCACATGATGGTCTCAAGCTTCTCTAGTATAAAAAGCACTCTACCCTTTGGAATGACCGTTCCTTCCAACCCTTTCTAGACATACAAGAAAAAAAAAAATCCATGTGGGCTGGAAGGTTGTGTGTTGTGAGAATGTTCAAAGCCATCTCAAAGAATGTTGTTTACAAGGCAGCAACCTTCTGGCTCCCCACAGGTCACTTCCTGTAATTGAACTGCACTGAGCAGCCGGGTAAGCGAGCACTACAAGAAGGTCTGAATGCGTTATTTTGCTGTAGTTAAAACCGGTATGGCATGCATGTGAATGCAGCAGGACTTGTTAACAGCGAACTATTGAGAACCGAATTTTTTTTAAATCCAGATAATTGCTGCACGTGTGAATTCGGATTTTATTTATTTATTTATTTTGTATTTGGTTTATTATTTAAAACCATTTTGTACATTGCGAATGGAGATGTTTTTATGATATAGCCTGGTGGCTAATTCAGTCAATAAATGTATGTATGCATTTCATATTACAAGTAACTGGTTGTAATATATTCTAGTCATTGTTTTTAAACTTTTTCAGATCGAGCCCCCTCTTCTCAGTGTAACTTTGAGGGGTCCCTACCATGTCCCCCCATCACATATCAATGGAAGAGTATGGGGATGGAGGAATGCAGCTTATGGGGGGGTAATGGATGAATATGGGGGGTAGGGGAGAGAGAGAGAAGGGGGGTAGATAAATATTGAGAGAAGGGGGAATTAGGGTTGCCAGGTGTCCCTTTTTTGGTGGGAAATCCCGTTTTCTAACAATCTGGGGAAATGCCCCTCCAAGTGTGATTGGGACCACTCACAGATTGCTTTGTCTGCTGCTGCTCCTCCTCGGAGTGATTTCCCCTGAAGTTCAGGCCAACTGGTGATAGTGGGCAGCAGAGAGCAGCAAAGGCTCCTGCATAGACAGACAGAGCTACGCTTCTCCTTCCCCGCAAATCAGGCAAATGGCTGCAAGTTTGGAGACATGGAAAGCCTTCCTGCATTTTTCTCCTGCCCTTTGCCTCGGTGTTCATCACCAGCACCCCAGCTGGAGCTAGGCAGCAGCAACTGTGGAGAAGCCTGGAGAAACTCTCCAGCACTGGGCATCAGGCTAACAGCAGAGAAAAAGGGCAGGCACAGGATATTCAACCCCAGGTCTCCTGTGGGGAAGAGGGGGATTTCAAAGCAGTCCCCCCCCCATAGGGATATCAAACATTATTTAAAAAACAAGTGGGCACAGTGGTACTTTAGAATGGGGATGGTATCCGGAAACCCCACTCCCAAATGTCTTGTAGGACTGGGATCCAAACACCTAAAAAAAATCAGGGAGCACACTAGCCCCCCGCCTCTCCTACAGCAGAAATTGTCAGATCTTGCCATGGTCTACCCTCTCCCTATCCTTGTGTGCATGCCCTTATCTCCGGTCCCTTATCCCGAGTTCAGTTTTTCAGTGTTTGGGGTTAGGAACTGGATCCAGGAACTGAAAAGGAGTCAAGTAAAAACTTCAAACACTGTTGGAAGACTTCAATTCCTTCTGTATAGTAAAGAAGCTGGAGATAATTACTTGTAAAAGCAAGGTAATGGCATTCGACACTAGGAAGACGTTCAGATGGTTTACTTCTAAAGTTGCTTATTTATAGTTAGGAACTTATATCTGGGTTTGACTTTTTATTTATTTATTATAAGCATTTGTATAGTGCCAGCTGTGTACCTGGCGCTTTACAGAACAGTAAGATAAATGCTGTCCCTGCCTACGGCTTACAATCTAATAGACACGGAGGAGGAAGACAAGGAGAGGGGACATAGGGAGAGACAAGGGATAAATTACATTCAAGCGGATGCGAAGTCTCAGGTGCACGTGCTTGGCTTGGTTGCAGTTAGGCAGGAGTCCGCAAATATTGAAAGGAATGTTTTAACTGGCATCGGGAAAGGCTGCGAGGAAGAGGTGGGTTTTGAAGGTGCAGAGGGAGGGGGCAAGATGGATGTGGGGAGGGAGGGAGTTCCAAGCATGGGGGACAGCTAGGGAGAATGGATGAAGGCGGTTAGGAGAGCAGGGGAGACGAGGGAGAGTGAGGGAGGGGGTAGAGAAGGAGCGGAGCGCGCGTGCAGGTGTGTGTAAGGAGAGTAGGGCTGAGAGGTAAGGGGGAGCCAGGTTGTGAAGGGATTTGTAAGTAAACACCAGGAGTTTGTGAAGGATGCATTCGGGAAGGGGGAGCCAGTGAAGTGAGAGGGGAGGAGAGGCTGCACGTGGTCGAAGCAACGGGCTGAGTGGATGACCCTAGCAGCAGAGTTTGGGATGGAGATAAGGGGNATGTAAATGCAACCGTGCTTCCAAGTGCGCTGTTTTACTCCTGCCCCTACCGGAAGCAGTGAGACCAGCTGGGGCCCCGCACTTGCCTCGCTGGGGGCAGGCTGCAACCAGCTTCTCCCCCAAAAAGTTCTTCTGCCTTCCCTCCGTGCTTCCCGTCCCCTTCCATCATCTGCCTCTGCCTCCTAGTAGCGCTGCAGCAGTAGCAGAAGCAGGACACCTGCACTCCGATTGGACTGTGAGATAAAGCAGAAGGTTTCTGCCTTGTAAACAACATTCTTTGAGTTGGCTCCGAACATTCTCACAACTGGGTTGTGCGTGTTCACCCTATTCAAATAATAGACCACATGATGGTCTCAAGCTTCTCTAGTATAAAAAGCACTCTACCCTTTGGAATGACCGTTCCTTCCAACCCTTTCTAGACATACAAGAAAAAAAAAAATCCATGTGGGCTGGAAGGTTGTGTGTTGTGAGAATGTTCAAAGCCATCTCAAAGAATGTTGTTTACAAGGCAGCAACCTTCTGGCTCCCCACAGGTCACTTCCTGTAATTGAACTGCACTGAGCAGCCGGGTAAGCGAGCACTACAAGAAGGTCTGAATGCGTTATTTTGCTGTAGTTAAAACCGGTATGGCATGCATGTGAATGCAGCAGGACTTGTTAACAGCGAACTATTGAGAACCGAATTTTTTTAAAATACAGATAATTGCTGCACGTGTGAATTCGGATTTTATTTATTTATTTATTTTGTATTTGGTTTATTATTTAAAACCATTTTGTACATTGCGAATGGAGATGTTTTTATGATATAGCCTGGTGGCTAATTCAGTCAATAAATGTATGTATGCATTTCATATTACAAGTAACTGGTTGTAATATATTCTAGTCATTGTTTTTAAACTTTTTCAGATCGAGCCCCCTCTTCTCAGTGTAACTTTGAGGGGTCCCTACCATGTCCCCCCATCACATATCAATGGAAGAGTATGGGGATGGAGGAATGCAGCTTATGGGGGGGTAATGGATGAATATGGGGGGTAGGGGAGAGAGAGAGAAGGGGGGTAGATAAATATTGAGAGAAGGGGGAATTAGGGTTGCCAGGTGTCCCTTTTTTGGTGGGAAATCCCGTTTTCTAACAATCTGGGGAAATGCCCCTCCAAGTGTGATTGGGACCACTCACAGATTGCTTTGTCTGCTGCTGCTCCTCCTCGGAGTGATTTCCCCTGAAGTTCAGGCCAACTGGTGATAGTGGGCAGCAGAGAGCAGCAAAGGCTCCTGCATAGACAGACAGAGCTACGCTTCTCCTTCCCCGCAAATCAGGCAAATGGCTGCAAGTTTGGAGACATGGAAAGCCTTCCTGCATTTTTCTCCTGCCCTTTGCCTCGGTGTTCATCACCAGCACCCCAGCTGGAGCTAGGCAGCAGCAACTGTGGAGAAGCCTGGAGAAACTCTCCAGCACTGGGCATCAGGCTAACAGCAGAGAAAAAGGGCAGGCACAGGATATTCAACCCCAGGTCTCCTGTGGGGAAGAGGGGGATTTCAAAGCAGTCCCCCCCCCATAGGGATATCAAACATTATTTAAAAAACAAGTGGGCACAGTGGTACTTTAGAATGGGGATGGTATCCGGAAACCCCACTCCCAAATGTCTTGTAGGACTGGGATCCAAACACCTAAAAAAAATCAGGGAGCACACTAGCCCCCCGCCTCTCCTACAGCAGAAATTGTCAGATCTTGCCATGGTCTACCCTCTCCCTATCCTTGTGTGCATGCCCTTATCTCCGGTCCCTTATCCCGAGTTCAGTTTTTCAGTGTTTGGGGTTAGGAACTGGATCCAGGAACTGAAAAGGAGTCAAGTAAAAACTTCAAACACTGTTGGAAGACTTCAATTCCTTCTGTATAGTAAAGAAGCTGGAGATAATTACTTGTAAAAGCAAGGTAATGGCATTCGACACTAGGAAGACGTTCAGATGGTTTACTTCTAAAGTTGCTTATTTATAGTTAGGAACTTATATCTGGGTTTGACTTTTTATTTATTTATTATAAGCATTTGTATAGTGCCAGCTGTGTACCTGGCGCTTTACAGAACAGTAAGATAAATGCTGTCCCTGCCTACGGCTTACAATCTAATAGACACGGAGGAGGAAGACAAGGAGAGGGGACATAGGGAGAGACAAGGGATAAATTACATTCAAGCGGATGCGAAGTCTCAGGTGCACGTGCTTGGCTTGGTTGCAGTTAGGCAGGAGTCCGCAAATATTGAAAGGAATGTTTTAACTGGCATCGGGAAAGGCTGCGAGGAAGAGGTGGGTTTTGAAGGTGCAGAGGGAGGGGGCAAGATGGATGTGGGGAGGGAGGGAGTTCCAAGCATGGGGGACAGCTAGGGAGAATGGATGAAGGCGGTTAGGAGAGCAGGGGAGACGAGGGAGAGTGAGGGAGGGGGTAGAGAAGGAGCGGAGCGCGCGTGCAGGTGTGTGTAAGGAGAGTAGGGCTGAGAGGTAAGGGGGAGCCAGGTTGTGAAGGGATTTGTAAGTAAACACCAGGAGTTTGTGAAGGATGCATTCGGGAAGGGGGAGCCAGTGAAGTGAGAGGGGAGGAGAGGCTGCACGTGGTCGAAGCAACGGGCTGAGTGGATGACCCTAGCAGCAGAGTTTGGGATGGAGATAAGGGGGGATAGGTGAGAGCAGGGAGGCCAGTAAGGAGGAAGTTGCAGTAGTCAAGGCGAGAGATGACCCTGGCGTGAACAAGTGTTTTGGCTGAGGAGACACAGAGAAAGGGGCGAATCCAAGCAATGTTGTAAAGGGCGAAGCGATAGGATTTGGCAACAGAGTCGATGTAGGGTTTAAAGGAAAGGTGAGCGTCGAAGATGAAGCCCAAGCTACAGACTTGGGGAACGGGGCGGATGGTGACCCCATCGATAAGGATTGACAGGAAAGAGGGAGAGGAAGGGAGGGGAGGAAAGATAATAAGTTCAGTCTTAGCCATGTTAAGCTTGAGCTGACGTCGGGACATCCAGAGAGACAGTTGAGGTGAGCTTGGACAGAAAGGGAGAGAGAAGGGGTGGAGAGATAGAGTTGAGTGTCGTCAGCATAAAGGTGATATTGCAAGCCGTGGGAGGCAATGAGTTTGCCAAGGGACAGGGTGTAGACAGAGAAGAGGAGAGGGCCCAGGACAGAGCCTTGGGGAACCTCAACCGAGAAGGGGAGGGAGGAGGAGTTGGAATTGGAAAGAGACGCATTAAAGGAGTGGTCAGAGAGGTAGGAGGAGAACCAGTCAAGGACAGGGCCGCAGAAGCCTAGGGAGCGAAGAGAGTCCAGTAGAAGTCCAGTGGCCAACAGTGTCAAAGGCAGCAGAGAGGTCAAGGAGGACAAGAATGGAGTAAAGGCGCTTAGATTTAGCGACAAGTAGATCATTGCTGATCTTGGCAAGGGCAGTTTCAGTGGAGTGAAGGGGGCGGAAGCCAGATTGGAGAGGATCCAGGGAGGCGTTGGCAGAGAGGAGGTCCAGGCAGCGGGAGTAGACGACCCGTTCCAGAAACGTAGAGGCGAACGGTAGGAGGAAGACCGGCCGGTAACTAGAGGGGTTAGAGGGGTCAAGGGTGGACTTTTTGAGGATGGGAGAGACAGTGGCATGCTTGAAGGTGGAGGGGAAGGAGCCAGTGGAGAGGGAGAGATTAATGACATGTAGAAGGGGGGACAACAGTGGGAGCAATGGAGGTGAGGAGGCGGGAGGGGATTGGATCGAGAGGGCAGGTGGAAGGGTTGAAAGAAGAGAGCAGGGAGGAGATTTCCTCGAGGGAGGTGGGAGGGAAGGGGGGGAGAGGGAGCGGGGAGAGGAGATGGGTGGGAAGCAATGTCCTGGCGGATCTTGTCAAACTTTGACGTGAAGAATGACGCGAGATCCTGAGCAGAGAGGGAAGAGGGCGGAGCGGGGCAGGGAATCAAAAGGTGGAGAAGAGACGGCAGGGATCACGAGAGTAGGATTCAACCCGGGAAGCATAGTAGTGTTGCCTCGCCAGGCAGATAGCGGAAGAGAGGGAGGAGAGGGAGAATTTATAGTGGAGGTAGTCCGGGTGGGAGCGGGATTTGCGCCAGAGACGTTCAGCAGCCCAGGTGCAGGAGCGGAGGTAGCGGATAGTAGGGGTGAGTCAAGGACGGGGGGTTCGGGGTCGAACGGGGCAGGAAGAGAGTTGAGGGTCGTGGCGAGGGATGCGTTGAGAGAAGAGATTTATTTATTTTATTTATTTCGTTATATTTATATGCCGCCCCCCATGCCTACAGCATGGCAGTGTCAAGGGAAAAGGAGGCGAGGACAGGGGGGGGGGTGGAAGAGTGAGGAAGCAAAGTCTAAAAGATTGATAGCCTGCAAATTATGGAAGGGGCGTGGAGCAGGGGAAGAAGATGGGGGTCGTTGGGAGAGGTTGAAGGAAGCAAGGTGATGGTCAGACAGGGGAGAAAGGTCAAAGGAGAGGTCAGCAACAGGACAGTTTCTGGAGAAGATGAGGTCGAGTGAACATCATTGGCTATAAATGGGATATTACCTTTTTACAATAAATTTTTAGAAGAGACCCTGGGTAGAAGCACTGGCTGTGGGGAGAGCTAAGATAGAACCCAACCCTGTTGTATGGGATAGAAATATAGGGTGGGGATAAGAAGGCTACAAAAATTGGGAGGAAGCTTTTTGCAGTTCATTCTGGGACTCCAGCTCCTCTGGTCAGACTGGAATCTGGATCTATAAATATTCTAGTTTCAGCTAGACTCTCTTGATCTTGAGCCAATAATGCAGCAAAGTCTCTATTGCCAGGTGATTCCCCAAACAGGTTCTTCTAGATGCTCTGGAAAGGCATGGTACCAGGCTGACTTGGCTTTTAGCAGTGAGAACAGCCCCTTCCCCACCCACAAATGGCAAATGGGACAGAGACTGGGACAGACAAAGACTAGTGCTTGTTGATCTCTCTCACACACAGATGCACACATGCATGCTCTCTTGCACATACGCGCGCACACGCTCCGCACACATGTGCGCGTGCACGTACACTAATGGTATGGTGCAGGCTATTTCTGTATTCCATGTGAGTAGTTGATGTTAACGTTAATTTGTACATATCTGAGCAAGCTCGCAGGCTGTCTCTCTGTGAGGTTTCCAAAACCGGGTAACCCTAGGGGATGGATGGATATGAAGAAAGAGAGAAGTGGGATGGATGGATGGATGGATATGGAAAGACAGACAAGGGGATGGATGAATATGGAGGGCGTGAAAGGGATGGATGCAGGAGACAGAGAGAGGAGGTAAATGGGAAATGAAGAGCTTCTCACAGACCTCCCCTCCCACCAGCACTGGTGCCATGAACTATCTGACCCCATTCCCAGGGACAGCTGGTAGGAGATTCCCCTCTGGTGCAGCGGAACACAGAAAGTTACCCCCAGTTTATTTGGTGCTGACACAGCAGCAGCTGTGCTGCGCAAACCCCCAGCCCCAGAGAAGCACTGGGATCTGGATGGCTCTGGGCTCGCTCGCCCTCCTGACACATTGCCCCTATCACACAGCTCTCACTGCTGCAGCAGGTTTCAGAAACAAAAGTATCCTGACCTTCCACAAGCTGCAGCAGGAAATGTCCAAAGGCTGCGGCTGGCCCAGGAGGTTGGACTAAATGACCTCTGAGGTACTTTCCAACTATAAGTTTCTATTTTCCCCACCTGCTCACATCCTAGGTGTGGCTCACTGCATTCCCGGCCCCCAGCTTGCTTCTCCCAGCTCTTCCCCTCTCCTGGCTGTACATATGCACAGACACACGTGCTCTTTGGGAGCAGCTGGGTCACTCTGTCTCCCCTCCCCGCAGGTAAGCTGAACTCCATAACCAAGGGGCTGTCCTGAGGGCGGCGCCCTCTAGGCGGCGGCCAAAGGGTGCCGCCAAAGGGCAAAGAGCCGTTTGCAGGCTGTTGGTGGAAGGAGGCAGCTACCAGCACAACCTCAAGATCCATCCCAGCTCCCCCACACCCCTCTGTAAGCAACCCACCGGGATGCCTATCCTCCTCTCCCCTGCTTCTCCCCCTACTCCTTTCCCCTCTCCTCCGACCCCCCACTAAGCCTGTCCTCTCTCTCCACCGTCCCCACACCTCCTCCTCCCCTCCCACCACTTCTTTCCCACGGCCCATTTCCTGCCGATCCTATTGCCCCCCCTTCCCCTAATCTTATCCCCATTCCCTGTCTTCTCCCTGATCAACTCCCATTCTCCTGTTCCCTCTGGAACTGTCGCTCCTCTGCTAATAAAGCCCCCTATATCCATGCCCTTTTCTTCTCTCGTTCCCTTCACCTTCTCAACCTTACTGAAACCTGGATCTCCCCCACTGACTCTGTTACCCCTGCCACCCTCTCCTACGGAGGTCTCTCCTTCTCCCACCAGCGCCACTCCGAAAGCCGGGGTGGTAGCGGAGGCCTCCTCCTCGCCTCTTCCTGCCAGTTCCAACCCCTCCCCCCTCTCTCCTTCCCCTCCTTTGAGGCTCACTCCTTACGCCTCTACTCCCCTCTCCATCTCCGTGTTGCTGTCATTTACCGCCCCCCTCCCCCAGCTCCCTCTCCTCCTTTCTCTCCGAGTTCAAGTCCTGACTCCCCCTATTCCTCTCTGACGTCATCCCCACACTCATCCTTGGCGACTTAAATATTCATGTTGATGCACCCTCTTCGTCTTGCATTGCCCGCTTCCTCTCCTTCGCCTCTTCCTTTAATCTCCACCTTTGGACTAGCTCCCCCACCCACACTGATGGTCACTGCAAATCCCACTACCGCACTGACTTCCTCCACTTCTGATTCTGCCTCTCATCACTCAACTCTGCTATCTCCCTCGCTAGACAGCAGTACTATACCTCACACATTGAGTCCTGCTCCCGGGATCCTTGCCACCTCTTTTCCATCTTTGACTCCCTTCTCAAACCCCCCTGTCCTCCGCCTCTCAAACCCCCCTGTCCTCCGCCTCCTTCCTCTTCTCTCTCCACTCAGGATCTTGCTCTCTTTTTCACCTCTAAGATTGACAAGATCTGCCTGGAAATCGCTTCCAAGTCCTCTCCCCCTACCACTCCCCCCACCTTCCCTCCTGCCTCCCTTGAGGAAATCTTCTCCCTGCTCTTCTCCTCCAACCACCTCCACGTGCCCCCTGGACCCCATTCCTTCCTGCCTCCTGACCTCCATTGCTTCCACCATCGCCCCTCCCCTCCCCTCCCACATATCATCAACCTCTCCCTCTCTACCGGCTCCTTCCCCTCTGCCTTTAAACACGCCACTGTCTCCCCCATCCTCAAAAAGCCACTCTGGATCCCTCTGAACCCTCTAATTACCGTCCTGTCTCACTCCTCCCTTTTGCTTCCAAGCTCCGTGAACGGGTTGTCTACTCCCGTTGCCTCAACCTCCTCTCCGCCAACTCCTCCCTAGACCCCTCCAATCTGGCTTATGTCCCCTTCACTCCACTGAAAATCGCTCTTTATAAAATCACCTACGATCTTCTTGTGGCTAAATCCTACCGCCTTTACTCTACTCTTGTCCTCGATCTCTCTGCTGCCTTCGACACGGTTGACCACTCGCTCCTGCTTGAATCACTTCACTCCCTGGGATTCTGGGACTCCGTCCTCGACTGGTTCTCCTCCTACTTTTCTGACCGCTCCTTCAATGTCTCGCTCTTCCTAACTCCTCCCCCTCCCTCCCCATCTCAGACAGGGTTCCCCAAGGCTCTGTCCTTGGCCCTCTCCTCTTCTCTATCTACACCCAATCCCTAGGCAAACTCATTGCTTCCCAAGGTTTCCAATACCACCTATACGCTGACGACACTCAACTCTCTCTCTCCACTCCTTCCCTCTCCCCCTCTGTTCAAGCTTGGCTCACCAACTATCTCATTGATATCTTCGCCTGGATGTCTCAACACCAACTCAAACTGAACATGGCGAAAACTGAACTCCTGATCTTCCCTCCCAATCCTTCATCTCTCTCTTCCCTGTCAATTGCTATTGACGGGGTCTCCATCCTCCCTGTCCCCCAAGCCCGTAGCATGGGGTTCATCTTCGGCTCGCTCCTCACCTTCAAACCCTACATTGACCCAGTTGTCAAATCCTGCCGCTTCTCCCTCCACAACATTGCTAAGATCTGCCCGTTCCTGTCTGTCTCCTCTGCCAAAACTCATCCACGCCCTTGTCATTTCACACCTTGACTATTGTAACCTCCTCCTCGTTGGCCTTCCCCACTCCCACCTTGCTTCCCTCATCTCTGTTCAAAACTTTGCTGCCAGGATCATCCACCTAGCCCATCGCTTTGACCATGTGCAGCTGCTCCTCTCCTCCCTCCACTAGCTCCCCCTTCCTGAGCGTATTCTGCACAAGCTCCTCATCTTCACCTACAAAGCCCTTCACAATCTTGCTCCCCCCTACCTCTCTGCCCTAATCTCTCTCCAAACCCTCGTTCGAGCACTTTGCTTCTCTTCCATCCCCTCCCTCACCCTCCCATTCCTCCCCTGCTCCCCCAACCACCTTCGTCCCTTCTCCCTCGCTGCCCCGCATGCCTGGAAATCCCTTCCTGCTGTCTCTTATACACATCTAGATGTGTATAAGAGACACCTTCAGGTCCCTCCTCAAAACCCACCTCTTCCGCTCCACCATTCCTAACTCCTGCTAATCATCCCCACCCAGGATTATCCCCCACCTGTTATCTGCAAACTTATTTTACTGTAACCAAGCCAAGAACATGTACCTGAGTTCTCGCATCCTCATTAATGTTGCATCCCTTCCCTCTCTCCCCTCCCCCTGTCTTTAGATTGTAAGCTCTCGGGCAGGGACCGTGTCTATTTTATTCTCTGTAAAGGCCAGGTACATCGCCGGTGCTATATAAAAGCTTATAATAGTAATAGTAATAATAATAATACCTGGAGACTCGAGCTCCCACAGAGCAAAGCCCACACATAATTTGAAAACTACAGCTCTAGAGCAGGGTGGGATACCTCCAGCCCAAGAGCTATTTTTTATTTGGCCTCTTTCCAATTTTTGAATCCGCCCTCTGGATCCCTGCCCTCAAGCATCAAAAGACTAAATGCAAGGGAAGGGAACACAAACGTAGACATGCAGTCTCAAGTACAGGTAATGGATTCAGGATCTAGACCAAGGGAAGGGAACCTTTCCATCCTGGGGGACACTTTGAAGATTAGTACAAGGTGGGAGGGCCTCATTAATTGGGGATAGGGGTGCTTAGAGTGTACGCAAGAAAAGGATTTGTGCCATGGATCTGTCCCCTATTCTTGTGTGTATGCACTCCTCTCTGCTTCCTTACCTAGATCTCAGTTTTTCAATGCTCAGGAGGAACTGGATCCAGGAGCTAGTACCAGGAACTGGAAAGGAGCTATATAAAAACTTGCCATGGGCCATATTTGTCCCCAAGCCTAAGGTTTCCCCAATCCTGATCTAGACCCTCCCCCTTTCTTCCCCCATCCTGAGCATAAACCTCAAAACATCCCTACTCCCATCTCCTATCTCCTATCTCGCCTACGAAGCTGGTACTAGTTTTCAAACTGGGCTGCAGGCGGGAGAAGGTTCCCCACACCTGTAGCGTCACCTATTAGCAACCAGGATGGGACAGTTTGCTGCTCAATTCTTTTTGACTGCTTCATATGTTTGAATCTCAAGACTGAGATTGGTCTCTAATTGGAATACTTAGTATGAGAGTAAAGAAACCAGTACATGTCAGCGGGGGTTAAGCAGCCCTGGGACTTTACCCTCTGTCCATTTGTGACACATCTCCCACCGTTGCCATGACAATTCTGCACTATGTGAGATAGGAGCACTCTCTGAGGTGCCATTACTTTAAATATTATAGAATACGTCCATAAATCTTTTATACTCTTCATACACCTATTGTCTGTAGGCTGAGGGCAGTTTTTCTGCCTTTTATGCAGCATGCCTGGCTCAGAGTATTCCTCTGTCTAAGTATAATAAACGAAAGATTTCAAATGCTATCCTCTGCTTAATGTCACTGCCTTTATGAAAACCAACAAATGGCCAGACTTGGTACCAGGATGCAGTAATGACTAATGAGTCAGAGAGGGGGACACAGCAAGAGTTCTACACTGAGTAGCTCACATCATAAACAGTGCATTGCTAAGCTGAAAAATCAGAGGCCAGAATGAGGAGGACATATTGCAGGAGATACGTGGTGCCCGCACTGAAGGAAACAGCATCAGCAGCTATGGTAGAGCACTTTGTACTGTTCAGAAGGAAGCATCACTAATTTAAGTGTTGGTGACTCACAGGATTAGAAAACCAGATGGCCCTTTAATACATGCACGCCAAGATCTGATGAAGAGAAACAGGTACACTTTGTGAGATCCCAAATTTGCATAAATTTGCATGTGTATGAAAATTTGAAATAGCCCACTGACTAACTTTGGGGCTGAACTGGAGGGGGGGGGGGGGGAAGGATATCTGCATGAGAGGCTCTGTGTACACGTGCTTGTATGTGCAGGGCTGATGGTTCAAGTTAAAACTCAGCCTATTAAAAAGTCTGAAACGTGCGCAATGACTTTGGCTCTAAAGTTTTAGTTTTAAAGACACTCAGAGGATAACAGGTGGAAGCCGTGACAGTCCCTTTCAGCACACTAAAGAATCATCTCTCACCAGTACAGTCATAGCCTTCCTATGACCTGCTTGGGTGTTACCTTTTTTGTTCTTTGATAGCAGAGCTTCGCCCAAGCTTCTTAAAGTGAGAAAAGGTGCTCCTCCCCACCCCCCAGGAATGAATAAACAGTAGGCATGGGGGACACAGCTCTTTCTCCTGCTGGATGAGGTGTTAATGACCACCTTTGTCCGCAGAACCCAGTACAAACCTTATACTGCAGGGAGCCTCGTACAGGATAAACCAAACCCATTACTGTATTGGGTAAAAAGGTACTGTTGGGGGTATACTAATATTAAACTGGGGCTGCTTTTAGAGGAGACAAATTTGCACATGATTGGTGAAAAATGCACGTGTTTTAATGCTCGTTTGAACACCTAAACCGTTTTAAATGTGCATTTGCCATGACTGTGTAAAAGCCAAAACCATTTTGAATGTAGTTTTTAAATAACGCGCATTTTTTAAAACCGGTTTTGAGTCCCTCTGATGATCGGGGGATGCCAAAACTGGTTTTAAAAAATGCACCAAATCAGGCCTTAACTGTGGCCCCAGCATCAAGCTCAAGTGGTAAACCAGACAAGAGTGGAAGTGAAAAAGCAGAATGGAAGCAGCAGCCTAAAGACAACAGCAAAAGGTGTTTTCCCCCATGAGATGGGATTTATGGGTTATCTAACGTAGTTATGGATATCCTAGCTACAATCACACATTTCCACTATGTGTTTGAGAAGGAAAGATGACTCTATAAACACAAAGAACATCTGGCCATCATTCGTGGGCTCCCAGCATCATGCTTTCTTTTTCCCAGTACAGCAGAACTGCACCAGACGATTACGTGTAAAGGACAGGGGCAGGCTTTACCTCTAAATATACTTTGACAATGTCTTCTATTGCATGTGGTCATCTTCTGCGGTACTAGCCCAAGGAAAGTACATTTTCAGGACAGTGAGCTTTTGTTAACACATGTAAAAGGATCTCTGTAGCAAATTCAAAAAGCATACATCAGGTAAGATTAGGTCAATGTTAAATTCCTGCCTGTATTTTTTTGATCATTCCATTTTTCTTCCAGACTCACTTTCTACGACTGCTTTTTATGTAGAGTCAGTCAATTCCCTCCAGAGCACAGAGGCCAGTGCCTATACACAGCACCGTGCAGCTCAGGGGATGTTCAGCAAACGTGTTCAACAAACACTCTATATTCCAGGAGGACCAAGAACGTGCCTTCATATCACATTCATCCACTGTCTGGTGCCACAGCTGTATGACACATGCCAGCAGGGTCATTTTAAAAGTATGTTGTGACATCTAATTCCTATAACATGTATATCGCTTCATTTACATTTGAAAACCAGCAACTCCTATAAATGTGCAGTTTACAATGTATGATTGGGTGACTGTGGACATGATGGTGGGACAGCCATGTTAATTTGCTGCATGGGGGTTCTTTGGAATAATTAACATGGTTCTTTACAATTAATAGCAAAGGTTTCCACAGTGGAATCCATATAATTTTCAATCTCCTACAATGATCCCTCCTCCTGGGGGAAGAAAAAAAATCTCAAACATAATTTAATTATAATTGAAAATACCAAGCTTATTATAAGCATAACATTAATTGGTACATGGTTTAGAATTCTATTGAAAAGATTATGCCTGTACACTGGTAGATTAGGTATGCTAGTCCCAAATAAATGCAGTAAAGATGAGGATATTTATGAATGCAGCCAATAAAATGCATTCAAGTATTGTCATGATCTTGTAAGTCACTCTCATTAGTGGGTGTTTTTAGACAAGCACTTCCCCACCCATCATGCATGTTGCCGTACACAACCCTGCAACATGTATGATGGGTGGGTGATAGAAAAGAAAAAAAAAAAAAAAAACAAAACTAACACCACCCAGTAGCTCCTCAGACTTTCCCCACTGGCTTCAGTGGATCCACTCAAAAACTATGGAAACACACACATACATAGAAAGGAGGCAAACAAAAATATGATCCAAGATATGCTTTTAGATTCTATGTCTACACTGCATCAATAGCAGTTATTTCAGAAAAGACGAACAACTTTTAAACAGATAAAAAGAACCCCAAACCAAAACCAAGACTGGATGTTTCCAATCTAAATGTGTACTTGCTAATGCTCAGAAAATGATATAGGAAATATAAAAATGCACAATCAACCACTTTGATCTGCATTTTAAGATTTTAAGGTAACTAGGTAATGAATATATTGTTGCACTGACAATTGTTTTAGTGAAATCACCAAAATCAGATGCCAAATGCCTTACATATTTTTAAAAACCAAGACGACAGAACTGGTAACAAACCTTCAAAATTGGGGAAAGAATCAAATGGAGTATGCATTGGAAAAGATAATTTTTCAGTGATAATCTCAGGTTAACCTCATAACGTTCCAAATAATTAAACCAATAATCAAGAGGAAAATTCACCAAACAGTGCGTAACTGAGCCCATGACAATAATTGCTACATGTTTTAAAGAATAGATCAATGGCTCCTCATCAGTCTGTAAGAAGGTGTCAAGCGGGTGCCGCAGGTCTCTGTCTTGGGCCCAGTACTGTTCAACATCTTTATTAATGACTTGGGTGAGGGAGTAGAGGGAATCCTTATTAAATTTGCAGATGACACAAAACTGGGATGGATAACTAACGCCTTAGAAGACAGAAATAAAATTCAAAATGATCTTGCTAAGTTGGAAAACTGGGCTAAAACTAACAAAATGAAGTTCCACAGAGATAAATGTAAAGTTCTGCATTTAGGTAAGAAAAATCAAATGTAGAAATACAGGATGGGGGATACCTGGCTTGGCAGCAGTACCTGTGAAAAGGATCTGGAGATTGTAGTTGATTGCAATCTGAACATAAGCAGTGAGATTCAGCTACAAAAAAAGATAATGCCATTTCAGGCTGCATTAATAGAAGCATCATTTCCAAGTCATGAGAAGTAATCGTTCTACTCTAATTCTCCACTGGGCAGACCTCATCCAGAGAACTGTGTCCCGTTCTGGGCACTGCACTTTAAGAAGGACATAGATGTGAAATCACCAAAATCAGATGCCAAATGCCTTACATATTTTACAAATGCCTGGCCCCAAGCCTTTTGATATTTCGGCGTAACTGTAAGACCTGGCTGTTTGCCCAGGCCTTTGGGAGGGGGGGGGTGATTTTTAATCCCCCACCTTATATATTTATTTATGATTGTACCACGCCCTGTTTTATTGACATATATTTGTTTTAAATGTTTTTATACTGTTTTATTGTTGTTAACCGCCCCGAGCTGCATGGCAGGATGGGGCGGTATAGAAATCTAGAAAATAAATAAATATAAATAAATAAATAGATAAACTGGAATGGGTTCAGAGTAAGACGACAAAGATGGTCAGGGGTCTGGAAACCAAGTCCTATTAGAAAAAGTTGAAGGAGCTGGGTATGTCTAGAATACAGAAGAGAAGACTAAGGGGAAGTATAGTGGCCTTCCATTACCTGAAGGAATGTCTCAGAGATATACTGGCAGAGACTTGTTCTCTTTCGCCCCTGAAGGCAAGACTAGAAATAATGGGCTCAGACTACAAGAAAGCAGATTTAAGTTAAACATTAGGAAGATCCTCCTAACAGTAAGAGCCATTTGACAGTAGAACATAAATTACCTAAGGAAGTGGTGAGCTCTCCTTTGCTGACAGTTTTCAAACAGAGGCTGGGCAGCCATCTGTCGGGGATGCTGTAGATGCGGATTTCCTGCACCCAGCAGGGAGTTAGACTAAAAGACCTCTGAAGCTCCTTCCAACTCTGTGATTCTATGATCTTCCTAACAACGCCCACTTGCCATTTGGAATTATTATACAATTAGTGGATAAAGCTGACATATTTAGATTTCAGTCAGATATGTAAAGCTGACAAACTAAGTCCATATCTGCTTGAATAGAAACACTATTGAAAACTGGCTGTGTTATCAGTGGGAGCATCTTGGGGAGGGGGTGTTCTGCCCAGTCTTGTATGACATCTATATTAGCGATCCAGAAGAATGAATAAGCTGAAATCAGCAGATGACAAATTGGGAGCAGTTCCTAGAAACAGGGAGGACACAGATACAAAGAAATCTTGACAGATCAGTAACATGAACAGAAAGCAACAAAAGGCGATTGAGCTTGGAAGGATGCAAATGATTACATCTGGAGAAAAAGCAGTCTTTAACACAGACATTCAACATGAGGAGGAAGTCTGGAAACCCTAACATTGACAGGGATTTATGTTAATATTAGACAGCAATTTAGACATGTGTTTCTAATGTAAGGCAGCTGACAAAAAGATAATATAATTTTGGGTTTCCCAGACAAAAGGTGCCATGGCAAGAACCCTGCAATACAAATACAACTATGTTCAGTTGTATCAGATTCCCAAAAAGATATCAAATAGTAGTGGGGAGCTCAAACAGCAATAAAAATTAACTGAAGGGTACAATGTAAATCAAAATCTCACAAGAGCAAAATGTGTTCAACAGCAAGGCAGATATAAGTAAGGGTGGAAGTCATAACACATAATCAGTGTTAACCTCAATGATGAAGACCAAGTTAATGTGTATGTGGGTCTACGACTATAGGAGTAATGAGTTGAGATTAAGAAAGTGGAAACCTAGTCTTCCTGAAAATTAGATGAATGAGATTTAGGAATAATCTTGCTATGGGAGCGATGAAAGATTCACCACTAGTGACTTCAAAGCTCAATACGAGAACTACAATATCTAAAATTCTCCACTGGCCAAAAATAGACTGGGGAATCAATTTCTTAGTCTACGAATGGTGGGACACAATTGTCCAATAATCTTACAAAATTATTGGACAATCTGTAAAATTATCAGAAATTACCAATGTGTCAGAAATTGTCATCTGGATGCAGTAATTATTGGGTGGGGAGGACTCCAAAACAGACTTACAAAAATAATTTGTAATCTGAACAAAGTATCAGGACATTTGTTTGACTGACAAATATTATTTCCATTTAATTTAGCGAGGGACTGTAGTTGAAATACTAACAATAGCACAAAACCAACATTGTGACAACTCAGAACCCTTTTCTTCACTCCTACTTTATCCCTATAGCCATTTTTTCGGAGCACCCTTATTTATAAGATTAAATCAAGAGTCATGGTGATCCATCAATTTATATACCTAAAATCCATTAAGGAAAGGTGGCGGAAAGCCATTCTTAGAGACAGCTACTTATCCAGCTTTTATCTCCTACAACTCTCATATATACTTCCAGTTTGTCTGGTAACATTTAGCTTTTGCAGAAGGTATTGTTGACTGCAAATCCTATGGGAGTATTTTAGTAAGAAGAGAAGCACTTGAGGAAGACCAATAGCCTACGCCAGGGATTCTCAACCTGCTTCTCGGAAGCACCAGAGTGCAGAGGGAATGTGTGAAAGTGCTCCCCAAGCTAGCTGTCAGTAGTGCTTTGAAACGGTCCTTCATACATTAAAGTCAATGTGAGCTGGGCTATTGATCTCAATGGGTGGACGACTACACTTAATGTCCTGTTGTTAGTAAGGCAAGCTTTCCCTTTGTCTTTCAGCAGGGGATTTGTATAAATGCATATTTATGGAAATCATTAATGCAAATTATGCATCGCTCCCAAATAGTCACTTACATCACTCCAGTCCTCGTAACCAGAAAAAGATTGAGAACCCCTGGTCTACGCAGTGCTACTCATTTGGTCAGCTGTCTATAGACACCAGGGGTCTGGCAATCACAACCCACTGGGATTTTTCCTTTGCTCACTAAAAATAATTCAGTTATTTAATCAGAGTCATAATACAGTTTGAAGAGTCCACAAGCTTAGCAGCATTTTGTGAAATAACTCTTTTGCTAAGACATATTTAGTTTGATTTTTTTAAAAGCAACAGTGGCTCCTCTAGCAATAAATTTTACTACTATAATTATAAATATCTATCCTGAGTCAAATAAATAAGTTTGAGCTATTCATAACATGGTTAGATGATTGCCATTCAGGAACACACACTATCATATGCTATTCAGCTACTTGCTAGTTATCAATTTGGTTTCGGTTTGTAAATTGACCTACTGAGATTCCTGTAGCTTCACTGCAGCTGGCTCAAAGGGAGGTCCAGCAGAGGAGACACATGGAAAAAAGGCAAGGATAGCCGAGACGGTATGAGGCCTTGGGTGCAAATAAATAGACAATAGCCCATAGAGTTCTGTGTTCCGTCTGGGTATCCCACACTCATGGGCTTTCGTACAGAAACCCTAAGAACATAGGAAGTGCCAAACTGAATCAGACCAATGGTCCCTCAAGCCCAGCATCCTGTCGTCAGACAGTGGCCAATCTCAATTATATGGGAGAAGAACCAACAGTCACAACGGGCAATCCATTCCCCATTGTTCACTCACAGTTCCCCAAAGTAAGAAGTTCATCCCGTAAGCTACTTGGTTAATAGCCATTAATGAACCTACTGTCCAAGAACTTAGTCAGGCCTTTTTTATACCGTTATACTACCCAATACACAGGCCCACCACCACTTCTCCCTCATAACTCACAGATGCAGGAAATTCTGGGTCCAGGAAGCTCCCCCTCACCATTTGCTTCCTGGGATTTTGGTCCCCCACACACCCACCCCCTCACCTTTTGGACTGCCATTTTTGAGCAGTCCAATATGAAAGTAAATAGCAGAAGCCCCAGGGAGAGTGATGAAACAGTCACTATTCCAACCGCTGGGCCCTCTAGGTTGGTTTGCCCAAAGGGAGGCTGCGCGCACCCTAGTAGATGGAGAGGCGGGGGGAGGATATCCTGCAAAGCTTAGCTGGGACATGACAGTAAATAATCTGAGTGGGGAAGGGAACAGACGCCTCTTCCCAATTGTGTGCAATACGCTAATCAGTCCCTGTTTCATGGGGAACCAATCAGGGGTACGCTGTGTGCTGCCCCGATATTGGTCCCCCTGGAAATGGGGACCAATTAGAGTGTTGCTCACAGCTGGGAAAAGGCTTCCCTGCTCCCCTCCCCACTCAGATAATTTACTGTCAGGTCCCTGCTAAGCTCTGCAGGGTGCAGCGTGGCTGGGAATGCAGAAATCGAGCTCAGCTCTTGACAGAATGCAGAGAGAGAAAGGGAGAAGCGAGTAGCCACCAGACTGGAGGCCAGCAGCCCCACAGTAAGTACTTTTTAATTCTCTATTTTTTCAACATGAATTCTGCCCGTTTCTTGGTTCATCCTTGTTTCCCGAAACAAAGAAATGTGATTCTTGCTAAAAAACGAGAAAATATCAAAATGAGTTTCAGTCCTAATAGCAGCAATGACATCACACCGGGGCATGGCACATCAAGGAGGACGCTGTCAAGATAGACTGAGGCAGGTAGCTCATAGGGGGAAGCCAAGTATCAATTCTGTTAAAGCTGCGCTTCTGATTAAAGTTAATTTTCATTTGTACATGAAAAGTGCTTTATGAATTTATTTTAAAACTCTGTTGCCCAGTTGCCATGTTAAACAATATATTCAAGTATTCATATACTTGAGAATATTAGAACTATACACTTAAGAGGAAAATACATGATACACTTAGGAAGATGACCTTTTTCAGCATAGGGAAATATGATCACCCTATGGCAGCCCTTCTCCCCATTTAATTTAACACCCAGCCCTTCTCCCCATTTAATTTAACACCCAGCCCTTCTCCCCATTTAATTTAATCTGGTCTAGGGCAAGAACTAGCAAAGCAGGGGTTGGGAGTTTGGGACAGGGGCTCCACCAACCTGTCAGGAACTCCACGCCCAAGCACTCCTTGCAAGCTCTTTGACAAAAAAATGGGCCTTTTCCGGTTTAAACCCTGGCATCTCCTTTTTTAGTTTGGTGGTGGTGGTGGTGGCGGCATTTTTTTAAAAAAACAAACACAAATTAAGCACTTCATCCATTCCATAATCCCAGTTTACCTCATCAGAGGGTCTGTTAATGTTTAGCTGAGACAACGGAGCTTCGAGCATCCCCAATCAGGCCCACATGACTAAACACTGTAGTATTTATGAATGATATATCCTATTGTCTTTGCCACTATGTTACAATATCCATTGTTAATTACAGATCCAGAGTAGGCCATCTCAGATTTTACATTGAACAGGGGAATAGCGGCCAGTTTGCCAAAAGATTAGTTAACAAGAATAAAGTTGCCTGTCAGCCTTAATTTAAGATGCCTATAATGTCATTTCTGAAGCTCCCATTACACTTGTAGTTGTAGTAGTGCTCTCTGTCACAAAAGTTGCTAATTCAGAACCTATTGAAGTTAAAGACAGCCACTGATTGGCCTCAATAGGCTTTTGAGCAGACTCTTGGCCTGCCAGGTAGATGAACTCTAATGTGTAGTACAGGATGCAATTTTTAACTAGTTTTACCAAGATGTGTTAGCTAAAACGTTAAGATGTTGAAATGGAAGTCTTTATGCATCTACTAAGCTAGCAGGATATGGAGTTTTCCTCCATCAACTAGCTCATGTTTAAACCTGTCTTTAGTGAGAATGAATTTCTATCTTTATTAATTATTTATATAGCACAAGCAATGTGCCTGGTGCTGAACAGTTGTAATTAGAGACAGGTTCCTATCCCAAGGGGCTTAGATGGACAAAGAAGGGGGGAGGACATAGGGGGAGAGAGATTGATCTATACATTCCCATTTTAGATATGGGGAACTGAGTCTGAAAGATAGGGATTTGAACTCTGGTCTCCCAGGTCCAAGTCCAATCCTTATTTACTAGACTACTCTGGCTTTTTCTAATTGGACTTATTTTAGTCACGATTTGGACACTGATCTCAATGACAACAGTGAGGCAATTCACAGGAATCACCAGCATAAAGGTTCTACTTCAGTATAACATTAAACCAGCACACACTCTTTAGACATGTAACTTTCATCATGTGAGTAGCCCTGATGAAGTTAACAGAACTCAACACTGTGCTTAAAACTCATATGCTTATGTGCTTAAAACTTTGCAGGGGTAGGGAACCGCAAGATTTGAGATTATGGATTTCGACTTCGCTGATTTCAGGACGACACTGGATGTCTTAAATAATAAATATACAGTACAGCACACATCTGGAAATGAAAGGACACGTGCTTTCTGTTCATATTAGAGATAGGAGAAGTTCATAAAGCTTGTCTGGAATAAAAGAAGGATTGGGATTGGAACAACAAAATTCTATAAACTGGTATAATTTATTGGAGCAAATGTTGGCAGTGGGCTTTTTGTTCTTTTGGTGGTGTTTTCTGATCATGTAAAAAAGAAAAAGTTTTCCTG
>QEPC01001524.1:5422397-5461983 GCA_003113815.1 Sphenodon punctatus
GGGGGGGGGGGGGGGGGGGGGGGGGAGAGAGAGAACTAATGCACGCTAGTGGTTTGCAGATGAAGTAAACTTGCTCTGAGCCTGTAAAAACAACTGGATTGAATGAGTAGCTGAAGAAGGTGGTTAAACTCCCTGATTCACTTCTAGGAAAATGTAATGTAGTGTCTAGCATAGCAGCTAACAATAATGAAATAACATAAATTTAAAATATTTGTTCCCTCTATTGTCAGACAAACATGTTTGTTAAAATATACACTATTCTTCATGGGTTCTTGTTCTTTTTAAATTGCAGTCTGCAAGGCTCCCATATAAGAGCAACATAAATTATGCAATGACTCAGTCCATCCAACAGCAATACTATACAGATTCTCAATGGTACTTTTTATTATTAGTGATTACGATACCACTCTAAATATATCTTCCTACATCATCTTGGGGTTAAAATGATAATTTGCATTTTTAAGAAAATATTCTTTAACATTTTTCTCATTTGTATACAGGATTCAGAATTTGCATCCTAATTAAAAGCAGTAACATTTGTAAGCCAACAGCCAAAATTTCAAAGTAGTCTCATAAGGTATCAGCAAAAAATAAGTAGCCACCCTACCGCATGCTCTACTGCATACAACCTATATTTGTATGCTTATATGTTTGTAAATGGGTGGCAAGGTGCTCAGTTACATATTTGTACATGTAATGAAACACTTGCGAATTGGCGTGGGGTGCATTTTATTTTATTTGAAAAAGAGGCCACTTCATATTTTCACACTTAAGGTCTTACTTAAACCAATGTATTCTGATATATTAATATAGAGCATATATGCCTGTGGTCCAAATACAGGCCAAAAAGTTAGAGCAGTGACAAAAGGAGTTGAAGTCTGCTTGCTTTATCCATGCAGGCTGCTTGCTTTATCCTACTGGTAAGATCCTAAATCTAGATAAATTAACCAAAGCAAAAAACTTAACAGTTTAAAAATAAACTTAAATGTACAAGAGTTTTCTTAAAATACACACAAAACAACAATTCAGTACAATTACAGTTCAAAACACCTTCCACTCTATACATTGCAACAAAACAAACACCAAAAAAGATAGATATTAATTCACAATTAGAGCAATATTTAATATTTTATCATCAACATACATTTAATATATGTACTAAATTCCTTATCATACATACTTTGTTTTTATCAATAACTAAATGTGCACATTTTACAATTATGAAAATCATTTATCATAATTTGACAAGGAACAATTGTGTCAGAGTAATTTAAGTCTGTTATTTACATGTATACAAATTGTGTACAGTTCGTACAATGAAGTAAAGAATGTGAGTGTAGACATTATACAATTCGTTGTACACAATGAAGTTATGTAGAAACAGACAACTTACTCTGACAATTGTTCCTTGTCAAATTATGATAAATGATTTTCATAATTGTAAAATGTGCACATTTAGTTATTGATAAAAACAAAGTATGTATGATAAGGAATTTAGTACATATATTAAATGTATGTTGATGATAAAATATTAAATATTGCTCTAATTGTGAATTAATNCAGGGGGAGGAGATATTGATGATTCAAATACGAGGACGGTGTGCATTTTGACCACAAGCAATTAACGTTTAAGCAGTTATAACATTTTATTTTCCTAATGGATCTTTTTCAAAGTTTGTGAACATGATGGTCCTCACAACTTACAGCCATGGTTAAATTTTTAGAAATGTAGGTCAAGCGGTTTCCTCAAAATCAGGGCTTCAGCAGTCCCCTGTTTACGATGAACAGTGGTTGTATATTTAAGTATTCAGGTAGCTGCCGCTGCCTGAAAAATTTAACTGGATTTATCAAAAAATGGGGAACATGACAAAATTGTTACCAGAAGCCTAAAATTATGGTGGGTTAATTTCTTTCCAACTAAAATTTTGTTCCTTCTTTTTCCACAGTTTCATGACTCAGTATTCCAAATGCACATAAAATAAAAAGAAGAGATCCCTAAATTTGTCATGATGGAAGGAGTAAATTTTGAACCTCATCTATACTACCAACAGGTGGCTGACATGTTACTACAGGGCCTTGTAGACTATATAAGGAGCTGGCTTGGTTGAGCAAATTGCTCTTTCTACACTCACTAAGCTGTATTACTAGAGGGTGGTAGAAACTTCCCACTTAAATTATTGAATGGATTTGACGCATTAGCGATTTATTGTTATTTATTGGTTTTACTTTGTACATCAGGAAACTGATGTAAGTAGTAGTACTTTCTTGTTTTAAGTCAGTCAAGATCTCTGAAGTGATTTCTGGTATAAGGGAAATATTGTTTCACTACTGGGTTCAGACAGGATATCAAAAAAGAAAATAGGTTTTGCTACCGCCCGGATACTCTGATCCCCTTCCCACCCCCCGCCAGGCGCCGGATACCCCAGCAGGTGTGCTGTTCCCATCATACAGCCATGTATGAATTGACCATGTTAGAGGTGGATTACAGGGTCAACTCGCTTCACACCAGTTGCCTGCACTGTATACATAACGTAGGACTCCACACGCATTGAACCCAATGCAGCATATTACAGGGGAAAGGAGAATTGGTAACCTACCTTTGGTGAATTCCTTTCTCTCATATGCTCTGCATACTCCTCCTGCTGGGTAGTTCTACCGTTGACCGCTAGGAGGCAGAGGATACAATTTTTCTTTCCTGCGCCTGCGTCAACGGAGCTACCCAGCTCTCTCGCCAGTCCGTTCGCAAGCTGAAAACTCCTTGTTCCAAATATAATTGCTAGAAAAAATAATGGTTAACCCCCAAAACTACCTATCTTAACCTATTGATACCATAACTATAACAATTCTCAAGGAACTTACAACAAATTAATGTAAAGGTACCAGTCCCCCGCCCCCTGATCCAAAATCGTGCTGTTTGGCAGGGAGGGATGGTAGAGTATGCAGGGAATAGGAGAGAAAGGAATTCACCTTTCTCCTCATAGTTCTGCATCCTCCTCCTGCTGGGACGTACCCAAGCACTCCTGATAATCAGTTAAGGGTGGGAGCCAACAGCACTGGGGGACTCCAGTACCGCTTGCAACACCCTTCTGCCAAAAGCAGCTTCTGCAGATTGGTATACATTAATCTTATAGTGCCTCACAAAAGTGTGGATAGAGGTCCAAGTAGCCGCCCTGCAGATTTCTTCGTATAAGTCTCTTGCCTTAAAGGCATACGAAGTGGCAGCGTTACACACAGCATCAGCCCAGATTTGAAGGGGGGGAATTTTTCCCTTTGCTTTATAAGCCTCAATGATACCCTGTTTTAACCATTTAGATATATCAGGGTTTTAGTAGCCTTGCACCCCTGGTACCCTGGCCTGATATTCACAAATAGGGGGATTGCCTGAACCACGTGGTTCTTGTTAAATAAATCTTAAGAGCTCATCTCAGGTCTAAGGTATGCCACGCCCTCTCCCTCGGGTGGGTAGGGTTGGGACAAAAAGAGGGCAAAATAACTTCCTGAGATCTGTGGAACACCGTATTAATCTTAGGCAGGAAGGTCTGATCCAGCCTTAGGGTGACCGAGTCCTTTTGGAAAATACAAAAGTTGTCCTCCATGGACAGAGCACCCAGCTCAGAGACCCGTCTTGCTGAAGTTACTGCAACGAGAAAGGTAACTTTAACGTCATAAAATATAAAGGTGTGTGTCTTAGGGGCTCAAAGGGAGGTTTAGTCAAGGCTTCTAGGACCAAGTTTAAATCCCAAGACTATCCTGCCTGACATTGCTCTAAGAACTGAGTCAATGGCAGCTGCCTGCCTGGCTAACATGTTAGCTCTGAACCCCTTCTCTAAACCCAAAAGAAGAAATTCCAGGACCTGAATGACCCCTGCCTTGGTAGGGTCCCTATCTAGCTGGAGTGACCAGGCAGCAAGCGTTTTCCAAGTGGCTTGGTAACTTCTCCTCGTGGCCGCCTTTCTAGAACGCTGTATCGTATTTATTCAGCACTGCCTCCGAGTAGCCCTTTTTTCTCAGGGCTGCCCGCTCAAGTTCCACACTGTTAATTTTAATGTCTGTATTTCTGTGCAGCATACTGGGCCCTGGGTGATTAGCGTTGGAATAAGCGGCAGTCTGTGGTATTGAGAGTAGCTGCGTTCTATCAGTTCAGAGAACCAAGGTCTCCTGGACCACCACGGAGTGATCAACGAAAGATGAGCCTGTTCCCTGATCGCTTTGGCTATGGTTCTCTG
This sequence comes from Sphenodon punctatus, assembly GCA_003113815.1. Taxonomy (NCBI): domain Eukaryota; kingdom Metazoa; phylum Chordata; class Lepidosauria; order Sphenodontia; family Sphenodontidae; genus Sphenodon; species Sphenodon punctatus. The sequence continues at coordinate 5,426,624 of QEPC01001524.1, forward strand.
GATCAAGGGAATCGGAGGGAAAGTGGCCCCTGGGCCAAGGCTGGTTCAGCGCATCAAAACCCTCCGCTTCTCGGCATCTCCCTTGCGTCATGAAGCGAGGAACCTGTGTGTTCTCCTTTGTCGCAAATAGGTCCATCATAGGTAACCTGAACCAATCTACTATCTGCTGTAACACAGATCGGTCTAGGGTCCACTCGTGTGGGTCCAGAGTCTGGCGGCTCAACTAGTCGGTTAGCTTGTTGTCCAGGCCTTTGACGTGTAGAGCTTTTATTGATGCTAGATGCGACTGTACCCACGCGAAGAGCTTGATTGTCTCCCGGTGCAGCTCTCTCGACCTCGATCCCCCCCTGGTGATTTATATAGGCCTTCGCTGTTACACTGTCTGTGTATACGAGGGGGTGACGCGATGGAAACGTCGGAAGCAGCTGTCGCAAGGATAGACGGATGGCCTTGAGTTCGAGACAGTTGACTGATCTGCCCGAGTCCATTTGGGACCACAGCCCCTGAGCTGAGTGAACCCCCGAATGGTCCCCCAACCCCTGGAGGCTGGCATCTGTTGTCAGTACTGCCCTGGTTGGTTCTGAGAGCGGCACTCCTGCCTGGAAGATTTCTGGGTCTAACCACCAGGACATTGAGAGTTTTAGCCCCCGTGAGATGGGGACCCATGGATCCAGACCAAGCATGAGCTCTCTCTGCAAAACTCTTAGCTGCCTCTGTAAGGGGCGAAGGTTGAAACGGCCCCAAGTCACTTGTCCTATACAAGACACTAGTAGGCCCAGCATGCTCGCAAGTCGCTTGAGTCTCATGTGTTTTCACTGTTTTAGTAACCTGACCAATCTCACAATTTTCTCTCGCCGTTCCGGTGGTACGAACGCTCGATCGGAGGAGATATCTATTAGAATACCCAGATGCTCCAAACTGCGGCTCGGAATGAGGTGACACTTCTCCCTGTTTATGATGAAGCCATGCTTCTCCAGGTAGGAAATGGTCTTGTCCAGGTCTTTTTCCACTGTCGAGAGGGAGATGCCCCTGATCAGTAGGTCGTCCACATAGGCATATATGTGAGTGGTGCCCTCGCTGTGGAGGTTGGCAATCAGGTTCACAAGATCTTTGTGAAGGTTCTGGGGGCCGATGAGAGGCCGAATGGTAGGGCCCTGAACTGCCAATTTTCCCCATTGTATGTAAATCTGAGCCACTTCTTGTGTGGATTCCAGATTGGGACATAGAGATGTGTCTTCCTGAGATCCAGGGATGCCGTTCAGTCGCCCTTCTGCAGGTTTCGACACACTGATAGAGCTGTTTCCATTTTGAATCTTTTCTTTTTTACCACCTTGTTCAGGTCCTTGAGATCCAGAATGGCTCTCCACTTTCCCAGCTTCTTTCCCACTAGGAATAAAATGGAATAAACGCCCAAGAAAAGTTCCTGCTCCGGTACTCTTTCTATGGCTTGAATTTCCACGAGCCTGTGTATCTCTGGATTCTTGGAGGTTGGTGAGGCAATGAACCTTTGCCTTGGAGGGCGTTCTACCTCTATGCGGTAACCGTCTGCGACGCAGGATAGGATCCAGGCATCGGAGACCGAGTCTTTCCAAGCCACCCGGAATTGTTGTAGCCTGTGTCCTACCCCGGAGGCGGCATAGTCAGCCCTCCTGCCTTGTTTGGGAGGAGCTCGCCTCCCTGGACCTACGTCTGTCAAACCTGCCCCCTCTGAAGTCTCTTCCTTGAAAGGAAAAGTTGGAAGCAAAGTCCCTGTGGCCCTGAAAGTGCCCTCTCCTGGGGTTAGCGCCAAAACCTCTGACTCTGAAGGAGTGGCCTCGAAAAAATCCCCTTCTAGCAGACACCTGCTGCAGGGTCTTGGGTTTGTCCTTCACATTCGCTTCCTCCAGTACCTTTTCGAGGCACACCCCAAACAGCTTAAATCCCTTGTAAGGGGCCAAGGTAAGGAGATTCTTGGCTGTAGTGTCCCCTTGCCAAGAGCTGAGCCATACCCTTCGTCTGGCCGCTATCCCATTGGCCATATCTCTGGCAGACCTTTCTCCTGGAGAAAGAGTAGAGGGAATCCTGGGTCTTGTTCATTTTGAAAGCCTTATCTGGGTGTTTCCACTTCTCTAGGACTACTCTTTCAAATGCCCTGTCGAGGGGCAGACCCTGATCTCTTCCATGCACTGAGGGCATGTATCCTCTAGTCTCCTCCTCCTCCTGTGACTTGGAGAAGTCCTCTTTAGACTCCTCTTTAAGCTGGAGAGTCTTAATGACTTGTGAGAGTAACTCCTCACTGTAATGAGCAGGGAATTGTCTCTCCCTATCTTTAGGGTCTGCAGTGACATCCACCCATTCCCCTTCTTCCACATTGGACTCCTCTGGGGAAGAGCCGGAGGCTGAGCTGGAAAGGGACTGCAGCTGTGAGGAGCAGGCCTGCTCATTTTCCCCCGCTGTTCCTCCACCTCAGAATCCTGAGGCAAAGCCAAAAACCGTCTCCTTGCTCCCCCTAGTGGGGCCTTAGCCTTCCTGCTAGGCTCTCTAGACTTTCCCGCCCTCAATAATTTCTTAGAGGGCCCAGGCTCCGGGGAAGCTCTCTTCCTTTTCCCGCCTTTTTTCTGCTTAGCTTGGGTGAGGGTTCTTAGGGAAGCCATGATCTCCCCCACAGAGTGGGCTAAGGAAGCAAGAGAGGTTACCTGAGGCTCCTGGGTTCCCTCCTGTCGAGTCCGTGGCTCCGACCCACCAGCAGGGGTGGGAGGGGGGGTCAATTATTCTTCGGCAGAGCTCATCCTCCGGGGTTTTTTCTCTTTATTTTTCCTTATTTTATTTATTTACATATTTTGAAGCGGAGGGTCGGCAGGACCCAGCAGCGCTGGCCCTGACCGACAAAAGCTAGTCAGAGACTTCCCGCTACTCGGGAACAAAAAAGGGGTGGCCTCCCCTGCTCCTGGGCATCATGCAAGGGAGCCAGCGGGGTTGGTTTTTTGTTTATTTTAAAGAGAACTTTTTTGCGGCCTGACCGAGCGATCCGAAGACCGCATCAGGGATCGCTACCCCAAAGTGTCCCGCCGAAAAACTCTATAACTCTCCTACTCTCTATCTCTGTAGGTTCCCGGAACCGCCGCACGTCCTAACGGTCCAAAGGCAGACAACGGACTGGCGAGAGAGCCGGGTAGCTCCGTTGACGCAGGTGCAGGGGAAAAAAATTGTATCATCTGGCTCCTAGCAGTCAACGGTAGAACTACCCAGCAGGAGGAGGATGCAGAGCTATGAGGAGAAATGCACATTTTGCATTTTCTCACTCACAGAAACTTCAATCTGTCTTTCTTGATGGCTTGTTTTCACTTCACCTAAAATAAAATGCATTCAGAGTGCATATGTATGCTCGTTCTTTGTGCATGGAAAAGTATACCAAATCTCAGGAGTAAATTAAACAGCGACAAATTTCAATCTGAACTCTGAATTTCTTGGCTTTGGTTTGAAGCAGACTTTGCATTTGTTGTGGGTTTAATTTCTTTTTGTGTTAACCCCAAAATAAACTCAGTTCTAAAAAATGTTAAAACATTAATAATTAATTTCCTAGTAATGGATCTTTTTGAAAAGCAGTAGCTTATGTAAAGGTATAATTACATAATTTCCAAAAGCATGTATTATTTACATGGAAGAATGTAATGGCTTCTTTAGAGTCAGAGTCATCAAAGTGCATGGTTCCAGCCATACCATGGCTCCAGATACCACCAACACATGCACGTTCAAACAATCCCCACTGCTCTCACTGATTAGCAGACTAGCTTTTACCCAATGAACAGCAGCAATTCCTTCAGAATCTACAAGTACGCACAGACATACACGCAGCAATTATTAAGTCTCATGTGGTTTTATTTCTGTATCTTAACAACGAACAATATCTTAGAATCTATGTTGGATAAAGGAAGGTTAAAACCCAAGGTATGAAATCCTGGTGCCAGTTGTTTGCAATAGAACCAGAATTTTATCCATTTACAATGAGCAGAAATCAACCTCAAGACCCTGGCATCCCCATTCCTGTACTTACACATATGAAAAAGTGATGGGACCAAAGAGGCAACGAGAATAGCACCAGCATGTGCCACTTTCCCATCACTTCTACGTGCCACTGAGAGATTTGCATCCCTGGACACTTGGAAAGCTTCTGTCAGGCTGGCACTCTCCCTGTCCAGCCATTTCCTCATAATCCAACAACAGTTAAGGCCACAAAAGAGACAAGGTAGGTCTTTGTCCTCATCTCTTCTGCAACAGTCAGAGTGAGTCTCTTCTGCACCCCCAGTCTCTGTAGCTTTAGCAGGAGACACTCAGGGAACCAGTAGCAGAAGGGTGGTGGTTATGTTGATTCCAAATGTACGGGATGGAGACCAAGTAGCTCAGATGATCTCTTTTATTGGGCTTCTGTTGACAAGAGTATGGACTGAAAGCTTGCATACTCTCACCAACAGAAGTTGGTTCAATAAGAGATATCATATGAACTACTTCGTCTCCAACTCAGGAAACAGGCTTGTACCTCAGCTACTGCTGCCAGCACAGCTGCTTGCGTGAGGCCCCATTCTAGCCTCTACCCTCCTATCTCGGCCCGGCACCCTCATCCCTGCCCTCTCTGCAGGGCTGCCTGAATAAAGTTGCCTGTATGCTTCAATCTAAGCAATGAAAACCATTTAATTCATTTCTGAAGCTCCCATTAGACTAGGACACAACAAATACCAAAATATGGATCAGGCATTTGTTTGGGGTTTTTTGCTTGTTTGTTTTCTAAAACTGTCTTGATTCATGGTTTTCAGTGAGTCATTGCAATATTAATGGTTATAAAATACTCTTTAGAGGTTGGGAAACAAATGCTTTACAAAAAATTAAAATAAAAAATAATCTGCCTTGGATAAAATGGGCCACATGCTGTCATTAGGAGTCTTTTGGATGTTCTTACATGCAGCAATATTGCTATTCCCAGCAGTGATCACCAGGTCTGCTCTCTCCTGGAATAAATGTAAATGGAACTTTTAACCCATATACGAGATTTTATTTATTTATTTTAAGTTAACAATAATGACATGAACAGTGATACAACCGTGCACGGTGGACATGAGGTGAATTCAATCAAAAACACATGTAATCCTTTCCAGCAGCCCAAATCACTTTAGCTTTTCCATGTCCTCCATTAGCAGAGCAGTTTTCAGTTTTGTTGGTTTACGAATTACTAATCTGGCTGCAAGACGCTGACAAACTAAAACCCAGAGACACAGCAGTAAGAGACGCACAGCATGGATTTCTCAAGGGACCGATATATGGGGTTTACACACAATTCAAGTATGAATAATTCAGAACCTTCCTCTTTTGAAAAACACTTAGGTAACTACAGCTTAAATCACATTGCATTAATTAATAGGGATTAATAACGCAAGAGTTGTAAATTTTAAGGTTTGTTATTTTGATTAAATTTACTGGTTAGAACGCAGTTATCTAAGCAAAGTATGGTCTCGCAGTTAAAGCAAAAGATTGGAAATTGGACAATCTGTTCCAGCTCTGCCACTGACTTCTTGTTTGACTCTAAGCAAGCACCAGATTTTCAAAAGCTCTCAGCATTCAAAATCATGGCCAAGTTCTCAAGGGTTTAACTGAAATTAGCAACGAGAATCAGGGTCAGATTTCCAAAATGCTGAGTGCCCAGAAGCTTTTGTTATGTTACTGTAGCTAGTCAAATGCAACCTACTGATTAAACCGAAAGCAGACTGGGGCACAGTACCAAAAACCTGGCCATAGCTCTTTGCTCCTTTGAAAATCTTACCTTCTAATTGCTCTGGCCTAGGTTATCCTAAGTACAAAAGGAAGAAAATGGTAGTCACTTTTGAGGGATCCTGTTGGCAATGTTTAAGTGGAACTCTACACCCTATGAGCTTGATTTTGCAGTGCTTCCCCCACCCACCCATGAGGCATGTCACCACTAGGTTATGGCAGCGCAGTCAGAGTGCTATGTATGGCAAATTCTGTCAGTTAATAAGCAAAACGTTTAACACTCCCCTATCTTGCTGCCATAAGGAATGGGACAGGAGAAGAGGATGTTGCTAAGACTCGCATACACAGCTTGATTTTTGGCAGCAATTTCAACTCCTGTAGCTGGGCTATGTTGGGGTATGCAGAGTAGCTGGGCTATGTTGGGGCATGCGGAGTACCCCAGCTACAGGAGCAGCTGGGCTATCTTGCACTCCTATAAGTAGCTGGGGAATCAGCACAACTGCAAGATCTATTCCTCTCACACACACACACACACACACACACACACACACGTAACTAAACCACCAGGATGCCTGTCATCTCTCATCCTCTCTCCCCTCTTTTTCTTTGCTCTCACCTGCTTCTCCCTCTACATCTTTCCCATCTGCTCCTGCCTCCCACTCTCTCTCCCCAACATCCCCACTCCTCCTCCCTGCCCCTCTGCCCATTCCCTGTCAATTCCTTCGCCCCTCCCCCCTTCCCCAAATCTTATCCCCATTCCTTGTCTCTCCCCAACCAACTCCCATTCTTCTGTTCACTCTGGAATTGTTGCTCCTCTGCTAATAAAGCCCCCTATATCCATGACCTTTTCTTATCTCTCTCCCTTCACCTTCTCGCCCTTACTGAAACCTAGATCTCCCCCACCGACTCGGTTACCCCTGCCACCCTCTCCTACGGCGGTCTCTCCTTCTCCCATCAGCCCCGCTCCGAAGGCCGGGGTGGTGGCAGAGGCCTCCTCCTCGCCTCTTCCTGCCAGTTCCAGCCCCTCCCCCCTCTCTCCTTCCCCTCCTTTGAGGCTCACTCCTTACGGCTCTACTCCCCTCTCCACCTCCATGTTGCTGTCATCTACCACCACCACCCCGGCTCCCTCTCCTCCTTTCTCTCTGAGTTCGAGTCCTGGCTCACCTTATTCCTCTCCGATGACATCCCCACACTCATGCTTGGCGACTTCAGTATTCATGTTGATGCACCCTCCCAACCTTGCATCGCTCGCTTCCTCTCCTTAGCCTCCTCCTTTAATCTCCACCGCTGGACTAGCTCCCCCACCCACACGGATGGTCACTCTCTTGAGTTCGTGTTCTCTAGGAACTGTTCTGTCTCCGATCTCTCCTTCAAGTCCCATCCCATATCTGACCATTTCCTTGCCTCCTTCAACCTCTCCCACTGCTCCCCCTCCCTTCCGCGATCCACAGGCCATTATGCCCCAGAACTTTGCCTCCTCCCTCTCTCCTCTTCTCCCCTCAGTCTTCCCCTCCTCCTCCCCCGATTCTGCCATCTCCACCTTCAACTCCTCTCTCACCTCCACCTTCAACTCCCTTGTCCCCCTCTCCTCCCACCCAACTCTCTCCCGTAACCCTCACCCTTGGTTCACTCCCACTGTTCGCCATCTCTGCTCCTTCACCCAGGCTGCTGAATGCCTCTGGTGCAAATCCCACTACCACGCTGAGTTCCTCCACTTCAAATTCTGCCTCTCATTGCTCAATTCTGCTATCTCCCTCGTTAGACGGCAGTACTACACCTCACACATTGAGTTCTGCTCCCAGGACCCTCGCCGCCTCTTTTCCACCTTCGACTCCCTTCTCAAACACCCCACACACCCCGTCCTCCTCCTCCCTCTTCTCTCTCCACTCAGGATCTTGCTCTCTACTTCACCTCCAAGATCAACAAGATCCGCCTGGATATTGCTTCCAACCCCTCCATGTGCCCCCTGGACCCCATTCCTTCCTGCTTCCTGACCTCCATTGCTTCCACCATCGCCCCTCCCCTCCCACATATAAACCTCTCCCTCTCTACCGGCTCCTTCCCCTCTGCCTTTAAACACGCTACTGTCTCCCTCATCCTCAAAGAGTTCACTCTGGATCCCTCTGAACCCTCTAATTACCGTCCTGTCTCACTCCTCCCTTTTGCTTCCAAGCTCCTTGAACGGGTTGACTACTTCCATTGCCTCGACCTCCTCTCCGCCAGCTCCTCCCTTGACCCCCTCCAGTCTGGCTTCTGCCCCCTTCACTCCACTGAAACTGCTCTTCCGAAGATCACCGACAATCTTCTTACGGCTAAATCCAACTGCCTTTACTCCATACTTGTCCTCCTTGATCTCTCTGCTGCCTTCAACACTGTTGACCACTCGCTCCTGCTTGAATCGCTTCACTCCCTGGGATTCCGGGACTCTGTCCAAGACTGGTTCTCCTCCTACCTTTCTGACCACTCCTTCAAAGTATCTCTTCCTAACTCCTCCCCCTCCTCCCTACCCCTCTCAGTCGGGGTTCCCCAAGGCTCTGTCCTTGGCCCTCTCCTCTTCTCTATCTACACCCTATCCCTAGGCAAACTCATTGCCTCTCACGGGTTCCAATATCACCTATACACTGACGACACTCAACTCTCTCTCTCTCTCCCCCCACTCCTTCCCTCTCCTCCTCTGTTCAAGTTTGTCTCACCAACTGTCTCTAGGATATCTCCACCTGGATGTCTCAACACCAACTCAAACTGAACATGGCGAAAACTGAACTCCTGATCTTCCCCCCCCCCAATCCTTCCTCTCCCTCTTCCCTGTCAATTGCCACTGACGGGGTCTCTATCCTCCCTGTCCCCCTCGCCCGTAGCCTGGGCTTCATCTTCGACTCGCACCTCACTTTCAAACCCCACATTGACTCAGTTGTCAAATCCTGCCGCTTCTCCCTCCACAACACTGCTAAGATCCGCCCTTTTCTGTCTGTCTCCTCTGCCAAAACTCTCATTCATGCCCTATTCATCTCACACCTCGACTACCGTAACCTCCTCCTTACTGGCCTTTCCCACTATCACCTTTCTTCCCTCATCTCTGTTCAAAACTCTGCTGCCAGGATCATCCACCTAGCCCGTTACTTTAACCATGTTCAGCCTCTCCTCTCCCCACTGGCTCCCTCTTCCTGAGCGTATTCTGCACAAGCTCCTTGTCCTCACCTACAAAGCCCTTCACAACCTCGCTCCCCCCTACTGCTGTGCCCTGATCTCCCGCTGAACCCTTGTTCGAGTTCTACACTCCTCTTCTATCCCCTCCCTCATTCTCCCACGCCTCCCCTGCTCCCCCAACCGACTTCATCCCTTCTCCCTTGCTGCCCCGCGTGCCTGGAACTCCCTCCCTGCCCTCATCCGCCTTGCCCCCACCCTCCACACCTTCAAGTCCCTCCTCAAAACCCATCTCTTCCACTCCGCTCTCCCCAACTCCTGCTAATCATCCCCATCCAGGATTATCCCCCACCTGTTATCTGTAAACTCCCAATTTACTGTAACCAAGCCAAGAACGTGTATCTGAGTTCTCGCAGTACCTGTCTCTCCCTCTGTTTCCCCTTCCCTGTCTCCCTTCCCCGTCTTCAGATTGTAAGCTCTTGGGCAGGGACTGTCTCTCTCTTATTCTTTGTAAAGCACCAGGTACATCACTGGTGCTATATAAATGCTAATAAAATAATAATAATAATAATAATAAATATGTTGCAGAAACTCAGTCTTAGATAGTTTCTTTAATGTTATCGTAAGATTCAATAAGTCTTATAGAAAAATTGTGGATTCCTTTTGGTACACTTATGTTCTGAGACTGGTTTGTACTTCCATCCCCCAGCACACATACATATTTCAGTACACGAGTTTTGTACTGATTAAAACTGATGTGGATTTGGTTAAACACAAAAGAGAACCAAAGTAACTAAATGAGTTGTAATTTACAATTTTATTCCAATACAAGTCTGTGTAGGTGCTTTTGTTTTGGATTGTATGTGTCTTATTTCAGTTTAATCTGTCTTTTTCTTTTTACTTACTCAAGTTAAATTGAAATAGGATCATCTTAATCTAAATTATGTACACACAGACATGCAGTGAACAACTACTGACTTCATAATTTCTGCTCTAGCTTGTGTACACATTATACCCTACAAGCACAAAAATTATGCTCAACTCTCAAAAACATGTCCATATAAAATGAACATGAAGTTTTTTAAGTAAGATGAAACCGGCATCTCAAGAACTCCAACAAATTTCTGGGATTTTAACTGTATTAAAACAGCAACTGCATAAATAGGCTCAGCTTTTTCATACACGAATGACAGCTTGGTTTGTTTTGGGCCTTAGCCAAATTTCTAGCTCATCTTTTCAGCTCAGGTCTGTAAGCCATACTGATCAAACATCTGGATGTGTCAGTTTCTTCATGGTCCTCTGTAGCAGAGGAAAGCAACAACAACAAGTGAGCCTCTCCAACTGTTGGGATTCTACTGGGGAAAACCTAGAGAAATTATCTTTTCACAGTAGGCCTTTTGGAGCTAAATTTTCAACGAGACCTTTATATTGCAACATTTTATTTGAGGTTGGAGTTAATACCCCACATTTGTTTCTGAATATTAAATGCATTTTGAAAATTGCACACCCAGCTGGAAATGTAATGGAAACAATGCCCTTTATGTTCAAAAGGAAAAGGCAGCTGAGGAAAAAAGTCATCCATAGTTTAATTCATACAACATAAAAAAAGCAATTTATTATTATTATAGTTCTGTATCTCTTCCAAAATCCATTTCACTCTACATCACTCTCGCATGTGAACTAAAATATATGATCGGAGAATTGTATAACTATGAAAGTCTTCAAAAAAGGGACAGATTACAGTATATGAATTTCAATCCTGCAATTTTCTGAAGTACTTGCACTTTATTCATTAGGACACAGTTGAATTCAAGAGACAAGGCGGCGACATGGGCACAGTATTTTGGAGTAAAAACAGACATGCCAGCAGCATGGCAGCTCCCTGGCCAAGCTCAGGAAACTGCAGCCTACATGGCCCAGCCCGAGCCACCGAACAAAGCTGCCCATAGCTGGAGAGCTATCCTACTGCCTGCACAGCCCAGCCCAGCCCAGGTAGGGCAGGGAGCTCAACGAACAGGCAGGCAGCCCCACCTGTGTCCCGATCTCAGCGCCACCCCCGCCCCTCATCACAGCAGCCAGCTATGGCGGCCTTCGACCAGCAGCAGGTATGCTGGGGTAAAACAGACATGCTGGCCTTCTGAGGCCAGCCCTTAGCCCAGAAGTATCCTTGAAGATTTTCCAACGACGCAGCCTGGTCTAGCTGCCTCGGAGCGGTCCCAGGCTAACATCTGGCAATGCCAGAGCAGACATACTGGTGGCTCCTGGGACTCAGTGGGCCACTGTCATGATTGGTTTTACCTTTTGTTCATTATTCAGAGAACCCTACCGCGTGCAACATTCTGGTCTCAAGACCAAAAAATAGCCACCTGGTAGGTGCTTATTCTAGTTAGAGAAAACATGAGAATTCTACTTCTATACTAATTTCATAAACTCCAACGTTGGACAGCAAAAACAGGTACACTTCACACCACCTCTAATTTGCATGTGCTTATGGAAATTTGTAATATAGTCCACTCACTAAGATTGAGCGGGGGGGGGGAGGGGGGATGTCTATGAGAGGCTCTGCATATACCTATCTTTTTACGTGCAAGACTGATGATTCAAGTTACTACTCAGCTTATTAAAAAGTCAAAATTCTCAAATGTGTGCATTGACTTTGGTTCTCAAGTTTTTAAGCTGCAGTGACAGTCCCTTTCAGCATGCTAAATAATCATCTCTCTCCCACCCTTTTTTGGTTTTCATCTTGCCCCTAGGCACAGACAGGTGTCATCTTTCTTTGTTCTTTGATAGCAGTGCTTAACCCAAACTTGTTATGAAGAAAAAAAGGCATCTCATCCCCACCACCCAACGTAAGTCACAGCTCTCTCTCCCCTCCTGGAGTGATGAGGTGTTAATTATTCCCTTTGTCTGCTGAACCCCGTGCATTGCTGGGAGTCCAGTACAAGGTAACAAGTCAAATTCTATTACTGTAATTACCAAAAGGTACTATTGGATGGTTACATAATCTTTAAAATGAAATTACCCATACAGGAAAGGGCTATCACTAGAGCTGAAACAACTACACACAAGAACAGGTATACCCGATTAATTTCTGGTACCCAAATTGACCCGAAATTACTGGGCACCAGTCGGTACCTGGCTGCAACCCAGTTTGGGTACCCAATGTCCCAGAATGTCACCTTGGGTACTGATTTTTTTTTTTTTTTTAAACTTCCTTATTGATCTAATTCCCCCTATTTATTGATTTTTCCATCCTGGAAAATTGATCCCCAGTCCCATAAAACTGACTTCCAGTCCAAGGTTGTTTTTTTTATTTCCATCCCGATTCTTCAGTTTCCTGACCCAATATATCAACCAGTAATTGGAAAACTGAAAAATAGTTACTGGAAGTTACTGACTTACTGTGTTTCCAGGACCCCAATCTGTTACCTGGGTAACCTGTCGGGTACCCAATGCAGTACCTGAAAATGCAGATATTGCCCATGGGTACTAAAGTAAGTACCCATTTCAGCTGCAGCCAATGAAGTGTTGAAAAAAACAGGCCCTTATCGGAGCTTAAATGATTTTTATACTCTCCAAATTTTTCTTCATTGTAAGGTCTTACTCTCCTTCAATTAAGTCAATGGCACAATTCCCAGTTACACACTATAATGAGAATAAAGTCAGGCCCCTTGAGAGTTTTTCCTAGCAAGGGCCAAAATTAGCAAGAAAATGTAAACATTGTAGGTTAAGATCACTATGTGAAGCAGATGACTTCAGGTTGGGTATTGGCAATAAGCATGTCTTTGAGGGATTATATTTCATAGAGCCCATAGCTAGAATAAGACATTGCATTAGTAAAACACATGCAAAGACTTGCCTGAGTAATTCAGAAATGATGGATAGCATGAAATCGGAGCAGAGCTTTCTTTTCACCCTATCTTATGGTGCAAACACAGTGAGGTTTGCTTAGAGAAATAAATGGCTGACAAATTACAGCAACAGCTCTTAATACAGCAGTTTACGTAATGGTAGAAAAAGAATTTATGACGAATTCATGAGGTGGTTGAGTCCCAGAAATTTGCAAGATGCAAAGATGGAGTGAACATCTATGTTGATGATGAAAATCAAAATACCCAAAGCTAAACAATTAATGTACCAAATTATGGGAAGGGATGTAAAAAACCCAAGCTTCAGGTTTTACACCAGTTTCTAATTGGTAGGACATAGAATCTCAAATGTTTAGACTCTGCCTGACATCTGTCCCTCCCCCTTCATTTTATCTGTGGCACACTGGTCCCCTCCATACTACCAGTACATACACTTTGAGACAGTTCTCACTCTCTTCCACCACTCCTTGCTTCTCAGTAGGTGGTGCTACTATAATTCTATTAAACTGAACTGGGGAGATTTTCAAAATAGCACTGCTGTGCCCACTCCTAGAACCTCAACTGTGATTGTTACAATCACCAATTTTGGCAATTCTCCCCAGAACCACCAGTTCAGAACTAGGAGTCTGATAGCATTGCCACTTCTCAAACTGTGCCCCCTTCCTCCTCCGGTTTGAAGATCATGGAGAATGAGACCTTCAGACAGGCAGTGCGCCCCACATCTTCTAATAAAAGCGGGTTTCATCACCACTGGACATATACTGAACATCCACAAAGAATTTTGGATAGACAAAGCAGTACTCATTAGGTTTATTAAATGCTAGGTTGTGGCTCACTTTTAACCAAGAATTTAATTTCTGTCTAACTCCCCACTACATTTTTAGCAGTTCTGAGAACTTGGCCAACTGCAATTGTGGTTCTTGCACACTACAGGGAGGGCAGGCAGCTAACGTCTATGCTCAGTTGCTGTTGCTGTTCTGAAGCCAGAATGGGAGTTCCCATTAAGGTCAAGACTTCCTGAACATATCTAAGTCCAGTGGCTGTTCTACATTAAGGGCTCTGAGGCAGCGTCCCACAAAGCGTCCCACGAAGCGCCCCAGAGCCGAGCCCCACAAAACACCCCAGTCTCCGGAGCTCCGTGACTGCTGCAGCCGCTGCTACTGACCTGATCAGAGCAGCATGCTGGGAGAGCTCCACAAAGCTGCAGCAGCTATTGCAGCCAAAGTAAAACTAACACGAAAGATACGGGAAAAAGGCACGGATCCTGGGCAAAATTGCCACAAAAGCATTTATGTTATCTACTCATAAATGATAGCTGATTAGCTGACCTAGCCACCATCGTCCACGCTTTCATCAACCGAAGACTGGACTACTGCAAATGTGAGCTACACAGGGGTACTCTTGGCAACAGTCCAGAAGCTGCAGTTGGTGCAGAATCCTTAGGTGGACAGGTCGCCGCAAGCAAATTATACCTGTGCTCAGGTCTCTGCACTGGCTGCCTATAGCCTTCTGAGCCCAATTCAATCCAAATTTTATTGTTTAACCAAAGGTTATAACAACCCAAAGTAAATACATACATAAACACATATGTTCACATATGTTATCATAACAACAATAATAAACCGATAACCATACAAAACATTTGAGACAATCAATATCCATCCCCCCCTCGTCAGATAGAAATCCCTAGCTCTTCAACGGAGCTTAAGCACAGGAGGCTTTTGGCCCCTGAAAGCAAATTCCCACAGCCTATATTTCGCATAATATCTGTGATCCAGAACGGGCCCAATTCAAAATGTTGGTTTTGACCTATAAAACCCTACACATCTTGGCACCCACTTATCTGCAGGATCGCCTCACCCCACCCCCAACCCCAAGCGCTGGATTGGCCCCTGCAGTCAGCCAGGGGTGCCCTCATCTGAGTCCCCCAAGTGTCGACAATGAGTAGGGCATTCTCGGTGGCCATGCCACGGTTGTGTAACTCCCTCCCGACAGAGGTCCACCTGGCCCCAAGCCTTCCCTCTTTTCATAGTCAGTGGAAGACCTGGCTGTTCCACCGAGCCTTTGGTGAAGGAGACAGGTGAGGGAGGAGGGTTAGGTAGGGGGAAGTTTTGTTTTCATAGCAATTTTATATTGTCATTTATACTGGTTTTATTGTTATTTGATATTCTGTGTTTTGATTGTGTTGTAAACCGCCCCAAGCTGCAGTAGCAGGAGGGGGCAGCCTAGAAATCATATCAAATAAATAAATCATATCCAGAAATCAGACAAAATCCAAGCACGAGAACACCCTCAAATCTGCGTTTCAATATGGTGACCATATGCCAATTTTCATGTAATTTCTCATTATTTTTCACTTTAGTAATGTCCCATTAGCCAGTAATTCATTTTAAAGGTCTAAGAAACAACTACTGCAAGCCCAGGAATGGAAAATTTAAATGGCAAAACTTCTTCCAGGCAAAACCTATTCATCACAGTCACTGTCTTCATACTCCACTGTTAGACCATTGTCACATCAACTGCTTGTGGTAACTGCCAAGTCAGTGTAACAAGGCAATCCATTTTGTTTGCATCCACAGCGCAACATTGAACACCCTGTTATCCAGTTACACCTAAGCATTTTCAGAAGTGATTGAGAAGCTGGAGCCATATCAGACATTTTTGGCCAGTACATCTGATCTTGCAGATACCAAAACCCAATCTTCAGCATTGACCAAGTGTTGTATTGACTTCCACTCTAGAATTTGGAAGTATGTGTGAAGGCTGTGGTATTTCGTGGCTGATGTTTGTTATTTATTTCATACTAATATTTGATATCCCACCCCCTCCTGCCCAAAGGCAGCTCAGGGAGGCATACAAGTATAACACATACAAATACAATATAAAATCAAACACCACCTTATAAAAATACAATAACTGGATGGAGCCCAAACCCACCCCCCTCAACCTAACCCTCCCACCCACAACCCATATCCCCACAAAAGGCCTGACGCAACAGCCAGGTCTTCTATTGTTGTCGAAAGGAGGGGAGGTCCAGGACCAGACTGACCACCACCGGGAGAAAGTTCCACAGCCTCAGAGCAGCCAAGCAGCGCATCCTCCCCATGGTCGCCACCCGAGACACTTGGGGGACCTCAAGAAGGGCGACCCAGACGACCGCAGGGGCCAATCTAGAATCAAGGGATGAGGAGACCTGCAGGTAAATAGGGCCCAGACGAAATAGGGCTTTATAGGTAAAGAACCAACACCTTGAATCGGTCACGGAAGACTATATGCAGCCAGTGCAGTGAGCAGAGCGCTGGTGTTATGTGCTCACAATGACCTGTCCCTGTAAGGAGACAGACGACCGCATTCTGCACAAGCTGCAGTCGGTGGACCATCACGAAGGGTAGCCTCACGTACAGCGCATTACAGTAGTCCAGTCTTGAGGTGATGAAGGCATGGATGATAGTGGTCAGGTCTGAGATGGATAGCCAAAGCCACTACACCCAACGTAACTGGCAAAAGGTGCTCCTCACCACAACCTTCACCTGGGCATCCAGGCGGAGCTGGGAGTCAAGGAGCACTCCCAGAGTATGAACTTGGGAAACCAGTGAAGGGCAAACCCAGTCAATGACAGGGGATGCCAATCCCACTGCCCTCCCCACTAGCATCACCTCCGTCTTGTCAGGATTCAGCTTCAGGCGGCTCAGCCGCATCCAGTCCCACACAGCTACCAGACATCGAGTAAGGATTAAGACGGTCAGGTCTGGGTCAGAGGGGGAAAAAAAAAAAAAGGAAGAAGAGGTAGAGGTGGGTGTCATCAGCATATTGATGCAGCGAACACAAATCCTCCCACAATCTCACCCAGTGGCTCCATATACACGTTGAACACTTGGAAGACCAGTGGGACAAACCCCATCAAGGATGGAGGAAGTCACAACTACCACTCTCCCCACCAACACTACCTCCGTCTTGTCAGGATTCAGCTCTGCCTCATCCAGTCCCCCACAGCCATCAAATACCAGGAAAGCACAGAAACTGCCAGTCCTGGGTCTGATGAAAATGAGAGGTACAGCTCAGTGTCATCAGCATATTGATGACAACTCACTCCAAACCACCTCACAACCTCGCCTAATGGCTCCGTGTACAGATTGAACAAGAGTGGTAACAGAATAGAACCTTGTGGGACACCACACGAGAGGTCACGGAGGAAAGATGACTTATCCCCCAACACCACCTATTGGGTCCTACCAGCTATGCAGGAATGGAACCATTGTAGAACCGTCTCACCCAATCCTGCCCGGTCTCACAAGCGAGTCACCAACAGCTCATGATCAACCATGTCAAAAGCTGCAGAGAGATCTAATAGGACCAGTAAGGTTGAACGTCGCTGGTCCATCTCCCGGCACAGGTCGGCCATGGTCACCAGCGCAGTCTAGGTGCTATACCGTAGGCGAAAGCCAGACTGGGAGGGATCTAGAAAGCTGAGGCTATCAAGATGTTCCTGGAGCTGCTGAGCCACCACCCCGTTCAATAACCTTCCCTAAAAAGGGAAGGTTAGAGACTGGCCGATAACTGGTGAGCGAATCAACGTCAAGCAAAGCAGTGGCCGGACCACCGTCTCCTTCAAATATTCTGGCATTCTGCCCTCCCAAAGGGAGATATTGATCACCCCTGCCAGCAACGGCCCTAATGTCTCCCAGCAGTCCTCAACCAACCAGGACAGGCATGGATCCCATTCACATGAGGTAGCCCTAACTGCCCCCAGAACATCCACAGCCCCCACTGGCAGCACTTCCTGAAACAGATCCCTTGAAACCAGACCAGACGGGGCTTTTGCACCCTCAGACTCTCCTCCTTCTTGAGAAGCTACAGCACCGAAGTCGTGGTGAATCCGAGTGATCTTATCCGCAAACTAGTTGACAAACATGTTACAATGGGCCCTGGAAGATTTTGCATCCAGGCAGAGGGAGGCCAGACTAACCAGCCCCCTCACCATCTGGAACAACTCCGCTGGACGAGACTTGGTGACTGCTATAAGTACAGCAAAGAATTTCTTCTTTGCTGCCTTCACGGACACAGCATAGGCCCGTAAACCAGCTCTATGCTGCAACCTACTGGCTTCAGCACAAGAACTCCTCAGCCAGCAAGGTATTGCAAGCCAGAACAAAGTCCTCGATTGAGGTTTGTTCGCAGCCTCACCTGCATCCAGATCTGCCAGCACCACAGATTCCAGATCGATCACCTATGAAGCAGCTGCAAGAAGAGAGAGAAGGGGGCAACAGGAGACTGTCCTTCCTGCACCCCCCGCTCTTTCCTCTTGCAGCCGCTTCATAGCCAATTGCATGCTCAGACAGCTGCAAGAGCTCAATCAGTTGTGAAGCGGCTGCCAGAAGAGACAGTAAAAAGTGGAGGTGCAGGGAAGACCCTCTCCTCTTGCAGCCACCCAAGCACTGCTGCAAGAAGAGAGTGTGATGAAAAGGGGATCACAGCCAGGAAAGAAGCATTCTCTGGCCGCGACCCCCTCCCCCTTTCCATCAGAGGCAGACTTGGGGAGAGGGAAAATGCTACCAAATGCAGGCAAGGGGCTGCCTGTTTGTTAGCTCTACATGCTGAAACATGTGAGTGGGGGCTGCGCAGACCTAACATGAACTCCAGAAGACTGTGTGTCTCATTTATAAACACCGTAAGAATTCGTAATTTGACAGGACTGGCATCAGCCCGAGAGAGAGAAAGCACATGATTTTTCTCCAAAAGCCAAGCGCTGGCTGGAGCTGTATCATCATGACAAGTCAGGAGCATCTTGTGCGCTACATTGATATCAACTGTTATGATTTTTTTCTCCTTTGTGTTTAACTTATTTAAATTTATTTATTTATTATTTATTTAAAAGATTTATACCCCGTCCCTCCTGCCAGGCAGCCCGGGGCGGCTATTGTACTTATAGATGTGTTTAGGTCTGAGTACAGGCTTTGTATTTTTCTCCCCTCACTAAAACGAAAGTTATAAAGTTCATATTGCTGTAGTCATTATTTTGATTACTGTATTGTAATTGTTTGAGTATGTATTTTATTTAATACATGTCAAAATGGTTAAATGTAGAGCAAGTCCCTTTCTCATGTCTAAGACTGGGATGGAGTGCCTATTAAAATTCAGCTGCAGTCCCTTCCTCGGATACTAAGTTTTGGTGCAGGAGGTGCAAAAGCACACAAACAGTAAGGTAGTCTTACACTTGCATTGTGTATCCTTGCCATTGGACACTCCTCGTTGGTGTGGAACATCTACTTTCCACATATTAGGCTTTTTCTTGGGTTCATTCCTTATGGATATAACTGGTTTTCAAGCAATATGAACAGCAATTTTCATCTGTGGAATCTTCCAAAGCTAAGTCCTCCGCTCAGTAAAGGGAAAGGAGATGTACAGCTTTCTCTGTTAAAATTTCTCTCTTCCTTAATATTTCTAAACCATCCCTTGCTTGTCACAACTTCAAAGACTATGCTGAAAAAATGTTTTCCTTTGGAATACACCAGATTACAGCAAGATAGCAAATATTTTTCTGGAGGGGGGATGAAGGAGATATGAAGAAAGAGGGGGAAATATCCATTAGGTCCCTTGGAAAAAGACTTTATATCTACAAGGTATCAATTTCAAACACTGCCTCAGCCAACTCTTTTTCATACGAGTTATTTCAGCAACTCAGAGGAATTTGCTATGACATTTTTGTTGTTTTAATAACAAATCTTATCCAGCTGACGTGATGTGTGAAATCTCCTTGCTTAGAATCCTGCAGCGGCAGCAATATCAACTAAAGCACCTTTAGCTTCTGACACCAGCGAAGCGCTATCCAAGATAATCTATTCATTTATGCAGCACGTAACTATATTAAAATTTCATGTGTTGAGCTGGTATAAATTTAGCTAAGGTGATGGTTGCATAGCAAAGATGAATGCACAAGTCCTCATGTACCCTTCCATTGGAGACAGAAATACTTTCACTGAAATCATTTCACTACTGCATTTTCCATTTCTATTTCAGAAGCAATTTACAGACAGGACTAATATTCAGTGAAATCAATTAAATTTATTACTTAAGGGGACCAGGGGAATAATTGTCAAGTGCCATGTACTTTCTTATTTATAATTGCAATATCATTGCTATCTTTTATCAACATTTACACCAATCAGAGTGCAAAGCGGATATCTGCTCTGCATTAACACTTTTGTAACAGATTTATGTTACATCTGTTCCACCTGCTTCCACTCTGTGCCCTGGCTTCTGCAGATGCATAAGTAATTTACTGGAAAGGGGGGTTCGCTCATGGGGGGGGCTGCAGGGGTCATCAGGGACCTGAGCTGAGCCAGGTCCCCAACTACAGATGACTTTCAGAGCTGCTTACCAGAGGCGGGAGTCACCGGCACCTGCAGCAGGGCATGGCACTGCTGGGGGGGTGGGGCAGCCGGCCACCGGATGAAGGCTACAGGAGAACTTGCCAGTGAGGGGCTTCTGGGGAGGATCAGCGGCAAGGGTACGATGCCCCCCTCCCCCTGTGGGGCTCAGAGCTGCTTCCCTGTCACAGAAGAGTAACACTCCGGCACTGCTTGGGGGGGGGCAGGGCATGAGACAGAGGGCTGCAGCCTGAAGAGCTTTCCTCTGGGAATGTCAGTGAGGAAGTGCAGAGGAGGACCAGCCGAGTCTCCCTCCCCCTGTGAGTGTTCTCTGTGGCGTTGGGGGGGTGGGGGGGGGTGTTCGGCTCACCTGGCAAGCAGTGTGCCAGGAAGGGGACACCAGAGATGGGTTAGGTGTGGGGCCCGGCTGCCAGAGACCCGGGGACAGGCCAGCCCTCCTGACCCATTGCGTTTCCCTCAGGGTTTGGCCACGTGGGTGGCCTCGCAGAGTGGTGCATGGGAGCAGATGGCTGGGAGGGGTGGGGAGAGCAAGAGGCCAACCCCACTCTGATCCTGCCCAATGGAGGTTTCCCCCAGCGTTTGGCCGTGTAGGTGGGCCCACGGAGTAGTGTGCTGCTTGGGGAGCAGATGGCTCCGGAGCCGGCAAGAAGATGTTTCCCAGTCACCCTCCTACGGTATTTTTCAGGAGGAAAGGCAAAGTGATTCCGTCACTTCTAGGGTTAAAAGTTAAGTAACAGCTACAGGTAGAACCGTCACTCTGCACCACAACGAAGGGAGCAGGCAGACAGAAATGAAACAAACACCTGAAAGCTTCTATTCCAAGAGACTTCAGTACTTCCTTTTCTGTGGGTCTTTTTAGGTGAGATACAACAACCCTACATGGCCACCCAGGAGCCATGGACCCCACAATAAACAGGGTTGCCGCTCAGAGACACTGGGCAGGGGAAGCAGCCTTTGCAAGTCACAAGAACAGGCCAGGAGTTCTGGGGAGCCTGGATTCACCAGTGCTTGCGCCCAGGACATGTCCGATACAAAGGTCAGTCCTGCATGCTTGCCCCTCCCACATGGTACGTGGCAGGGGGAGTGCATGGGGGCTGCCCCCCAGCCAAAACAACACCCGCCACAGCTCCCTGCCCTCCCCCCACAGTGCAATCCAGAAGGGGAGAGTTTAATCTCCCCCCAGCTCTCAGCATGGATGCCCGATTCAGGAGTCTTTGAGACCTTGAGCAAGGATTTGGTTTGGCCACCTGACAGCAGCCAAACCAACCCCTGCCCCAAGACCCAGTCTCACCTCTAGGCATATACACCCCCATGCACTCCCCCCCCAGCACATCCATAGTGCTTGCTTGACAGAGGACGGGGCTAGGGGTGAGGCCGGAGGCAGGGTCTGCTCACCTGGGCGGGGCTATGCTAACTTTGGACTTCAGCCGCCCCCCCAGCCACATTGCTTCTGGATCCACCCCAAATTAGGACACTTCCCCAGTATTTAATATAAACCTATAATTTAAACCCAATACATCTCACAGTGGCAAAGGAGTTGCATCTTGCAATGGCAAATGAGAACAAAAGTTCCCATCTTTATATGGCATCGTTTTAAAAAACAAAGAACTGCCAATATGCTCCTTCCCATCTCACCCTCCTTAACCTTCTTTTCTTCAAAATCAAATACGTTTTATTGCTTGGCCAAAGACCAGTCTTTCCTTGGAACTAAACATGCCCAGTGCCATCCAACATCCCAGCCCTTTAATTATCTCCATTGTCGTTCTGTGAATCATTTCCAGTTTGTCAAAATCCACCTTGACATACGTAAAGCCTAATTGCCTAGCTAGTTATCTCTCATCTTACTTGTGCATTTATATTTTTCTTTCCTATGTGTAATGCTTTACACATTCGTTTTTGCTCAACTTCACTTGATTGTTTTCAGCCCCAATCTCCAATTTACCGAAGTAATTTTGCATTTTAATTCTACCCTCTAACATTTGCAATCACTCCCCATTTTATTTATTTAAAACACTTGATATCCCGCCCCTGCTCCCTCAGCCAGTTCGGGGCAACTAACAATATTAAAACATCAAAAACAGCATAATAAAATACAATAAAAAATAATTAAAATAACCCAATCTCCCCCAACCCACCCGGCCCGCGCACACACCCTCTCCTCCCCACCCTACCCATCTCCCTCTATGAACACCTGGTGGAACAATAAAGTCTTACACAACCACCAGAAGTCAAGCAGTTCCGAGCAGAGGCGGGCCTCCTCCAGGAGGGAGTTCCACAGCAATGGTGTGGCCATCAAGAATGCCCTCCTCATGGTGGCCATCCGCCAACAATGCAGGACCTCAAGGAGAGTGCCCCCAGCAGACCACAGAGGGCAGCATAGGGGCCAGAGGTTGGGACAGTCCTGCAGATAAGTGGGATCCAGAACATGTAGGGCTCTAAAAGTTCAAAACCAGCACTTTGAACTGGACCCGGAAAACTATTGGCAGACAGTGCAGGCAAAACTGGAATTATGTGCTCACACCAGCCCGTCCCCGTAAGCAGATGGGCCGTCGCATCCTGCAATAGCTGCAGCCTCCAGACCATCACCATGGGTAGCCCTTAGAGCACATTATTTATTTAAAACATTTTCTACCTCGCCCCTCCTGCCACAGGAAGCTCGGGGTGGCTTACAAATATTAAAAACAATAGAAAACATTAAAAAGAGGACAAAACCATAACCCACCCGACCATCCCCATTACCCATCTTTCCCGCCAAATGCCTGGAGGAACTGCCAGGTCTTACAACTTTTCCAAAAGGAGGGAAAATCCGGGGTCAGCTGTGCCTCCACCGGGAGTCCCACAGCCATGGTGCGGCCACCAAGAACGTCTTCCCCTGCATAGTCCCCTGAAAAACCTGGGGGACCTCAAGCAGGGCACCCCCGGATGACCGCAGGGGCCAATCCAGGGCCCGGGGAGTGAAGCAATCTCACAGATAGGCTTTATAAACCAAAACCAAAACCTTGAATTGGGCTTGGAAAAGCACCGGTTTTCCAAGCCAGCGCAGAGAACGTAGCACTGGTGTAATGTGTTCCCGGTGGCCCAGTCCCACTAAGAGACAGGCCACCACATTCTGCACCAGCTGCAATTTCCGAGCTGTCACCATGGGTAGTCCCACGTAGAGTGCGTTACAGTAGTCTATTCTAGACAGTCGCCAGATCCGAGTTTGAGACAAAAGGCCGAAGCCGTCACATCAGATATAATTGGCAGAAAGCACTCCTTGCCACATTCTCACCTCCACCTGGAGTTCCAGGCAGAGCTGCACAAAAAGGAGCACCCCCAGACTCTGTACCTGGGAGACCAATAGGGGGCAGACCCCATCAATAATGTGGCCGCCAACTCCATCGCCTTACCCACTATCACCACCTCCGTCATGTCAGGATTCTGCCTCAGTCGATTAGCCCTCATCCAGTCCCCAACTGTCACCAAACACCGAGTAAGCACCGAGACTGCCAGGCCTGGGTCTATTGAAAGAGAGAGGTACAGCTTGGTGTCATCAGCATATGGAGGACACCGCACATCGAACCTCCTAATCACCACGCCGTGCAGCTGCATATAACAGAACCCTGCGGGACTCCACACGCGAGGTCTCGGTACAATGAAAAATAATCCCCAAGCACCACCCGCTGGGTTCTTCCGGTCAGGCAAGAGCGGAACCATTCGAGAACAGTTCCGTCCACCCCTGCACATTCCCACAGGCGCGTCACCAACATCTCATGATCAACCGTGTCAAACGCAGCTGACAGATCTAGCACTATCAACAGGGTCGAACGACCCCAATCCAATTCCCAGCATAGGTCATCTACCAAAGCAGCAAGCGCAGTCTCGGTGCCATGCCCCAGACGAAAGCCCAACAGAGGGATCAAGAAAACCGATGTGATCAAGGTGCTTGTGGAGCTGCCAGACCACTACCCATTCAATAACCTTCCCTAAAAAGGGAAGGTTAGAGACAGACCAATAGCTGGCAGGGGAGTCAACATCAAGCAATGATTTCTTGAGCAGAGGCTACACCACCACCAACCTTGAGACGGCCCAGCACTCTGCCCTCCCGCAGGAAGGCGTTGACCACCCCAGCAGCCCCATTGTTTCCCGGCAGGACTTAACCAGCCAGGATGGGCAAGGATCTAATTCACAAGAAGTGGCCTGCGAAACAGTAAGGGATCTCAAGACCATCTCCAACACTAGTTCAGCTAAAGCAGGTAGGGAGGCTGCCATACAGTATGGTACACGGTATACCAGCAGCACCCCTAATCTGTCCCCAGCCAAATCAGACACAAGATGGAGTACCTCAACACCAGGCACGGGCTGCACTGTGTTGGTCCAGGAAACCTGGATCAAATTTTCCCCGGATGTCTGAATGGTTGCCCTACAGCCTGGCAACTGGGGGCGGTATTTGTATCATCAGCAAATTTGGTACTGTAAGTATTCTGTCCACTCCTTCATCCAGGTCATGATGAGGATTGATTTTAGCAAGTTTACATATCACTGCTGAACTTGAACAAGGCACAGTCTTCATTTGGAACCTCAAAGCTTTCATTAAGTCTTTGAAGAAGGTAAAAATTGTATGTAGGAAAATCGGGGACAGCAGGAAAGCTCCATAATGAGAACTTTGCAAGAGACCTGTAGATGAGAGGAAAGGGGGGGGGAGGGGGGTGGTTACTAAAATAGCAGTCTGAACTCTTTAAAATGTAATTTGATTCTAAATTGAATTCTTTACTCTAAAAGGGATATTGCTTCTCAAGAGAAAAAGCTTTTCTAAAAAGAAAGATTTAGGCCCACAGCAAGGGGATCTTACAAAATAATGATGGAGGAGGGCCATTTTCTGCAGTGGCTCATACCCCATGGACAACCCCACTAACCCAGACCCATTTCTGCCTTTCATTTCGCTATTGTTTGCTACTGGAATATTTAGACCTCCTCTGTGTAGGTAAGACACCAGAGTGACAACATGAGATTTCCACCCAAATCTCAGAGGATAAACACGGATTCTATTCAGCTGTACTTCAAAGTCCACATCACAGCACTCAATCTCTCCTTCAGCAGCTAACACTCAGGACGACGTTCTTCTCCACAGCAAAACTGGTCCAGTCCTCCAAATGTGAATTGTGTTCTTTTCAAATTTTAAACATTGATTTCAAAACACTTTATCATCTCAAGCCGTTCTGCAGCATCTAATTTCACTTTTGGAGACTGCGTGTTATCCAATTACTATGGGAATTGGGAACCAAAAAGAGTAGGACAAGTGTCAGCTGCAGTCACCTCTCAGCCACTAGCAACCCGTGCTCTCAACCTCTGTCTAAGGCTATTAACAGCATCAATGGAGTGCACAGAGGTAAGCAATGTGGGATATGTACTGTGTCTTCCTTGCAATGACAGCAGAAGGCAAGTGACTACCAATGAAAAGAAGTTGCCCAACACTCTCTTCTAGGTTACTTTCACACTAGCAACCTGCCCTGAATTAGAAAGTATAGGAGGCGTGAACATGTCCCTCCTCTTACCCCTGCATTCCATAAATCCAGGATGAGCCACTAGCATGAACAGAACAGCAGCTCTCCACAGGCTGTGACACATTGGCAACAAGGAAGTGGAGACATCTTTCCAAAGAGAAACAGATCATTCTGCTTTTCAATCTTAAGTAATGTATTCTCCCCAAGACAACCATGATCCACACTATGACTCGCTCTGGAATACATAGAATGTGGATTAAGGAACAGGAATGCTATCACACAGGGGCAGGCTGCTAGTGTTGGAGCCATCCTCAAAAAACCTTCTCCCTCCCTCCCACCCACCCTCCCCTTTCAAGTTCTAACCATCGTAGGGACTTTCCTGAATTGAACCCAGTCTTCCTCCTGAAAGTAACAGAGAAAACTTGCAGAGTTCAAATTTCTGCTTTATCATAGAGATAGCCTCACAGGCCCAATTTTGTCATCAGTTGTGAACGTACACAACTCAAGACACCTTGAGAAAGGTAAGGAAACAGCTAGTAGTTTGCCTGCTCTTGCCTTGCAAGCTCCCAGCTGGTTTCATTCTGCTAGATCTCACTTTTCCCAAAATTCAACACCAGCTACATTTAGCATTTACATTATTTTCAAAACCCATTGGACTGGATCACCATCTCACTTTGCAGAAAAATAGCATTTGAAAGCCCTGCTTCTACACCAAGAGCCAAGTAGAGAGGACACGTCATTTGTGCAGAGCCTCACTAATTTCAAAAGGGGCCCTGTATGGGTACAAGGGGAACTACAAACCACACCCTTTGTATGCCTACATACATTCTCTGTAGTACATGTTGTCAGCAAGTTAGCATTTTCATGTCTGCCATCACTTTCCATCACCCCACAATGGGTGCAAGACAAGTAGACCAAACTTTTCAAAAGCAGTCACTGCTTTTCAATGCCTACATTTTTAGGTGCCCAAAAAGAGATACCCAATGAATTTTCTATGGACCTACAAGAGCTCAGTGTCTCTGCAATACCAAGGTCAAGGTATCAGACAGTGGCCACTTCTGAAAATAAACCTAGTATTTCATGAACACAGCTGACAGCATGTACAATACCGCTTCACACATAGGTTTGTTTTCAATATGAGAACTACCTTTCTGGTCCGAGGACAGGTGTAAGAAGCAGGAGCTCCCAAGTTCTACTTCCAGGTTGCACATTGGTTCCCTCTGATTTTTAGACCAAGGGCATAACAAAGATCAGGTGTCAAAACCTCTAAGCACTGTGTGTGTAAGCACCATAACCATCCCAACACCAAATTTGGCCACCCACTGAACATCCATTGAACACACGATGTGAACACCATTGTATCACAAAGACAAAGTGTGTGTTCCGGCTCAACACGTGGCCAACTTTGTGTCTAATGATATCATGTGGCATGTTAGCAGGTAACATGGGGGGTGAGGCAGCAGCGCTTGTGTGCCAAGATCGGGTGCTGAGCAAAACACTGATTTGCCCCAAGGTGGGCTGTGGTGTCTAAAGCAGCACCACATGGTGAACGCAAGGCCAAACCGGTGTTCATATCAAGGTCAAAACACACATTCAGACACCCATTAACATTATGTCTAAAGACACCCCAAGTCACTTAATTGTCTGTCTCACTTCTCCCAACTGCAAAGAAGGATATTAATTTATTTAAAACTTGTATCCCGCCCCTCCTGCCCAAAGGCAGCTCGGGGCGGCGAACACCACACAAAAAAATTGAACAATAAAAAACAAATTTTAAAACAAATCATAAAACTCACCCTCCCTCCCAAACCCTACCCCCACCCCACTCCTCGCCAAAACCCTGGCAGAACAGCCAGGTCTTATACAAACATCAAAATGACAGGAAGGTGGGGATCAAACGAGTCTCCTCCGGGAGCAAATTCCACAGCATGGGGGCAGCCACCGAAAAAGATCTCACATCAGTGGCCACCCGTCTCGCACGGGGAACCTCCAAAAAGGCTTCCATGGATGATCTCAGGGGTCACACGGGCACATGGGGAGTGAAATGATCCTGCAGATAGACAGGACCCAGGCTGTGAAGGGCTTTGAAGGTCAAAACCGGCACCTTGAACCTAGCCCGGTGCTTTATAGGCAGCTAGTGCAGAGCCCGGAGCACAGGTGCCATGTGCTCCCTGCGACCTGCCCCCATAAGGAGACGGGCCACGGCATTCTGCACCAGCTGCAGTCTCCAGACCAGCTTCTTAGGCAGCCCCACGTAGAGCGTGTTGCAGTAATCCAGCCTCGAGGTGATGAAGCCATGGATGACAGCGGTGAGTTCAGAGTCTGAGAGATACATCCGAAGCCGCCAGACAAGATGTAACTGCCGAAACGCACTCCCCGCCACAGCCACAACCTGAGATTCCAGGCAGAGCCGTGAATCGAGCACACCCAGACTCCGTATCTGCGAGACCATGGGAGGGCGAACCCCCGCCCCCCAAGAGGAGATTAAACCACTCCCAGGCCCCCCAAGCCCTCACCCACCAACATCACCTCCGTCTTGTCAGGATTCAGCTGCAGATGGCTCAACCTCATCCAAGCCCCCACAGCTGACAGGCACTGGGAAAATAAAGAGACTGCACAGCCTGAGAATGGAAAAAGAGAGGTAGAGCTGAGTGTCATCAGCATAGTGATGACACTGCATGCCCTGAAACCCTCTCAGGACCTCCCCTAACAACTGCATATAGATGTTAAACAAGAGGGGGGACAGAATGGCACCCTGCGGGACTCCACACGCGAGGCCCCGGGGGGAAGATGTACACCCCCCAGGATCACCCGGTGAGTTTGCCTGGCCAGGAATGAACAAAATCAGTCTGAGGGCGCTTTTAAACGAGCGCTCACAAAAGCCGTCTCACTACCTTGAAAGACGGCAGATCGCTGATGCAGATGTGAGAGGGGAAGTATTCCAGGGCCGGTGTGACGCGCGAAGGACGCGGCTGCAAACCGCGTGAAGCATTTAAACAAACTGGAAGAAAGGCGGCTGTTTAAAGGATCAGCTGCATATTTTGTCTCGTTTAAAAGCGCCTCAAGACCATCCCGCCAATCCCAGCACGGTCCCGTAGGCAAGTTAATAACTTGCCTCTCTGTAAAGTCCAATTAATTTAAAATAAAATAATGCAGGATACTGTCAGAGTTGACCCAAGAGGCGTTCCTGTCCCTGGGCTTGCAATGCAGGAGAGTGGGCACTCCTATTCTGAGCTGCAGCAGTGGGAAACAGGAGTGCTGCTGTGCTTGCAATGAGGCTTTCGGTGTGAATAAGCTGGATGGTGAGCTGCAACAATGAGAAACAGGGACACTGGGCTATCCCACATTGCAAGCCCAGAAGGATTTCAGCATGGAGCAGTATGTCCACGGGACTGGCCTGGAACTTCCCATTGCTCCTGCCAGAATGCCACCACCTGACCAATAGGTTGTTGATTCTGGGTGCTGTGAATTAAATGCATGCAAGTGCTGAGGCTGGGTCAAAATTCCCTGCTAAACTAAACTTATGACAAATTTGAGAAAACTGGATGGTCCTAAAGTTATGCAAATTTTCAATTTCAACATCCATCCAGATCCAGGTACCATTAGAATTATTTTTGCAAAGGAACTTTTATTTTGTACTGTGCACAAATTAGGTTTTGTGCACTCTGTTTTTCGTAGCATCCAGAAGTAGAATAATTATACAATAAAAGCACTTTCTTTCTAATTTGTACTTCCCCTTTCCTGACACCCATTTCCCACACTGTACAAGAAGAAAAGCAGCAAGAAGTAACCAACAGATCTCCTAACAATAGTGACAAACAGGTTTTTGCCCTATGAATATATTGCAGTAGTTTAATGTGTGTGGACTGTTTTGTTCTTTGTGCAAACTGTCACTGCAGAACTCCAAGACCATGGAATGATAAGGATGAATCATTCATGAGCATTTCATTAAAATTCTGGTTATAAAACCTAAGACATATCAGAGTTACAAAAGGTGGAAAGCTTTCAAAACTATGACACTTAAGGAATGTGCAATGTTCAGTGGGGAGAACGGAAACACCACAAGCACAAATCTTCATTTCAAATTTTAATAAAGCAACAGCCTCAATGCTAAAATGCCATGATGAGCATTTTCTTACCTTGTATGGGTGCTAGCCATTGCAGTTACAAAGTTGAAGTTCCATTATTTATTTTATTATGGTAGCATCTAAAGGTCACAATCAAGACTCCATCATGCAAGGAATGGTATAAATCAAAAGGTGGGGGAATTCCTGACCTGCAGATCACCTTCAAACTGCCATCTTTTGTTCCATCCTGCAGATCACTCCAAGGCAGAGTCCACCTTAAGCAGGGCCAGTACAGGCCAAGACCTGCCCCCTCTGCAGGGAGGCCAGTCCTGGTAGCTTCAGGATTCGTGCTCCTGCCGCTCCAGGATGGGCTATTTCTGTGGGTCTCTCTCACCACCTGCAACTCTGAGTCCTTTGGGCTTCTGCTTCCCACGGGTCCTCGTCCCCTCTCCCGCACCTCACCTACTTGCCTCTCCACTGCTTAGGCCCGATTCAAAACAGTCATTCCAATTTCACAGAAAAGTGCAGTGACATCTGAATGGTATTCTGATCGAAATATCAACAGCCATTCAGACCCAGACAAAAACATTAAATTCCAATCTACAATATGTGCATGCGCCAAATGGCCTCTGGCCAGTCTGTGCATACACAAATCACTGACAGCTATTTTCATCAACTTGGTCGAAATTCTGTTGCAGACTTTTCACTCCTATGAAAAGTTCCAGACTTTTCAGACAGAGTCAAAAAGTACGGAGTCAAAAGTCTGCAATTTCTCATACCAATTGAAGAGTCTGCAACTTTTGAAAAAGTTGCAAACTTTTGACTGGGTATGAAAATTTGCAGACTTTTCATAGGGCGTCAAAAGTACAGAGTGAGGCTAAGGGGGGTAATTGACACAAAACTGACTAGAGAGCCCTCTTGCTGCCTTTCTGAGGCAAGTGGATAATTGACATGAAACTGACTAGAGCTTAAAGTCTGTGTGACGGAGCTGGCTTCTGATAAAGTTATGTGATTTTAAAAAGCAGAATCACGTAACTTCCCTTATGCTGTTTTTTGCCGGGCAGCAGCTGCTCGACTGCGTATGCATGAGCCATCAGAACCGATCATCTAATCATTAAAACTTGGTTCTGGCTGCACCAATCACTATCATATTACAGAAGCAGTTGTTATTGATCTCATGCTCCAGGCCTGTGACGTTTGGGGGCTCAGCTCATCCCGGGGAAGGAGATATTTATGATTCAAACTCATGAAGTCGCTGTGCATTTTGACCACAACCAACTAACTTTTAAACAGTCATAACATTTTATTTTCTGAATGGATCTTCTTCAAGCTTTGCACGTATGATCCTCCTCCCAAATTATAGCCATGGATAAATTTTCAGAAATGTAGCTCAAGCGGTTGCCACAAAATCAGGGCTTTAGCAATCCCCTGTTTATAATGGAGAGTGGTTGTGCATTTAAAACTTCCTTACAGCAGTCGCTGTAAGGAAATATTTCTTAAAGGATGCAATATTCAGATTTGATTCACAAATCAGGACAGTCCTATTTATTTATTTTAGCCCTATTTCCAATCTAACATATTGATCTTATGAATATTTAAGCACGTGCTTAGCTTTTCATGTAGGACTTCAATAAGGCTGTTTCATAACAGTCCAGTCCTCAGGGCACTGGCAATGCAAGACCAGTGAAAAAAGCAGATTTGTACCGGTAGAAGGTAACGAGGATAAGGTTGATAGCATGGAATATTAACCAACATGAGTAACCCTTTGCAAGATAAGGACCTAAAAAGAAAACAGACCAAGTAAAAATGAAATATCCTTTTTAAAATAGGAAACTGAAGTACAGAGAGGTTCCAACACTTGCCCCAGGCCACACAGAAGATTTGTGTTCGAGAAGGTTGTTTTATTTGGCTCCCTTGGCTCCCAATCTAATGACAGTGTCCACAGTGGGTAGGAATAAATGGTCATTTTTCAAATTGGAGAGAAGTAAACAGCAGGGTGCCTCAATGGCCAGTAATGGGACCAGTATTATTCAACATATTCATTAATAAGCTGGAAAAAGGGGTAAAGAGTGAGGTGGCTAAATTTGCAGATGACTCCAATTGATTCAAGATAGTTAAGACTGAGGCAGACTTTGAGGAACTACAGAGGGATCTTGCATGACTAAGTGAATAGGCAATAAAATGGCAAATGAAATTCAATGTTGATAAGTGCAAGGTGACGCACACAGGGAAAAATAATCCTCACTTTACACACACAATGCTAGATTTTGATGTGGGTGTAGCCAGGAGAAGGATCTTGGAGTTATTGGTTTCAATCTCAAAAAACCCTGTGTGTACTGTGTGCGCAGACGTCACGTGGCACAATCCCCCAGTAACAGGGGTGCACACGACTCCCACGTGGGATCCGCATGTGCACTCACGTGTGCCATGCACAGGGCATGAGATCAGTCCCACTGTGGATAGTTCCTTTAAGACATCGGCTCAGTATGCGGCAGCAGTCAAAAAAGCATTATTGAGAAAGGAATAGAAAATAAAGGAAAAATATCGTAATGGGCTGTATAAATCTTTGGTATGACCCCACCCTGAACATTGCGTGCAGTTCTGGTCACCCCATCTTAGGAAAGATAAGATAGATAGAATTCAGGAAAGTTCAGAGAAGGGCAACAAGAATAGAAGGGATGGATCGACTTCCATATAAGGAGAGACTCAATGGGTTGGGGCTGTTTAGCTTGGAGAAGAGGCGATTAAGGGGGTGGGATATGGTAGAAGTTTAAAAATCATGAGCAGTGTGGAAAAAGTAAATAGGGAATGGTTTGCCCTCTCTCGCAATAAGACGACAAGGGGACACACACTGAAGTTAAATGGTGGCAGATTTAAAACTAACAAAAGGAAGTACTTTTTCACTCAGCGGAAAATACAGTTGTGGAACTCGCTGCCCTCCAGCATCATAAATAGCGTCAAACAGAAACTAGATAAATTCTTAGAGGACAAGCCATAAATGCCTACTAGCAGAGGCTTAACCCCTTGCTACCAGGAGTTGGGAGTGGTTAACAGGAGATGGATCAGACCAACATGACCTATACTTGTACTCCTCTCAAGCTAACTGTAGCTGGCCACTGTCAGAGACAGGATGCTGGCCTCGATGGACCACGGGTCTGGCCCAGTATGGCACGTCTTCTGTTCTTATGTAATGTTGGCCCTAACTATTGCATAATTGCCCTGAAATATATTTGGAGAGGGGAAACACAGATGCTGCAATAAAAAGAGCTGAAAATAGAAAGCGTTATGAAGCGCGCGCGTGCATGCGTGCGTGCGTCATGTGAGAGAGAGAGAGAGAGACACACACACACACACACACACACACACACCCCTCCCGCCCAACAGTGGTTTGGGACGGCTTACAGTTTCCATAAAATAAATAAAATACAGTAAAAACATACAAATGTTGATATCAATAAAACCACACACACACAAAAATAAAACAGGTTTCCCAAGAAATAAATCACACCCTCCCCCTTTTACCCTACCACACCCACCCACTCCCTCATAAATGTCCGGCGAAACAAGCAGGTCTTACACGGTCTTCAGAAGGAGAAGAGATCCAGGGGATACTGGGAGGGAGTTCCACAGCCCTGAAGTGGCCATCGAGAACGCCCTCTCCCTCGTCCCCGTCCGACAAACATTTATTTATTTTTAATTACATGGGGGACTTCAAGAGGGGCACCCTCTGATGATCACAGGAGTCAATCCAGAACCCAGGAGGTGAGGCGTTCCGGCAGGTAAGTAGGGCCCAAGCCGATTAGGGCTTTAAAGGTCAGTACCAACACCTTGAATTGAGCCCAGAAGACTATAGGCAGCCAGTGCAACGAAAGGAGGAGTGACCGGTGTTATATGCTCAAGGCCACCCATCCCCGTAAGGAGACGGGCCGCCGCATTCTGCACCAGCTGTAGTCTCCAGACCATCACCAAAGGGGGTAGCCCCACGTAGAGTGCGTTGCAGTAGTCTAATCTTGAGGTGATAAAGGCATGGATGATGGCTGCAAGGTGGGAGTCCGAGATATACGGCCGAGGCCATTGCACAAGATGTAACTGGCAAAAAGCGCTCCTCGCCACAGTCACCACCTGAGCATCCAGGCAGAGCTGTGAAATCGAGAAGCACCCCCAGATTCTGAACCTGAGGGACCAAGGATGGGCGAAGCACACCAATGATGGGGATCTCTCCCACACCTGGCGCCCTAGTCCCACCCATCAGCATCACCATCATCTTGTCAGGATTCAACTTCAGAGGGGCTTCCCCTCATTCAGTCCCCCAAAGCCGCCAAACACCAAGTAAGCACCGAGATGGCCGGGTCTGGGTCAGATGAAAATTAGAGGTAAAGCTGGATGACACCGAACTCAAAACCCCCTCAGGGCCACTCCCAGAGGCTGCATATACACGCTGAACAGGAGGGGGAACAGAATAAAACCTTGCAGAACTCCAAACATGAGATCCCGGGGAGATGAAGAATGGTTCCCCAGTACCCCTCGCTGAGTTCTTCTGGCCAGGAAAGAGCAGAACCATTCAAGAACAATGCCGCCTACCTGAGCAGGGTCCTGCAAACGCGTCACCAGCACCTCATCGTCAGCGGTATCAAAGGCAGCTGACAGATCTAACAAAATCAGCAGAGTAGACCGACCCTGGTCTAACTCACGACAAAGGACATCGATCAAGGCCACAAGCACAGTCTCAGTGCCATAACCCAGTTGAAAGCCAGACTGTGAGGGATCCAGAAAACTGATGCCGTCAAAATGTGCCTGAAGCTGCTGAACCACCACCCAGTCAATAAACTTGCAAAAAAAAAAGCAAAGGTTAGAGAAAGGCCAATAACTGGCTAGGGAGTCAACATCAAGAGATGGTTTCTTGAGCAGAGGCTGCACCACAGCCTCCTAGAGGCATTTACCACCCCTGCCAGCAATGGCCCCAGTGTCTCCCAGATGGCCTTAACCAGCCAAGACAGGCACATGTCTAGTTCACAAGATGTGGCTCTAACTGCCCCAACCACATCACCAGCAGGCAATACAGACTGAAATTGATCCCCAGAAAGCCAGACAAGGCAGGGCATCCATAACCTCTGGTTCCACTACTACACTAAGTGCAGCGTCAAAGTCATGGTGAATGTGAGTGATTTTCTCCACAAAGTAATCTATAAACATGTCACAGTGAGCACTGGAAAAATCCAGTTTCAGATGGAGACAGGCCGGACCAATCAGCCCCTTCACCACCCGGAAAAGCTCAGCCGGACGCAACTTTGCAGATGCTATGATGGCAGCAAAGAAACCCTTCGTGCTGCCCACACAGCCACCGCATTTGCTCTTAAACTAGCTCTATGTCGCAATCTGCCGTCTTCATTATAGATACTAGGGGTGGGAAACCGGTAGAATCCGGTATCCGATAATGCCGGTATCGGGCGTACCAGCATTATCGGATTCAGCCCGGTAATCCGGACCCGGTACCGGATTTCAGGGTACCGGATTTTTTTGCATTGCAGACATTTTTAAATGGCTGCAATGTAAAAAAATTTAAAGCCCCAGCCAAGCAGTTTTTTAAAAGAAAAACCCTCCCCGAGTCCAGGCTGCGCGGGTGGAAGGGGGGACACCCCCCACCCACCCTGCCCAGCCTGGCTTTTTGTT
>QEPC01001524.1:5471631-5492210 GCA_003113815.1 Sphenodon punctatus
CCAAGCCCTCGCCCACCAACATCACCTCCGTCTTGTCAGGATTCAATTGCAGATGGCTCGACCTCATCCAAGCCCCCACAGCTGACAGGCACTGGGAAAATAAGGAGACTGCATGGCCTGGGTCAATGGAAAAGGAGAGGTAGAGCTGAGTGTCATCAGTATACTGATGACACTGCATGCCCTGAAACCCTCTCACGATCTCCCCTAATGGCTGCATATAGATGTTAAACAAGAGGGGGGACAGAATGGCACCCTGCAGGACTCCACACGTGAGGTCCCGGGGGGAAAACACACTCCCCCAAGACCACCCGGTGAGTTATCCCAGCCAGGAACTAACAAAACCAGTCCAAAACCGGTTATGAGAACACATCCTTACTAAAAGGCATCATCCTGCTGTACCTTTGTAATTGACTTTTCCCCATTATACCTTGGTTCATCAATATGCCCAGTTATTCTGTTCATAACAACTGTTGGTAATTTTGTCATCTACCTCAACGGAGCCCGGATGGGCCCTTAATTCTGGTTAAAAAAAAAATAAACCTAACTGCCTTACCCTGAATAATTTCATTATTTAGATTTGTATCCTGCCCTCTCATTATTCATTCTGAAGAGGAACCAGATTTTCCTTAAGCCAGTGATTTCCAAACTTTTAACTATAGGACCCTGTTTCGAGAGATAAATTCCATAACTGCAGAGGAAAAAGAACAACATGCAAACTCTGTAATTTATCAATGGAATCATGGCTAGGGCCGCACCACCAACTTTTTGGATATTTTTACCTGAAACGGGGCAAGGCTGCTCTGAAAAAAAACAGAGCAAAGCCTCTCTCCTGCCTCGTTCCAACAAGACAACACCCCTTCAGAGCATCACAACAGGTGCTTATAGACGTGACTCTGGCCTGCTATGCCCCCCTTTGAGCCAAAGCTTAACCTGCAGCTGTTAGTGGGATGTCAGATGTGGGTCCACTACACCCCCGACCTGGGTAGGCAGCTGCCCCGGAACACGGGCCTGGAAGGGCTGCCCTGGCAAGCCAAAACAATCGAACATGTGCTTGGCTGCCAATTATTGGCAGCCACAGTTACTACTTGTTGTGGCAGGGCACTGAGCGCAGCTCAGGGGCAGGCCCAGCCGGCCTCGCACCTTTTCTGCCCCTGCCTCTTCCCCGGCCCAGTCAGTTGGCAGGAACATTTATTCCGATTCCCAATCTGATGCGGTCAGAGGTAGCCCCATCCCTCCCTCAGTCATGTAGCCAGAATGCTGGCTGCACATCTATTAACATCCAATGTTACAATGCTCCAAAAGGGGTTGGGGTCATTTCGGAAAAGTGGTAAAAAGAGAATCTTCCAACCCTTTCCAATATGGCTTTGACTCTTTTAAAGATTACGATGCCCCATGGGAGAAGAGTGTCAGATAACCCCCATGCCAGTGTTCAGAGAACCAGAATAACCCCAAATAGAAGCTCCACCTAGAGATAGTGGGTCAAGACCCAGAGGGATGGCAACCTTATTCATGACCCATCTGCAAATGGAGGAACTCCATTCTGGAACCTCTGTTCAGAACCCTGAAGAATACACTGCTACAATTAAACTTAGGACTAGATTCAAAGTAGCTCCAGACTCAGAGCTGTGTTGTTTGAAATCTAGCAAAACCTAAGTGGAGCACATGACCTGGTGGAAGGGCTAACTGTGGTGGAGCTGCTTCATCATACTTACAGGAAAGAGAACAACAAATTCAACTACCTTGGTAACATTTACCTTTAAAAGGGGAAATCATGCAAAAATGAGAAAACTAGTTAAGAGGGAAACTAAAATGAGCAGTTATCTCAAAGCAGCATGAAGTCTATTTAAAAACACCATCTTGGAAGAACAGATTGAAGGTATTCCACAGGTTTAAAAAGGTAGCAATAGGATAAAATGTCTGCCTGTGGGGCTAAAAGGTGAAGTGAAGAAGGCTATTCGAGCCAAAAAGCTGGCCTTTAAAAAATGGAAAGCTAGTCCTAATGAAGAAAATAAGAAACAGCATATGTACTGCCAAATTAGATGTAAATCATTAATAAGGCAGGCCAAAAGAGAATCTGAAGAGCATATTGCTAAAGATGCAAAAACAAAAACTTTTCAAGTACATCAGAAGCAAGAAGCTTGCTAGAGAGTCAGCTGGGCCATTAGATCAGGGAGTGAAAGGGGTATTTGGGAGAATAAGGCCATTGCAGAGAAGCTGAATGAATTCTTTGCTTCAGTTTTCACTGCACAGGATGTTGGGGAGATACCCAAGCCAGAACTATTTTTCATAGGTGATGAACCTGAAGAACTGTCACAAATCAACATGACTATAGAAGAGGTTCTAGAGCAAACTGACAAACTAAAATAGTAACAGATCACCAGGACCAGACAGTATTCACCCTAGAGTTCTGAAGGAACTCAAGTAGGAAACTGCAGACCTACCATTGGTAATTTATCATCTATCGCTAAAATCTGTCAATGTCCCCGAGGCCTGGAGGGTAGCGAATGAAACACGGATAGTTAAGAAGGGCTTCAGAGTCGAGCCTGGACACTACAGACTGGTGAGCCCCACCCCCTTTGGGAGACTGATGCCAGAAAAAATGGTGGAAACAGTTGGTACGAACAGAATTACTGGGCATATTGGGGAAAAGTTAACATAGATTTAGCAAAGGGAAGTCATGTCTCACTAAACCTATTGGAACTTTTTGAGGGGGTAAATAAGCATGTGGATAAGGATGAGCCAGTCAATATAGTGTATCTGAATTCTCAGCAGGCATTTGATAAGGTCCCGCAAGAGAGACTCTTGAGGGAATTAAATAGTAGTGGGATAGGAGGCAGTGTCCTATCATAGATCGTAACTGGTTAAAGTATAGGAAACAAAGAGTAGGACTGAAGAGTCAGTTTTTGCAATGGAAAGTAGTAAATAGTGGCGTGCCCCAGGGATCTGTACTGGTCCCAGTGGTTTTTTATATATCTATTAATGATCTAGAAAAGGGAGTAAAAAGTGATGTCATCAGATTTGCTGATGACACGAAGTTATTCAAGGTAGTTAAAACCCACGCAGACTGTGAAGAACTGCAGGAGGATCTGGAGAGCCTGGGTGACTGGGCATCTAAGTGGCAGATTAAGTTTAACATTCTCAAGTGCCAACTAATGAGCATAAGGAAAATAATTGAAAACTATATGTACAAAGAGGTTTACCACTCAAGAGCAGGCCCCCAAGCCCAGGCCTTGGGGGGCGTTTCTGGGGGGCAGCAATCCTAGCCCTGGCATCACCCCACTCTGGTTTTTTTCCCTTTTCTCCCTGTACGGCTGGAGGCTCCTGCCCGCAACCAAAGTCTGCTGCATGGGTCGCCATCCCTCACCTGCCTCTGCGCTGCAGTAGTAGCAGCAGCAGCGGGACACCGGGAAACCCATCTAACTGGGAAATAAAGCTGTTTTACATATAACTCCTCCCCATGTGAGTAATCAGAAGGTTGTTGCCTTGTAAAGAAGGTTCTTACAAGGCTCCTAACCTTCTCACAACTGGGTTGTGCATGGCATGCTCACCATATTCAAACAGACCACGTGATAGTCTCAAGCTCTATAAAAAGCACTCTCCTCCTCAGAATGACAGTTCCTTCCAACGCTTTCTAGGAATATGAGAGAAATTTCATGCGAGGCTAGAAGGGTGGGTGTTGTGAAAACATTATGAGCCATTTTGAAGAACCTTGTTTACAAGGTAGCAACCTTCTGTTCTTTGAGTGGCTCCTCACATGCCCTTTTTACACAGCTTTCCCAGGTGGGGGTCCGTGGGTGCAGCATGCACATAGCCGCACACGTATCGCCACTCACCCCCCACTCATTCGCACCCATGGAGCAACCACAGTTTTCCCCGATTGCTCCCTGCGTGGGGACAAGTGGGGATGCATGTTAGGTGGGCGCGTGCACATACCCCAACTCACTGCGGGCACGCGGGCCATGTCATTCACATGGGGTTCCCCCACTCATGAACACACAGCATGGGGGTGGGCCTTGGCTTAGGGGTAGGGCTTGGCTTCGGGGGCAGCAGCCTGAGAAGGGCCTAGGGCGCAAAATTCCTAAATCCGGCCCTGCTCAGGAAAAGGATCTTGGAGTCATTGTGGACAATACATCTTCAGCTCAACATGTAGCGGCGGCCAAAAAAGCAAACAGGATGTTAGAAATTATTCATAAAGGGATAGAGAATAAAACTGAAAATATCATAATGTCTCTCTGTCAGGGGTGGCAAAGAGGTGGATCATGATCTACTGATAGATCTCAAACTAGTTTCCACTTTCCAGTAGATCACAGTGTGGGAAGAAAGACTAGCCCCTTGGAGACTGACTCCATTGAAGAGAGCAGGACTGGTGCCTCCAAAGCAGAGATCAGCTAGGAGAGCTCCTCCAGAGTGGCAAGGAAGGCTCTCTCTAAAAGGGAGTGATCTTCTCCACTCCTGAGATCTGTTGATGAGGTGCCCTAGAGTTGGGAGCCAGCAGGAAGGATCCTGGCCTGGAGCACCAGACCCAGTGGATGAAGACCTAGAAGACCATTTGAGATCGATGCCTGTATCAAGTGGATCAAGAGTAAGTCTGGTCACCCCTACTTTAGGTAAATCTATGGTGTGACCACACCTTGAATATTGTGTGCAGTTCTCGTCACCCCATCTCAAAAAAAGATATAGTGGAACTAGAAAAGGTACAGAGAAGGGCAACAAAAATGATAAAGGGTATGGCATGGCTCCCGTACGAAAAGAAGCTTCATAAGTTAGGGCTCTTCAGCTTGGAGACGACAGAGGGGATATGATAGAAGTTTATAAAATCAGGAGTGGTGTGGAATGAGTAAATAGAGAATGGTTATTTACCCTTTCAAATAGTACTAGAACTAGGGGCACTCCGTGAAATTAACTGGTAGCAGATTTAGAACAAATACACGTAGTATTTTTTCACTTAACACACAATTAAATTAAACTGTGGAATTTGTTGCCAGAGGATGTGATTAAGGCCAGTAGCATAGCTGGTTTTAAAAATATGTTCTTGGACAGCAGGTTCATTAACCGATTCAAGGTGTTGGTTTTAACCTTTAAAGCCCTATACAGCCTGGGCCCTGCTTACCTAAAGGATCGCCTCAACCCCTGCGGTCATCCGGGGGTGCCCTCCTGGAAGTCCCATGTTATCAGCAGGTTCAGAACGACAGCTGGGCATTCTCAGCAGTCACACTACTGCTATGGAATGATCTCCTAGCAGAGATTCATCTCAGCCGGATCTCCTGGCTTTCTGATTAAGTTGTAAAACCTGGCTCTCCGGTCAGGCATTGGGAGGGAGGGGTGGGATGGGTTAGTGGGAAGGTTGTGGGTTTTTTGTTTGTTTACACTGATCAGGGTTTGTTGTTTATTGCTGTTATGCTTTTTTTTAATTATTATTGTTAGCTGCCCCGAGTCACCCACAAGTGAGGGGCGGGGTACCAATTCAAGAAAATAAAATAAGATCAATGAATTCTCCCAAGCAACCGAGATTGGCCACTGTCAGAGACAGAATGCTGGGCTCGATGGACCATTGGTACTAATGTTCTTATGAAAATTCACTATGGTACAAACGCTCTTATGACAATTCATAGCTATTTGTTGCAGTGGAATGAAAAAGCAACCATAAGCTATGCTGGTTGCAGCCACTCTTCAGTCAAGCATAACTTCTAAATATGCAATTGCTTAAATATATTGCCTGAAAACACAATTTTTAATAACTAAACTTGAACATTTCTTCCTGCATTTTCACCAAGGTTATCCACCAGGCCCTTCACAGCAGGAAAATATGCGCATAATGATTTCCCCCAATTTCTTTTGCTAAGTGACAATTTCTTTTGCTAAGCGTTTATAGACGAGACAAAAAAGGCCTTTCTTGCCGCTCGTCTATATGCCTGGGCTGCTTTTGAATCCGCGTCGGAGGGGGCAGGCGATCCTGCCCCCTCCGACGCGGATTCCCGGAGTGCCGGCTTTACGCCGCACTTCCTGGTCCCGTGCGAGAGTGCGCATGCGCAGAAGGGCGCGCATGCGCACTCGCACTCTGCGCCGTGTCTGAACATCAGACACGGCACAGAGAGACGCCGCGGCGAGGAAACACGGCGTTTAGCGATCCCGCTTGTAAGCGGGATCGTCTATAAACGCCCCCAGTGGCCTACTTACATTATTAAAAGTCCCACAAACTGGCAATAAATGTATATTTTTTCCCTTAAAAGCTGAACTACAAATATTTTTCAGGCATAAGGAGGTATGTACTTGTCTCCTTATGACAACATATTTTGTCCCCTAATGAGCAATATAAATTGCATAAAGAGATTATTGTTGGCTTGGGGTTTTTTAGGTGGGGGGACAAAATCAATAACTCATTGGTGCACAAACATTAATCTCTGCGGCAGAGAATATCTATGGCAGAGAATCTCTGCTTAGGGCTGTCTCCTCTTCCCAATCTCATGTCCTCGTTGTTTCCCGCACTATAGCACCCAGAATCTTTCCAAGAAGTAAATATTATGCATGTTACCAGAGCAAGTACAACTTTAGTGAGAAGTGAGCCTTCTTCAACCATCTATAATAGACATTGCTACTTGATGTTCACTGTCTACAATAGACATTGCTACTTGATGTTCACTGTCTGCAACAGCCTGCGTCACAATAAACCCTTCCAACAGCTTGGCCATGGTTAACAGGAAGGTCAACTTGTTTCTCCACTTCATACTTAGATGACTCATTCTGAAACTGAGGATAGGGTTGTCCGATCTCTACCGGGTTAACATGGGTGAAGTTTCACAAGGGCACAAGTGAAGTTCCCCCCACTTCCCTAACAACCTGTTCCACTTCACCCCCACAACAGCTGTCACATACCTACAGGAACACAGTGGTGCCAAAATTCCCATGATTGAAATGCAGAACAGAGCTGGACTCCACCAAGGATGTGACTGAGGAAGAGAGAGGCTTTTTCCTTCATAGTCTATTTACCATAGATTTGTTCCTTCACAGGTTGATGGGAGTTTTGAGTGTGAAATGAGTGTCAAGCCCTGAGGAGTTTACATTTACTGTACATACTTTCAAAAAGCTGGAGATTATTATTAGGACCATACTGCTATATAAGATGCTTCAGCAGGTGGTACCCTGCTGCATTCCAAATACTTAATGGATAGTAGAAGATGTATCTACACACATTATTCCACCAGTCCCAGGAATACAGCTACCATCGAGCTGGAATGCAGCAGCAATTTAACAGCTCATCATAACACTACACAACAGTCTAGGGCTAGTAATGAAGAAGAATACCTTGCTCAATTGAAATCACTGGAGGGGATTTATATAGATGGGTTAAAATTTGCCAAGGTGTAAATTGCCAAACCATCAGTGTGAAAACCTTCCCATTCTTTCAAAAATCGTCATGACAACTGGCCAGGACACCGTTTTCTATTTCTATTGAAAGAGAGCACCATGCTGGGGTACTGGACACAGAGGGAAGAGTGCCACCTACTGAACCAACATAATCAACTCTTGCTGTAGCATCTATGCAGCTTTCTCTACACTCGGTCATTTCTCTGATTTCCCCACAACTGCTCTAGCACAGGAAACAAGTATCAACCTCTTTACTAGATGATCATTACCTACCACCTATACCTTCATTGTCTAAGCTGCATAACAAGTTAAGCAACATATTCAATTTAGGTGAATAATTACAAAACTATTCTGCAATTCACCCACATTATTATTTATTATTATTAACAACAAGCATTTATATAGCACAAGCAATGTACCTGGTGCTTTACAAAGTAATTCAATAGACACAGTCCCTGCCCTAGGGCTTACAATCTGAGAGACGGTGCGGGAGACGAAAGAAGGGGAACAGAAGGCGAGACAAGGAGTGTAACATTCACAAGGATGCACGGTCCCAGGTGCACATGCTTGGCTTAGTTACATCAAGAATGATGGCTGGTTGGTCCATGTGGTGAGGATATGAGTACACAGACCTTAGGTAACAGATTGTACTGGATGGAGGGTATCAGCAGGAGTTAGGTGAGGGGAGCGAGAAGTCAGGGAGGACAGAGCGGAAGAGGTGGGTCTTGAGGAGGGATTTGAAGGTACGAAGGGAGGGGGCAAGGCGGATGTGGGCAGGGAGGGAGTTCCAGGTGTGGGGGGCAGCTAGGGAAAAGGGACGAAGGCGGTTAGGGGAGCAGGGGAGGCGTGGGAGGGCGAGAGAGGGGACAGAGGAGGAGCGGAGTTCACGGACTGGAGTATGGAGGGAAATTAGCGCAGAGAGGTAGTGGGGAGCAAGGTTTTGAAGAGCTTTATAGGTGAAGACTAGGCGCTAGTGCAGGAAGGGGGAACCAGTGAAGAGAGGAAAGAAGGGGCTGCATGTGGTCAAAGCGACAAGCAGGGTGGATGACCCTGGCAGCAGAGTTTTGGATGGAGATAAGGGGAGAAAGGGGAGAGCGGGGGAGGCCAGTGAGAAGGTTACAGTAATCGAGGCAAGAGGAGACAGAGAGAAAAGGGTGAATCAGTGTGCACACACACACCCCGAGTACAGGACAAGGATTGAAGTCTCTATAGCTAATGTAGTTTGAGCTGAAATAAAGTAGTTAGATGCTGGTATTTAATAATGATACACACTAAAATGTAACAGTCTCTAAACCCGCATTGTGTGGACTATCTACGTTCTATGTAAAGCACATCCAGAATTACTTATAAATTCAAGTGATGTCAGGGTCTAGTTTAGTACATAAATTCAACTAAAATGAAATGTTTTCCTATTCAAGCCATGGTTTAAATGCAGAAAGGGGTAAAGGCTGACTTCAATAGGGCTTCACTGGTCCATGTGCATTTAGAACACAGCTACAGTTCAAGCCTTTGCCGTGAACATTAAAGTTTCTTTTTAGCCCATTATTCCATACATCTCTTTTGTTCTCTACACGCAGGGAATTATAATTTAGTAAACCATAGGGATTATAGCAAACAAAAGTGATGATTTTAGGGGGAAATCTTTCATGAATATCAAGTATGACTGGCACATGACAATCCCATAAGGATGCCTAGTAACATCTACTTGACTTCTCATGACAAAAAGCACCTAATATAAGAATTGTTCTTTTTGTCAATATCCTGTTTGAAATCTGCCATATTTAATGTAAAGCAGAATCAAAGTATTCTTCTAATATGAGCCTGCTCCAGGTCACAATCCTAAACCCACTTACTTGTGAGTAAGCCCTATTGAAAACCAATGGAACTTTACTCACAAGTGTGAGTAGAACTGCAGCCTTACCATTCTTGTTGTACATAGATGAACAGTTTTGCATTTATCCTTATTCAGTAGTTTCATTTGGCTAATGTACATAGTCTGGGCACTGTGGGATCTGCTTTGGTTTAATTTATTTTGTTCCTGGGAGGGTGTGGATGGTCTTTAGGGGAAAACCCGATTTCCCAGGTGGAGGCAACATAATTAACTTAGCTGTGGGTAATAAGGAGCAAGAGGTT
Organism: Sphenodon punctatus; assembly: GCA_003113815.1. Classification (NCBI taxonomy): domain Eukaryota; kingdom Metazoa; phylum Chordata; class Lepidosauria; order Sphenodontia; family Sphenodontidae; genus Sphenodon; species Sphenodon punctatus. Next base: position 5,481,130 of record QEPC01001524.1, read on the forward strand.
GCCTGGGCAGAATTTTTCCATCCTCATTCCTAGGCCGAACTCAAGAGACACACACCCGCAACCTCATGTGCTACACCTGGGTTTCTACCAAGGGGGGTGGAGGTTACACTTAGAAAAAGATAATTACTACATTGGATACTGTTCACATCAGAATTCAGATAGCTCAAACAAATTTCAAACACCTAGATATTTTAATCATCTGAAGTCATTTCTGTGCATATCTAATACCTACATTTGCCAACAGAGCTATCTGGGAACTGGACATTTTCATCAGAAAATGGAAAAATCACTGGAAAAATTCCCATCAAAATTGTTCAACAAAAATATTTCTGTTTTCACAAAAACTCTTGTTCCTAAATTCAACAAAATTGTTCCCTTTTGAAACATCAAAAAAGGAAACTAATTCAGGTTTTCTCCTCATTTTATTTCTCACTGATCCTTAGGACATTTTTTCATTTCACTTCAGTTCTCAAACATTTGGTTTTTCTGCCCCGTCCCTCTATTTATAACCTTGCTCTTTGCTTCCTACTGAAAAACAAAGCGAGAAGGGTTTAAAAATGTGAAAAGGGGCAGAGTCATGCTTTACATCTTTTCCCACTACCTTACGGAAAAAAGTCAAGAAACAGTGTGAAAAATTTGTTGAAAACCATAATTGTTCTCAGCTGCCATCACCATTGGTGTGTCAGGTGTGTGGCCCAGAAACTCTGTGTCCAAACCTGTGGGGTGCGTGCTGGAGTCAGTGTCAGAAATTTATACAAGTCCAGGTCCGGAAGAATAGCCCAGGAGAGTGCTTATCCAGAGATTAGCCAGTAAACTGCATCAAGAGACACGGCCAGGGTTTTAGAAACAGGGGAGATCAATCAGTCGAGGGACTGCAGGAAGTAAGAGAAGCAAACAACAACAAAGTTGTTTCAGAAATAAACTGCTTCAGAAATAAACTTTCTATGCATAATAAATCTCAATAAGCTTAAATATGTGGGAAATCTCTATTGATAGTAATACAGGAGGTGGAAACAAACATCCAAAGAATAAGGAAGGAAAAAATTCCACTGTAGAGCCCGACGTTTCGCTATCGATGTAGCTTCTTCAGGGGTCTTCATGATACAACTTCCATATTCATTAAGAGAATGACCACAACCTTAGCTCAATCTTTCGCCGTCTATGGCTTGTCTGCTAATGCAAGAGTCTGCCCCAGGGTATTTAAGGTTACTGTGGGAACACTTCCTTGCGGCTTAGAGTGCGTTTCTTTGCTTACTCCTCCAAAGGGTTTTGTTTACTGAGAATGGAGTCTTGTACTGCATAAACTAACTGTGGAACACACTTGTTCCTACCAGCAGACACTCTTTGGAGTCAGGCAAGTCTTTACTAAAAGTAAATACGACAATTATTAAATATTTATGTAACACCAGCAATGTACCTGGAGTTGTACAATAGTTGAAAATTAGACAAGTTGAGTACCCTGGTGGGCTTACAATCTAAGGCTGTTTTTAAAAGGGATGCACCCACCCATCCCCAACCCGAGTGCCCACATTGGCGGGCACATGCTCTCATGACCAATGCACCACCCACTCACACCCATGTAAAGAGCATTGGGGAGAAATCCAGGATGGGGAGGCAGGAGCAGGTGACGCGTGGGTAGGGGCGCACACCCATCCTGGACAATTTAAATCTCTTGCCGCCCCCCCCCACCCCCCAGGAAGTGTGCATGTACTCCACGCGGTGCACACAGACCTGCACCCCAGCCATGTTCCTTTAAAAACAGACTACGAAAAACAAGGGAGGGGGTCAATTGAGGGAGACACGAAGATACATTCATGAAGGTGTGAGGTTGCAGGTACACATGCTTGGCTTAGTTACATAGTTACACCAGGAAAGAAAGTTGACTAGGGGATGAGGAGCTAGGGAAGGCCTGACAAAGAGGTAGGTTTTCAAGAGGGAGGGAGAGGAGTGAATGCATTTGGGGAGGGAATTCCAGGCATGGGGATCAGCAAGGGAGAATGGGTGAACACGCTTTGAGGAACAGCGAAGCCATAAGCAAGCACGGGTGGTGGCAGAGGAGGAGCAGAGCTTTCAGACAGGAATGTAGTGGAAGATTAGTGTAGAAAGATGGGGGGGCAAGGCCGTGAATAGCTTTGTAGGTTAAGATGAGAAGTTTGTGATGAATGTGTTCAGGTAGAGGGAGCCAGTGGAGAGAGGAGAGATGGGGTTGCATGTGACCAAAGCAGAGGGCAAGGTGGATGATCATTGATCTTGGAAGCAGAGTTTTGAATAGATAAGCGGGTGGGGGACAAAGTAAGAGAAGGGAAGGTCAGTGAGAAGGAGGTTGCAATAGTCAAGGCAAGAGATAACCAGAGCATGGACTAGGGTTTTAGCAGTGGAAACAGTGAGGAAAGGATGGAAGAGGTTCGAGAGCAAATTGACAAACTAAATAGTAATAAATCACCGGGACCAGATGGTATACACCCCAGAGTTCTGAAGGAACTCCAATATGAAGTTACAGACCTTCTACTGGCAATTTGTAACCTATTGCTAAAATTTGCCACTGTACCCAAGGACTGGAGGGTAGTGAAAGCAACACAAATATTTATAAAGGGCTCCACAGGTGAGATTGGTGAGCCTGACATCTTTGCCAGGCAAAATGGTGGAAACAATTATTAAAAACAGTATTACAAGGCATATTGATAAACATGGCTTAATGGGGAAGAGTTAACATGATTTTAGCAAAGGAAGTCGTGCCTCACCAATCTCTTGGAACTTTTGAGGGTGTGAATAAGCATGTGGATAAGGGGGAGACAGATGATATAGTGTATCTAGATTTTCAGATAGCTTTTGATAAGATCCCTCATGAAAGACTCTTGAGGAAATTAAAAAGTCATGGGATAGGAGATAGTGTCCTATTGTGGGCTGGTAACTAGTTAAACAATAGGAAATAAAGAGTAGGACTAAATGGTCAGTTTTCACAATTAAGAGAAGTGGAGCTTCCCAGGGATTTGTACTGGGATCAGTGGTTTAATTTACTCAATGATCTGGAAAAGGGAATAAGGAGTGAGGGGATCAAATTTGCTGACGGCACCAAGTTATTTAATTTATTTTTCAAATTTTCATGCAGCCCTTCCCACAAGGCTCAGGGTGGCTCAGTCTACACAATAGAGTTGAACACATTAAAATACGTACAACAAACACACCCTCCCCTCAAACCCCCATACTTCCCCACAACCCCACCCAAAAACCCAACCTACCCCTGCCTGCCAAATGCTTTTCAAAATAAAAAAGTTTTGAACCACCTCCAGAATATAGCTAGGCTCGGGTACAAGCGAGCCTCCTGCGGAAGGGAGTACCACAACATGGGGGCAGCAACCGAGAACGCTCTCCTGCACACCCCCACCCCAGCTAGTTAAAAGATAAGTGAACTGTGAAGAACTTCAGGAGGATCTTGTGAGACTGGGTAACACTAACTGGGCATCTGAATGGCAGATGAAATTTAATGTGGACAAGTGCAAAGTGATGCACATAGGGAAAAACAATCCAAACCTTATGTACACAATGCTGAGTTCTAAATGAAGAATTGGTCAGCACTCTGACAAAGGACCTTGGAGTCATGGTGGATGATACATTGAAATCCTCAGCTCAGTGCATTGCAGTCATCAAAAAAGCAAACAGAACATTAGGAATTATTTGTGAAGGGATAGAGAACAACTATAAATATCATAATGCCACTATATAAATCTATGGTGTGACCATACTTTGAATAGTGTGGCAGTTCTGGTCACCCCATCTCAAAAAAGATATAGTATAAATAAAAGAAGAAAAGAGAAGGGCAACAAAAATGATAAATGTGCAACTGCTCCCCTATGGAGAGAGGAGGGATAGGTTGGCAGTTTCCAAGGTAGCTCTTAAGGAAAGGGTGGGATATACACTTAAATAAGCTTCCCGCTCCCTCCACTTCTACCCCCTGGATAGTGAATTCTTTGCTGTCTACATACAGTTTCTTTGTTTACAGCACCTGTGAACCTCCAACCCTCCCATTTCCTTGCCAAAGCTCTACTAGCAGAGCTACCAGGGCAACTGCTGACTCCCTCCATCTCCTTTGGTCATGGGGATGGACATTGCATATTGGTCATATAATGAGTTTACAATTAGTGCCTTGAAAGGGCCTTTCTGGTGTTGCCCAGCTGCTCTGCTTTGGGGTAGCTGTGCTCCGAGTCCTATGTTCCATACCACCTCCTGCCTGCCCATCTGCCAAAGCCCATTTCTATTTAATAGGCGGCTTATCAAATTCATGGGTGTAGATGCCCACTCACACATGCATGCTTTCACCCATGCAAACAGTTTACCCCCCCATTTTAAGTCCAAAATTAGTACTCAGACTACATGAGTAGTGCCCGTTACCCGATCCACAAATGGTGGGTCGAGTATGCACACACACCCCTCTTGGAGGATACTCATTTCATCTTTACACTCTACTCTCAAGCACTGAAAGACTGAGTCCAGGAAAAGAAAGCCTGGAATTCTGGAATCACAGTGATGAGTGACGGGTTTGTGGCTTCTCTTGTACCATATTAGACAATTTGTATCTCTGCCAGATCTTCCATCAGCCATCTCATGTAGAAAAGTCACGTGGGGATAGACTATTTGATGACCTTGGTAAAGGATTGGTTGGACTGGACAAAGATTAATGCTGACATCTGAGAAACATGTAGGAGACTGTGCAATCATAGATAAGGTGTTGGACTACTATGAAGTTCTGACCCAGAAAAAAGCTATCCTGAAATATGTTGGTATTTAAATTGCATGAAAGCACATATTGCATAACTACACCTTTCTACAGATTCAGAATGATATACGTGAAAATCAATTTCTATTCATTTAGAAATAGCCATTAAAAATCCAGAATCACCAGAGTTGTATAACTACTAGAATTGTATGCAAAATAAATAAAATCTATATTTCACTAGCTAGAATTGATGATTATTGGTGAAGAATTCTGAGAATATATCACCAGTTAATGCCTTACTCAGTCCTTGATCTCAAAGAGAGTTATACTTTAGGATTTGGCCTCTAAATCATTGTGATGCATTAGTATCTCTGCTCTAACTTCAATATTGCTCTTAGCAAATCTAATCAGGAAGACTTCACATTAGTTGAATCACAAGACAGTAGATTAGAGAATGCAAGTTGAATGAATGTTAGAATGCAAGTTTTGTTTTCTGGTTCTGTTGGCAGTATTCTAAGAGAAATTGGCTGGGTGGAAGGAATTAAGCAATTAGTGCATAAATCTATCCTTTTATGTAATTTTATTTTCATAGTAAAAGTTAGGAAACTCAACATTATGATTTCCCACAGGCAGTCATCTCACATAGCTAAGTATTTTAGTCTTTTGTAATGTATTCAAGATCAGTAGTCTTGAATACAATTTTCAGAAGTGTCTTAGGCCACTTTCAGACATTCCCCCATCCCCCCGCGTGTGCAAATTCTGGCTGGGGGGGGGGGGGGGGGAATGCACAGCCAGGATATGCACGGGGAAGACATGTCTGAAAGTGGCCTCAGTGATTTAGATGCCTAACAGCCAATCCTCATAGCACTGCACTAAGGCAAGTCCCACTTGCGCAGGCAGAGCGCTTGTGAGTTCAGCACCAAGTCCCATTTTTCAAAAATGAATTGGATACATATCTATAATGGAACTATACCATCAATAGGAATTGGACCTAATATTTATTTAAACTTATATCCCACACCTCTTCTATAGGTCAGGAAAGGTTAGTGTAAGAACCATATAAAAAGTACATAAAATATATAAAAAATCCACCATAATCCCCAAACTCCTAGAAATCCGCCCCCAACCCATCTCCCCACCTTCCAAACGCTTGGCCAAGAAGAAAGACCTTGCAATGGCATATATGGCAAAGTTACAGTAGCTGGTGTGAAATTATTGTTTTGACTTCCTTGATGTTTGTGCAGTCGATCTCAGCATTAACCATGCATAACTAACATCTGGTAGTAGTTTGAAATGGCAAGAGATAATATTTAGGTTCATACGGCACACATTAAAACTACCTGTTCAGACTTATGCAAAATGAACCCACTTCCAACCATTAACAAGGGGAGACAGATGCAAAATGCTATGGCTTTTGACTTCTGTTACCTTACACTATTAGATGTCTAACAAACTGATAACGGTTTTCATTTAATTTGTTAAGTCCAACAACTAAGGAGTTGTGGGGTTCTGAAAGGAGGGATTACTCTTAAAGTCATCCCAATTTTGTTTTTGAAGTTCATTTACGCCAGGGTATATCTGCAATGTCATTACTTAAGGGTACTATACCTTAAAATATCAAACCCACATACATGGCCTCAAAACCTGACCAGACCAATCTTTGTAGTGGGACACAAGGGCAGCCTGGTAAATCAACAAGCTAGTGCTGGAGAGTGGAAGCAGGGAAATCTATTCATTAAGCAAATTATCCATATAATTTCTGACGTCTTTCCTCATGTCATTACAGACTATTTGTAATAGGTTGCCATGCCCAAATAACCCCTTCTGTAGCAAGCCCAGAAAACAGACAAGAGCCAGATGATGAATCTCAAGCCTCTGCTACGACAGGTCTGTCTTTAATATCTACTCTACACAGGACTATAACCAAAAGTAGAACACCTGGGCATTATGACAGCCTTCTTATGAAAGCAGTTAAAGTTCTACAACAGAAGTGCACTCAGTCTATTGGGGGAAATCACTCAAACACAGCCCTTCAAATTAAATAAATGAAAGGTAGCTCTGAAAGCAGATCTATTCAGTCCTGGATGTACGGGCATAGGTATAATAGTGGGAGCAGGTGGGACATGTGCACCTAAACCGACAAGCTTGGAGGGGGGGCGGGGCAGGCTCCCTGGTGCGCTGCATTCCCAATCCCTACTTCTGGAAGGGGGCATTTAATCTTCTGCACAAGGGCCCATTGCAACTTAGCTGTGCCCTGCCTGGCTGGAAGGATAATAAACCGCATTGCAGTACCTGGGGAACAGAGATTATCTGGCAAAACTGGAAAAGAGTCAGCATACTTTTTGGCCAGAATAGGAAAATGTTTTTTCCCATAATTTTACTATCCTTCCGATGTCTCCATTTATGTAGAAGCAACTTTACTCCTAATCCTCCTGCTCCCCAACCACTTTTTGTTATGTCCTGCTTCGGTAGAGCAAAAATGTAGAAGTCTCTTTGGAAGAAAAACAACAACATTGAAGGACAGCAGAAAAAACTGTACTGGAAGAACTTATGGAGGAATGGGGAAGCACTTAGAAGGCAAGAAATGCAGTTGGGCATCTACCAAGCCTCTAGCACTGCAGGCTTGCACTACATGATGTTACATCACAGTCCACTTTCACTGACACCACAGATCAGGTCTTCACTGCTAACACTTTGCCATCATATACAATGGGGAAAAGTGAGGAAATGGTGCTTTAAATAGCAAGTGTCTGAAAAGGGCTGCCAGATCCCCCAAGCTGACAACCAGCCATGTAGCTCAAACAGGAAACAACCTTTTGGCCACCTGGCATGTCTCCAAATTCTGACAGTGGCTAGAAATAGAATCAGCTGATGAATGAAAGGGAACATAAGAGAAGAGAGCAGATAGCAGCATGACATGGGACAGTTTAGTGAGATGATGAACTGAGAAGAACTATTGGAACCTTCTATGAGAATCTTATCAAAAATTAAAACATTGCAGGTTTTTCAGACATCAAAGGCACATGGTAAGTATATCAAAGGATTTAATAATGGATTGACTGGGTGTTAATTAAATATCAGTTGATTATTAAATGTGCACTAAGGTCAACTAGCAATATATGTACAGCATGTATATTTAACATTCAACCAATCTGGCATATAGATACTAGAATTAATGATACAGCCCTACAGCCAAAACTAAAATCATTTTCTGTAACCTTTCTTGATAACCAACTGCTATTAAATGCCATAGCTATCTAGACAGACCTAAATTATATTTGGAATTGGGCACCTAAGGCTAGATTTTCTTCACCTTATTCATGTGAATAGTCCCCCAGAATTCAAATGAGCAAGGCAAGTAGTATGTGTTTGACAGTTTAACGAGTTAATCATACTACATAAAGTAACATTCATTCAACAAGGAGTAATAAATTCACTGTGAAAATTAAGGTCTGTCTTTTAGGAGCAGTCCAAAAAATGATGCCATTCCAAATTTTAAGTAATTCAGTCTTTACCTGGTATCACCTAAATTGTCCAAGCTCACCATATCTTCTTAGGGTGGTTTTAAACAAGATGCTACCATGCATGGCCACCCAGTAACCACTCATCCGAATGCCCATTTGAAGGTCATGTGGGGGGGATACTCAATCCTACGAGTCCCCGGCACCCACTCATGGCCACTGCTGAAAAATCCAGAGTGCCCCATGAATGGTAAGCCAAAAATGTGCATGTCAACGGGCACCCATGCATCTCCAGCCCATATGAACTGGGGCGGCCACTGGTCACACATACCAGCAAACAGGTCTACAGCCTGGCCGCCTCTCCAGTCCCACCCACAGCCCTGCCAGGAGCTCTCTGGGGAGCTCTTACAGGACACGTGTGTGAAATACAACACAGGTTGGCTCAAAGCACAGTAAACCCTCCTCCCAACGCACAAGAACCAACATCATGGAGGATGGCAGCTTCCTGTGTCTCTCACCCACTATGCACCTCTGTTGTTGCCTGGGACTCCCTGGGGCTGCAGAAGCTCCTGGGGTCATGGGCAGGACGGGATTACTGGCTGTTGCGGTTTCCTATCTCCATGGAGTCCACAACTGTTCGTCATGGCAGAGGGCAGGCAACTGGGTGGGGCTTGGGGGTGGGGGGGTTTGTTGCCAGACAGGGGAGAGAAGAACAAGCTGTCTGTATGAGCTGCTTGCAGGACCAGTCATTGGCTGCAGGAGTGTGTGGAGGCTGCCTGTGTTGTCACCTTGGAAGCCACCCGTTGGAATCCCTCCCCATGCGTTCCACCCAACCAGCTGCTCTGCAGTTGTGCCACTCAGTGGCCACAGAAACACACAGTCCGTAAGACTTGCCCATTTAAAAACACTACTAGTCCTCCTTTTCTATTACTCTCATACAACCCCGAGCTGCCGAGTTGCAGGAGGGTGCGGGATAGAAACGTTATGTAAATAAAATAAATAAATAATATCGAACTTGCCAAGAATAATCATTCAGTAACATATGTGAAATTGGATTTCACGCACCCTCCCCTTGGCACCCCCCCTCTCTTCATGCACCTATGTGTGTTGCGAAAAACAGCAGAACCACTCTCAATGAATGAATTGATGGCTCCACTCAGTACATGCAGCTGGCAGATGAAATTGACTGAAAAAAAGAAGAAAAAACCACACATGTGCGACTTAAAAACTTTCCTATACTTGCAATAACTTCGCATGCATGTAAAGTACAAATGATATTTTTAGATTAGAAACAACAGCGATTACTAATTACTGCTTTAACATTCCAGCGTATTGACGGTAAAGAGACTGCTGAAATGAAAGGAAAATCCACTGCAAAAGATTCAGTCGCAACCCAGAACCGAGGTGGCCATGTAAAGAATGCCATGTTAAAGACAGGGGTGGAAGCAACAAGAACTCAGTCTCACTAACTAAGAGAGGCACTACTGGACCTCTATAATTTGTTTTACCCAATGTTAAGCATAAATGTGAATGACATTCAAGACTGAAGAGTCCTTCTCCTTGACTTTTTCCTTCTTACTTTATGCTTGGATTATGTTGGCAGGGGGGAGCTGTTGGTTTTATTAGTTTTGTGGGACTGTGTAACTTTTGGTTTGGGGTGGGTTTGAAGGGAGGAATTGTAGGCATTAATTTGCTTGGGGGTCCATGGGGGCTCTTTGGGCTATGCTGCTAGGATGGTGTATGCTAAAAAACAAATTTGTGTATGTAAATGTATAATTTTTTCTGCTTACGGTGAATTTGCAGAATTTAGCTTCCCTAGTTGCAGAATTTAGATTTTTTGTGTGCGCACAGTAAATATAGGTCCCTGACTAACGTTTTTTGGGGGTTTTTTTAAAGCAAGCTGCCACAAGGACTGAAATGAGAGGCAATTTTGCTTCTTGTAACAAAATTTGTTACTTGGAGTACCGGTGTTTTTTTTTATTAAGCGTCAACCCAGCCTCAATCCCAGCAGCAAGGGAGCCTTCTTTTTTTTGGGGGGGGGGTGCTCAGCCCAAAGATCAGTTGGCCAACACCAAGTCCTCCAACAGCTGCATGCTCTGCACAGCCAGCTTGTTAATTTCACCCCCACTTCCACCAACCAGCGCACCCATGCTGGGAATTTCAAGGGGCCGGAGGAGCCAGACTAGCCTCGACCCTGGCAACCAGCACACCATACTGGGAACTTCAAAGGGCCAAAGGAGCTAGACTAGTCTCAGCCCTGGCAACACAAAAGCCTCTTTTGCTCAGGGGACACCTGGCCCTAAAGGCCTTGTTTACAGAAGACAGGCCCACTCATGCCCACCCAGATCCACTGCATGGGCATGAGTGCGTGCCACTCATATAAATCCCACAGCAGGTGGGTGTGCGTTCATGTGTGCTCCTGCGAAACACACATGCCAACCCACTTCCAGCCATCACCCACTCACAGAGCAGTTGGCCAAAACAGCGAGTGCTCCATGAGTGGGAATGTGGGGGACATTGGTGTGCACTGCCCCCTTCGCACCACCCACGGTGCCGTGTCCAAACTGATCCCCCACACCCCATTTTTAAAAAGGCCAAATACCAGCCTGCTGGCCAGTGCACCACACAGGAAGTTCAGGGGTGCACAGGAAGCTGACCTGGAAAAAAAAAACTAAAACTTTCAGCCTTAGTCCACCACCTACACAAGACCATTCCACAGCTTCATCTAATATTTGAGAATATCTGACCATGGGCAAATAATAAGGTGATTCATTGACTGGTTGACTGACCAGATTCCCAACACTATGCTAAACTCTAGTTCAAGCTGGCCATTGCCACATCATAGAGTTCCGGTCACCAGGCTTGAGTGTCAGGCGATCATCCACAACTCTATGGTTGGGTGGGCG
>QEPC01001524.1:5492227-5508480 GCA_003113815.1 Sphenodon punctatus
GGGGGGGGGGGGGGGGGGGCACCACACACGCAGAATATGGCCTGCAGCACCTGCTGAATCCATCTGAAGCGGACCCAGGCAAGGGCTGGGAGCAGTCAGAAGCAGGGGTGCAATTGCAGAGCAACTCCAGGGGCAGGTAGCCCCACATTCAGCTAAAAACACCCAAGGAGACCTGAGTCCTACGTGTTACCCTAATACGAACAACAATGATAATTAAGTAATACTTTGAATAGTTTAGCTATCAGACTAACTTTTAAAAAGTATGTCTTGAAACTCTGACAAATTAAATGAAAGCTTTCAGCTTTAAAAATATTAATCAGTTTAACCAATATTCCAATACCAGTTCATTTTATCAGATTTTTAGTTGTCATAAAAAACAAGTGATTAGAAATAATATTGTTAGGTAAGCACATAGAAACAAGGATTATGATTTTTCTAGTTTTGCTAACTGATCACCTTATCTACCTAAATGCTACTTTTGATCTGTAAGTCAGTGCATGCATATCATGATCTTAACAACAACAAAAAACAGATCTCCATCAGTGACTATGAGAGAGACTAATGAAATTTCAAAAAGAAAAACACGTCAACTTCAACGCCCTGCTTGTTTGAAAATGTTTATATTCTATCTCGTAAGTGATTCTGCTTCTAAATATTCTTCACTTTATATAAAGGAGAAAGAAATACATAGCACCTGTGTTTCTCATACAAATTGCTTCAAGTAATATATGCTGAGTTTTGCAGAGACCATTTGGTCAGACTCTAATAACCCCTCTGGGGAGCTGACACCAACTTCCAGCAGCAGCCAAACACTGCAGATTAGAACAACAAGAATGCTGCTGCAGCATCCAGAAAATACCAGTCTGTCTTACTCACACTGAAGGAGGATATTTTGAGCATCTCAGAAGCCTCTTCTCTCTTAGCTAGAGGCACAGAGCTTTTCCTAGTAATAAACATTCTAGTAGAATCCAGTGATAAACATCCTGGGTTCTAAAATCCAGTCAAATTATTTTTAAAAAATAAAAAAATTGTAATTTAAGTCCCAAGACGCATCTTGCTTTGTCTATAGAGTTAAATAAAGAACACATGCATTATTAATAGAAGAAACTGGAACAAGTATGTTATTTTTAGTTCTGTGTCAAGCCGATGTCTTTATATTTCCATGCAATAATGGACCCCTTTCTCCTCTTTTAAATAAAGAAAAGATTTACTTTCACCTTTCATGTGTTGAATTCATTGTTGTTGTTTTTAATTATCTATAGAAAAGTTATAATCAAACTGGTATCATTAAATCTGCTTCCAGGAAGATACAATCTTACAAATATGGTAGAAATTCTGCTCCAAAAATTTGCTTTATGTTAAGATAATTGTCAGTCTCAGATAAACTGTCCCTCTCCCTATACCTCACTCTTCTGTATAAGGAGGAGGTAAATAATAGGTGGCCCACCAATATAAATCCTAGGTGGCCCAGGCTTGTCACGTAGGACCTCTCTGGTTAAAAGCAATACTACTATATAATGATTTTTTTATATTACTCTAAAAAATGAACACATTTTCACATGCAAGATGCTAATGGGAGCCAACGTCTCCTGTTTTTTTCTCTGACCTTCAACCACTCTGTCCTCTGCAGAAAAAAAACAAACCAATACACTGATGTTTTACTAATTCATAAGCACCAGGCAGGTCCCAGTAGTCTTTTTTTTTTTTTAATCCAAAAAAAAAAAAAAAAGCCATCAGTAAGACAGACACCAAAGCATAGACCATCCTGTAGGATTTTGAATATTCAGATATCCAAGCCACAGACTTAATGATTCTAAACAACCTCAATACTCACTGAAGGCAGCCACTGCAAGAGCCAGCGTGACAACGATAGAGACCCATGAAACCCAAATCGCTTTCTTTCTATAGTTCTGAGCTTCGTGAGGTTTTAGCCTCATACTGCTTTCTAGTAAACCTGAGAAGGAAAATAAACGAAAGTGTAAATATTACATTACTCTTTATAAGAAAGAAAAATGGTAAACAATCAACTCTACCTATTAGACCAATACAGGTATATTCTCTTTATATTTTGTATAACACAGTACAGGCCAAATCCTGCTCACCTTATGCAGGCTAAGGAAATAAAGTTTACAAAAGGTATTTGCGTGAGTGAAGAGAACACGCTTTGGCTGCATGTTTGCATTTCTCCTGAAAAAGTATGAATTGCATTCTAAGTACTGCAGAAGGGCATTACAATCATGATGCAATTCCAGTTGGCTCACAACGCTTTTATTGTTGCCTCTCGCACCCATGCACTTGAACAGTAGTTCCTTAGAAGAACATGGGAAAAACCTGTGTAGGATGTCAAATACACCAAGCTCACAAATCGGAGAAGTTAGCTGGCTGATACTTTAAAATAGAGGTGTCCCTATACAATCTCAAAGCAGGAGCAGGAGCTGCTTTAAGATCTTAGTAGTCAGAGATGGTAAAGCTCTTTTACAAAAGAAACAAGGAAGACTTCAATGCTGTGATTGCAAAACCATCTCTCCTTGGTTCTTTTGTTTGTGTACTTGCAAGGGTTGAATCGTAAAGAGCCAATTTTGCTTAAGTGAAATAGCTTCCCATTGACAAGTTTTTAGCTTTTGCCAAAATAATTAGTTGACAGAGTAGCACATTCCTTTTATTTATTTCTAAATAGGTCTCTCTCTATTTTCAGGTTACATTAATTAGGCTTCAGCCATGAAGAGTAAGGAATAAAAGTGGACATTTATGAATCAGAGCTAAATAAAAAGCAATAGTTCTCCACAGCTAGCCTCTGCTTATAACTGAAATCTAGAGATACTAAAATGATACAGTCAAGGCCCATAGCCTTAATTTCATTTTAAAAAAAAAAAAAAAAAAACCACAAAAGCATTCTGATAGTAAGATCTACACTGACTGATATTTGTCAAAAATAGTTGGTATATTCCCAGTTAGCAAGATATAACATTTTTCCAGCATGTTTTTTTCCTTCGTGCTTAAAATAATTCACCTATTTTTTTATTTATTTACCACTGTTCCTTGCAAGAAGCGCTCTCTCATTTTTATGAGTGTCTTGGGGGACTCTATGCAAACATACTCCTATATTCACACAGCTACCAAATACATATAGCGAGAAAACCATCGCAGAAGTCACATTAGCTCATTCATTTACGTGTGGCAAATGAATTCCCACGAGGTGGGCTTACATCTTTTCATCTGCATGTTGATAAACAATGCAAAATTTTTAACTGCCCACAGCAATTTCTCTCAATAGGCCATCTTGAAACATGGCCTGCATTCCTACAAAATAGCATGCTCTCAGCACACAGATCAGATTTCTCCCCACCTCTCCCAAAACTAATATTCTGGTTAATTTTGCTGCAATTAACATTCTGATTTAACACCTAAAGTAAAGATGAGGTGTTGAATTTTATCCAATTTATGTTGTTTCACCACCTGTATGCAAAAAAAGATATTTTAAATTAAACAAGTAGGAGAAAATAACCTGCCTAATCGTTACAAATCACAAAAGCATCACCAACACATTTACGACGTTCAAGATATTGTTTACCATATTCCGATTTACCAGAAGTAAATATTTTAATCTAAATATTTTTTAAATGCAGATTAGAAATTGCGTTTGTAAAAAAAAAAAAAAATTTAAAAATGTATCCAAAGGATTCACAGTGGAAGCCCATAAAAAGAATCACAGTCTTTAGAGCCAGTCCCTGAACAGTGTGTATACAGTCCTATTAGATTTTTTACCTAACAAATACAAAGAATTCCCAAAAATATTTTAAAATTTTCTGTGCCCATGGTTCATTGGAAGGAACCACAGTGAAAATTGCAATGCAAAGCTAGAGTAATAATATAAACAAGAACAAACTCTACAATTGTTCTGAAACTTTTCTTGGAAAAAATGGCAACCACTACCAGTGAGGGTTTTAATGCACAGGACTGGGGAGTGATTCAGAGGAAGCAAGGTTGAAGGCATAAGGCAAATGCTCACAGGGATATCGTCCACACTTGCCATGTTTTTTTAAAATCCTCTTTAAATCTCATCGTATTAGGCCATTGGGAGGGAAGAGTAGAAAGGGAGAATGCCAAGTTTATCAAGATCTCCTGATTCCTTGCCATTAAACTCTTGAATTTTAACTGTGGTCAAAATCTACTGTTTCCTATTGCTTCTAATGAGACCAAAAGCTACAAGCTGCCCTAGATCAAACAGTCACCAATTTCTTATAGGCACAAATTCTCATGGTTTCCAAAGGGACTAAGCTAGGTTGTTCTGAAGAAAGATGGGCATCTCCTTTTATGATCAGGGAAGGTGTAAGAAACCCTACATGTGTGGGAACATGGGAGAAGAAAGGGGTCAAACTGTTTAATCTGGCAGATTCTTGGGAAGATGAGAGGTAATGTGGGGTTATGATGGGGTGAATTAGGGTATTTTTAGACAAGCACCTCCCCACCAATCACCTCCCCATCATATTGGAGGGTTGCATTGGCACCCTATGCAGCCCTGTAATATGTATGATGGGTGGATAATAGGTGGGGAGGTGCTTGTTTAAAATACCCTGAGAATACATGCAAAGAAGAATACATAATAGGCAAGTGAGTTGAAGAGACCGGTTCAAAACAGGAAACTGTGGAAGTCTGGATAGAATGGCAGCTTTAGAGAGAGGGCTTTATTTTTGTGTATGCATTTTATATTTAATTTTGCACTTGTAAAGATCCTACACAGGGTAGGAGTGGAAGGCTTCCCCTTACAGACGCTACACAAGAGGGGGGGGTGGAGAATTGTTTTGTTTTTTTAAAAAGCAATGTGCAACAATAATTAATTGGAAGCAGGTCCCTGCCCCCAGTGCCCTGGTGGGGCGGGATATGTTTTTAGAACCCATCACCTTGCATGCCCTACTGACCCTCTCACCCACAGATCTAAGAGGGGAGACAGGTTTTTTGGAGGGGGGGGGGGGAATCTGACTCATGAGTTGTGAGAGGCTGGGCCATTGTGAAACTAAAATCCTCAGTGTGCCCCTGTCAGATTCCCTTGCAGAGGCTTAGCACATCCTGATAAACTTGTGGCAGTTACTGCCCCAAAGAGTTTTGCTTAGAGCTTTCTATCAGCAATCTTTCTGTGGAAAGCAGTTTTACAGACATCACAGCATTGATTCTCCTTCTTTAAAATCCCAACCAGCAACCACACCATGAGAACACATTTCACCACCCACCTCTCCGAGTGGTATTTTATCTCTTAGTCTACTTCCCCGGGCACATTTTCTGCCCGTTCAGGATCTCCCACTCCCCGCTGGGAAGAAGTTCCATGGCTATGTATCTCTATATGGCTACACCAACTGCTCCTAGTCCGCAAGAGAAACTGCTGTTAGGTTAGAAAGCAGCAGGCATAGAGTAGTTATAAAGAAACTGAAGACGCATGGATTGGATAGTTATTTTGGAGTGGCTGAGAGAGATTATTAAGGGGAGGGTTGCAGGTGTGACTTACCTGGATTTTAAGGAAAAGGAGTAGGGGGAATATAGGGTCTGCAGGGGGTGATAACAGAGAATGAGTGTTACAAGTGTAAGAAGGGGCTAGCAAGGGGTTATTGAGGGCGAGTAATACTGCAGGAGAATTATAAACTCTCTGTTGGCTGAGATCAGTATGGTAGGTGCTACGAGACTGCAGGGGTGATTGTTAGAAAAGGAGCATAGAGCTCAACCTAAGAACCTCTTCATAGGGCTTCAGGGCAACATGCGAAGAGATCAGTTAGGTGGGGGGGTGGGTTAGAAGAAGGTGATTTGGCTGAGGTTCATGAGGGGGCAAATTTAACTCAGACGTGTGCAGTGGGGTCTACGAGAGGGTGATTTGGCTCAGAGGTGAGTATGAAGTAGGTATTGAGGTTTATGAACAGGTAATTTAGCTCAGAAGGGAACATATGGGGGCATGTCTGAAGGAATAGTGTGGCAGAGCAATGCATATGGTGAAGCTTCGGGGGGGGGGGGGGGAGGTGGGGCTTCTGGGGTGCCAGTGTGTCAGAGGAATAGCTAAGAAAGGTTTCTGGGGCAGATATGGCAAAAGGGGGCATGCGAGGGGGATGTATATGAATCTCTAAGGGGTTTATGGGGGTCTGTGAGGGGAGTGGGGTGGCAGAATGGGGTGTGAGGGGTCTGTGAGGGGAGTGGGGTGGCAGAATGGGGNCAGAATGGGGTGTGAGGGGAGCGAGATAGGTATGGGGATCCGAGGGGAGCGGGGTAGCAGAATGGGGTGGGAAGGGAGCGAGATAGGTATGGGGATCCGAAAAGAGCGGGGTAGCAGAATGGGGAGTGGGGTAGCAGAATGGGGTGTGAGGGGAGCGAGATAGGTATGGGGATCCGAGGGGAGCGGGGTAGCAGAATGGGGTGGGAAGGGAGCGAGATAGGTATGGGGATCCGAAAAGAGCGGGGTAGCAGAATGGGGAGTGGGGTAGCAGAATGGGGTGTGAGGGGAGCGAGATAGGTATGGGGATCCGAGGGGAGCGGGGTAGCAGAATGGGGTGGGAAGGGAGCGAGATAGGTATGGGGATCCGAAAAGAGCGGGGTAGCAGAATGGGGAGTGGGGTAGCAGAATGGGGTGTGAGGGGAGCGAGATAGGTATGGGGATCCGAGGGGAGCGGGGTGGCAGAATGGGGAGTGGGGTAGCAGAATGGGGTGTGAGGGGAGCGAGATAGGTATGGGGATCCGAGGGGAGCGGGGTGGCAGAATGGGGAGCGGGGTAGCAGAATGGGGTGTGAGGGGAGCGAGATAGGTATGGGGATCCGAGGGGAGCGGGGTGGCAGGAGGGCGATGCAGGGCACAGTAAGGTCTGGTGGCTCTCGGCTGCTCTCACCTCTGTCCTCCAGCCCTTCACTGAACTGCCCGCTCTCCCCAATCCGCAGCTGCTCCTCCTCCTGGTCCCGGGCGGGGAACGGCGGGCTGGTCCCGAGGGGCTGCACGATGGCGGGGTCAGGGGTGCTGCCCAGCCCGGCTGCGGGCGACTCCATGTCTGGGCCGGCGGTGGTGGAGATAGCGGTAGCGATAGCGGTAGCCGCAGCAGAATCTGGCAGAGGAGCGCGGAGAGAGGCGGAGACTCGGCGATTCAGAGCATCTGGGAGCCCGGAGCAGCCAGCCAACAAACAAACTCCTCCGGCCGCTCCCTCCACTCAACAGCGGCAGGTGGGGACCGGGCAGCCTTCTGCCCCGCCCCGCGCGGCGGCTGTCGAGGGGGCTGCGCTGCACTCCGAGCCCCCCCTCACGCCCGGACTTCGGTCTGTCTGTCTGTCTGTTGGGGTGCGCTGGGAGACCCCGCCCTGCCAGAATAGCTCTGAGGGGTGAATCGGGGATCCCTTCCCGCCCCACAGAGCGCGCCTCTATGGGGGAGCGCTGCTGTCAGACACCGACCCCCACCCCGCTCCAGAACGGGTTTGAGGGGAGGGGAATCAGAAACCCTTCCCCACCCCACAGACCCTCGCGGAGGGGGTGGTGCAATCATCAACCTCGCCCAGCTCCCCGAGGGGTGTATGTGGGGTGCAATCCGGGACCCCTCGCAGGCCCACCGACCCTCCAGCCCTCACCCGCTCAGTACGACAGCGTTGTTTGACCCTCACCCCTTATGGGGTGAGTGTGTGACGCTGCTTCGGGCATGGTAACACGCTTGTGGGAAGCCCCAGCAGATAGTAGCTCTGCAGGGGAATTTTGTTGGGGGGGGGGGGGAAGAGAGACAATGCGGAGGACGTGTATTGTATGGTGGTTTCCAGTCCTTCTAGCTTCTAACCCATCTCAGTTGGGTCTAGCCGGAAGGGATTGGGGTCTGCGTGAAGTGTTTTCTACTTTGAACCAAGGCTGGGTGCCTCTTTGCTCTACATTGTAATCTAGTTTACAGTTTCCCGGGTTTGGTGACACATGGGGCGAATTCACACGTGCAGCAATTATCTGGATTTTTAAAAACTGGTTCTCAATAGTTCGCTGTTAACAAGTCCTGTTGCATTCACATGCATGCCATACCGATTTTAAGTACAGCGAAATAATGCATTCAGACCTTCTTGTAGTGCGTGCTTACCCGGCTGCTCAGTACGGTTCAGTTACAGGAAGTGGCCTGTGGGGAGCCAGAAGGTTGCTACTTTGTAGCAAAGTACAACTTTGCTACAACCTTTGCTACAACCTTTGCTGCAACTTTGCAAACTTTGCAACAACCTTTGCTACAACCTTTGTAGCAAAGGTTGCTACTTTGTAGAATCAGGGAATAAAAACGGAGAGCCTGAGGCTGCTGGAAAGAAGCCCCTCGCATAGTGAGGCGCGCTGCTTCTCTCCCTGGTTTCTTTCCGGTATCCCGCTGCTGCTACTGCTGCAGCACTACGGTAGAGGCAGAGGCAGATGATTGAAAGTCCCTTGGAGGGAAGAACTTTTTTGGGGAGAAGCATGGAGGGGAAACATGGAGGGGAAGAACTTTTTTGGGGAGAAGCTGGCTGCAGCCTGCACCCAGCGAGGCAACTACAGGGCTCCAGCTGGTCTCACTGCTTCCGGTAGGGGCAGGAGTAAAACAGCGCACTTGGAAGCACGGTTGCATTCACATCAGAAAAGATTACACACTAGTTAAAACCAGTACGATGTTGCTTTCACACTGCTGTTAAGTGCGGATTTATTGAAAACGGACAGCAAAAAGGTAGGTTTGAGTAGCTTTTCAACACGCATTGCTTTAGTGCGATATTGACTCAATTTAATCGAATTTAAGTGTTCAGACAGGCATGAAACATTCATTTTTTAAAAAAAATTGCACAAATCAGAACGTCTGAATCCCCCCCATGGTTTGGTTTCACTGCTGTTAGCGTTCCATATTCTTTTGTCGGGATTGATCTTTCTTGGGGGAGAGGAAGAAGCTGGGTTTGCTGTTAAATGGTATTGGAAACTACTGGTCTTTGTGAAATCATCACAAGCCAAGAGCAGTTGGGTGGCTTGAAGCAGCTGACCAAGAGAGCCTGCGCTGGGCAGTTCACAGCTAAGTGCTGCTGTAACAAGGGATAAAGAAAATCCATGCGCTCCTCCCCAGCCACAACCGGCAAAAATGGTTTTAGATTCCATCAAACAAAGTTTCTCTGGCTTCTGTTTTGGGGAGTTATTCAGTAACTATCTGACATTGCAGGGAACACCTCGGTGTTTACATTTAAAAGCACTGAATGTACATTGACTAAAGAACATAAGAAGTGCCATACTGGTTCAGACCAATAGGGCCCATCCCGTCCACCCCAGCATCCTGTCTCTGACAGCTTGTAACAACCTAGTAAAAAGCCTCACTCACCCCATCTACAGAAGAGGAAACTGAGACACAGACTAATTACCCTTTCCACAAGTTTGTAGGAGGCTCAAATTAGGGTGCCCGACTGGATACCACTGGGTGGTGCGAAGTCGCAATGGTAAAATCAAACCCATCATTTGTGAATATCCTTATACTTTCTAAAGCGACTTCTCTCAGAAGCAAACAGCCAATTTAGGCCTAAACATTGACTGTTCGTGGTGCTTAACTTCCCGCTCAGTCCTCCACTTTGCTGCTATTTCTGGGCCAATGGTAAATGAGAAATACCAGCTTTCTTCTGAAAAGCTGCAGAACGTAGGTTTACAGGTTAAAAAAAATACCTTTACTTAGGGTCAGGGTGGCTCCCATTTCAACTTCTCTTTAACCATTAACAACTAACTCACTCAACTAATAATCCTCACAACAGCCCTGTGAAGTAGGCTAGGCTGAGAAATCTGTGACTGGCCCAAGCTCACCCAGTGAGTTCATGACTAAGGCAAGTAGGGTGGCCAGATAGGCACATTTTATTTCAGTTTGCATAAATGCAGAGAGTCAATGCAGCCCTGCAACGTGTATTTTCTCATATGTCCCCTAAAAATTGCATATCTGGCCACTATAAAGACAAGTCTTGAACTGCCCCCTCTACCTCCTGGTCCCGGTACTGTGTTCTTAACCACTACACCATCCTGGCTCATTCCCATAAAACTCTTCCAACAGGAGGAGACACAATAATAATGTGTCCTTCTGGGGGAGACCAGGGACAACGACATATGAGTACTCTCCTGGGACATCAGGCTCAAGCCATTTGGCAGATGCTGCTTGCAGTAGTACTCCTGATCTTGTAAAGCGCAATGTCTTTGACAAAGAGGGTGCATGGTCTCCAGGAAGGGTTCGTTTTTCTTCATTTAGAAGATGCATGAAACCCAGCCTTGCACACTGACTGCACGAGGATTGCCTTTGCTTCAGCCTCTTGAAATCAGTTATAAATTTCCCATTTCAGAAAGCCCAGAAGTGCTCTTAACTTTTCCTAAGTGTGCTCTCCTCTTGCGCTCAGGGTACATTGGGCAATGTGGAGCATGGGCTAGCAAATGCCAGAGAAAGCCAAACAAACTTCATTCTCACAGCAGTGCTCAGGCAATATCCTGCTTTGATAGTTCTTGAAGAGCTGTACAACCACTTGTGTTGAAAGGAATTACAAAGAATACAAAAACCGAGGCCACTCTTTAATGCCTGAATTGGAAAAGAAAAAGAAGCGTAACTTAGAGCTTGGATATTGTTCACCTGGATTTAGAATGAAGTAGAATAAAATTAGCACTCTACCATGGTTAAACTGAAAAATCAGCACCTGTTTTGCCATTCCACCTGCTGGTCCTGCTTGTGTCCATTTACAGGGCAGAGCAGATCGATAACCAGAGCAGTGCTGGATCCAAAGATGTAGGAGCCCCCCATAGAATATAGTCATGTGGGACCTCCCTCCTAGCTTAGCAATGTCTGATGGATGCACACTGACTCACCCATTAGGAAAAGGAAAGCGTTACCACCTTTATTTTTAATGTTAATTTGAACATAACATCCCCTTGAGGGGTAAGGGCTGCCAGTGTTGTAGGCCCTGGATGTTCTGCATATGGTTTTCCATGGGAGCCATGTGTCGGAAACCCCCTCCGGAATCACCACAGGCCTGCCAGAAACCGGAGCTCACTGCGCTTGAAGCTCTGCGGGCCTGTACTTGACCATCAGTTATTCACAGTCATGTCGCTGTTTCAAGTTTATTTTTGCACCAGCAAGTGGTGCCCTGTGTGATGATGATTACACAGCCTGCACTTGCCTGGATCTGGCCCCGGACCAGAGCCCCAACTACTAGGCCTAGGTTCTGGGCAGCGTAGGCAGCCTTGCAGAAAGCCCCTTTCTACCTCTCATGGGGGGCCCTTCCGTGCTGTTTCAGCTCCTCTCTCAGCACCGAGGAGGGGGCAGGTCTGAGCCTATAAGGGAAGTCTTACTCTTAGGCTTTGGCAACGCAGTAGGGAGGGCAGATGAAGCAGGAGCCTAGCAGCTACTTTATCCTGGGCCGCAGTGTGTTTCTTACCCATCCCAGTCTGGTTTAAAGAAGGGGATCTCTTTCTTTACAGCATTCAAGGGCTATCCCTGGTCTGGTAACACACAGACAAGGGGAGGGAAACTAATGCTGCTCAGGCCCTGTCCTGTCCTTTCTCCTCCTCTGTACTCCTGTCTTAGCCATTGCCCTGTCCTATTTCCTATACCCCATAACCTCTGCTCAGCCCATAGTTTTTGCCCTACTCCTGTGTGTAGCTCCTGCCCCACCCCTTGTTTCTGTCCATAGGCCTGACCTACGTTGCCTCCCCATAGCTTTACCCTGCCATATCCCAAGCTCCTTGCCTCCAGATTCAAGGGATGGTTTATATTTTTAAATTATTATAGATCTACACAATTTATACTGGTTTCACATCCACTACTTGGCCTTTTCCCCACAAAGTATAACAGAACAGTGGTGTAGCAAATCTGCAGCAGGCCTGGGCTCATGTTCCAGTTATAGGCCCCCTTAAAGGCAAAGAGGTCCAGCTTCCAGAGTGGGAAGGAAGGGGGGAGAGTGTATGGGGTCTAGACTTACCCATAAAGATGGTGATGCCCCTGCTGCTAGTGCCGCCCCCTGAGCTGCAAGAAGGAAGGTTTAAGAGTGAGTGGGACCAGCACTCCTCCCCCACCCACTCTGAAAACTTCCTTCTTGGCAGGGCCCTTTGTCAGCAACCTGAATGCCACTAGAAAATGTTCAGCGGGGGCAGGGGCAGAATGCTTGCTGTGCTCCCTCCCTCACCTGCTCTGAAAATTTCCTTGTGGTGCTCAGGCTGCTTACAAAGGACTGCCTTATGGTCTGTGGACCAATTCAAAGGTAGCAGCCCCTCTGAGATGTAGGCCCACAAAAAACTGGTTCCACACCTAACCATTTACATAAAGGATCATGATGACTTGAATCCTATATTAAGTATTTATACAGCACCAGCAATGTACCTGGCATTTTACAATCAAGTAAATTCTCTCTCTTCGCCTGTACTATACACCATGCATTGTAACTCACCATTATAATTTCTGTGGGTGCTAGGGAAACAAATTCAAACCCTGTAGTTCACAGATACGTGCTACCTTATTGTCCAGTCTAAGTGTTTTAAGCAAAATATATCGCTCTGGGAAGATAGGCCTGATCCAATTTACATACAAGTCTATGGGAGTTTTTCTATTGATTTTGATGGCAGTTGGATTCTACTTGTTCCTCATATGGGCCCTATCTGGCAGTTTTTTGTCCTTTTCAAGGAGCTAATGGTGGGGAGATATGGAAAAGAGGAGCACTGCAAACAAAGTAACTTCAGAAAAAATGGCTCCATGCAGATCAGAAACCTCTAACAAAAGAAAAAATGAACTTATTTTCAGCTGCTGTCTCTCAGTTGCTATGGCAGCAAGACCAAAGTGGCCTTCCCCTGCTTGGCATCACCTTGCAGAGGACCAGCCTCCAAAAGATCATTAAAATCTTAAGAAATACTGTGATCCCCAGTTCTAATAAGACACTGCTTGCATGCTGGTCACCGGATTATTCATCTTGTGGCAATTTTATGCAGGAACTATCTGAACATTTATCCACGATACAGACATGCAAGCTGGTTCTGGTTCATTTATGGGATTGCTTTTGAATTCCCTACTTCCCAACAAAAGTGAGGAAGCCAAGACATAAAGGTATAAAAAGCACAGCTACTGAGGCAAGAATGTTCGACCTCTAAACCAGAAGCTCCCAAACTGCATCGGAATCCCAGGTGGGATAATGCCTACCATGTGATCCCACTGATATTTTGTATACTTTCCACGTGCTTTGTTGTTGAGAGGGTCACGTAATGACAATACACTTAAATCTCAAAATGGGGTCACGCAGGCAAAATCTGAGGAACTATTGCTCCAAGTCATTTCCCTTTCCTAAAGGCTCAGACTGCAGTCCTAATGCTCCCTTCAGACATCCTGTACAGAGGTCAGATAGCCAGTCAGTAATAGAGTTGAAAATAAAGATTCAGGCCATCTAGTCCAGTGCCCTATATATCAAGAGCTATTTGCTCTATAGGTTTTAGATAATGGTATTGTAATGTCCTTTATACAGAGATTAAATTTCTCTGGTTCAGGGCGGCACTTAACTGAGTGAGGACTTTAACGAAGGTAGAGCTTCTTAAAGCTTTGGATTTGGGGTGTTTTTACAAAAGCGCATTCCCACCTGTAGGAGATGGCCCTTTAAGGCCAGCTCAGCACAACTGGTTTGGGCTGGCAGGGGAAACAGGCTCCAGCCAGAGTGAAGTAGCCATCTTGGAGTCTGCCCTGAGAATAAAGCACAGCTTGGTTTGAGTTATCCTTGAGTCTGTGTGAGTCTCTCTAATACACAGAACATCACATGGTACCAGGAGTTAGGGTGGCCAGGGGTCTGGAATTTTCCCAGACTGCCCAGTTTTCCCAGCAGCTCCAGCTGTCCGGAATGGAAGGCGAATCGGACCATTGAAGCATCTGGATTTCTCCTTCCATCCCTGAGTCTCCCTGCCAGCTGGCCACAGCTGCGCTCTTTGCTCAGAGCAGAAATGCAGAGAGTTCAACTGTGGCCAGCTGGCAGGCTTTTGGCACTGCACGTTTTACTGAACTGGCATCAAGCTCAGTCCACACTGCGCTGTCTCGTCTCCCCGCCACTCTGATGCCAGGACGGGACTCCGTTGGTCTCTGGCTGCTCACTGTGCCAAGGCCCGAGAGACTCGCCATGAAGATGAGCAACTAAACGAGCCTGGGCCCTGGCAGCTTGGGACTTCTGGCTGGGGGTCCCCCACCCCACCTCCCTCAGAAGCAGCCTGGGTGGGGGGTGGAGAGAGGAATTTCCACCCGCCTGCCAGGGTGCCCTGGGCAGCCCCTACCTATCTCTCCTGCATCCTGGTCAGATGGGATGCCTGCAGCGGCAGCACCGTCCTGACCTCATGTGGAGCAGAAGGTCACTCCCTTGTAAACAAGGTTCTTCGAGATAGCTCTGATCATTCTCACCACAGCACTGGGTGTTGAGAGAATAGTTGGAGCCACTCAAAGTGAGTGAGTGAGAGTACATACTAAAAAGGACACCAAATGGCCATGGGAATGCATTGACCTCTCCAGAATGACCAAAGGAATGCATTGCCCTCTGGCCAGAGGAATCCATTAAAACATGTTCAGATTCTTCAGAAGAGTGTTGGAGACACACTGGGAGACCTCAGGTGCAGTAGACCCAGGGGCATAGCTACCGTGGTGCAGGGGGGCTCAGTTGCACCCAGGCCTGTGTCTGTGGGGGCCCACAGCCGGCCAGAGCATCATGACCCCGCAACAAGGGGGCCCACCCACCGCCGCCGTGCAGAGTCGGGACAGTGCACCCAAGGCCATCCTGGGAGCAGCATCCCCACTCCGCATGGCAGCAGGGGGCCCCCTCGCCAGGGTGGGGGCATAATACCTCAGGCCAACCCTCCCTGCCACACCACCCTTGCAGTTGCTGCCTGCCACTTTCCCCCCCTGCAGCTCCTAGAGTGGCAAGGCAAGCAGCAGGCAGTAAGGAAACTTTTTTTTTCTTTTACCTTGCCCGTGCCATGTCCTGGCCCCCAGGGAGGGAAAGCAGCGCACTGCTGCAGCTCTACTCCTCTCTGTCAGGGGAGAAGGAACCTACACTAGCAGGAGAAAGGGGATAAGAGAACCTATACCTGGTAGGGGGTAACCATAGGAAGGGCCCAGGGAACCCAGATAGGAGCGATATCAGGAAGGAAAAACCTCTCAGCCTGTCTCTTGGTGTTTCAAGACAGCTCTCATCTTACCAGCCAGGGAACCCGGTCTCAGAGTGTACAGCTCATCATTGAGGTTACAGAAAGGAAAGAGAAAAGGGTCCCAGAGGGGAAGGGACAGAGAGGATATAGGCCAGGGAGAAGCAAGTTGAAGACAGCATGAGGGAAAAGCAAGGAAAGGAGGGAACACCCACTACAAAGGAGGTGAAGCAAGGCAAGACAAAGCTAAGGGAGAGCAAGACCTAACATAACTAAGAGGAACACCGCTATGGGAGATACAAGGCCACAGGGAACACAATGGGGCACCAAGCTCCAGGGACACACAGAGGCAATGAGGAACCAAGCTCCAGGGGGGTGGGAGAGAACGCCAAAGCAACAGGGAACAGAGCTCCAGGGAAGCACAGAGCTCCAGGGGGGAATTCAGAGCACAACAGGGAAGGCAAGACTAACCAGGTCTCTGAATGGCCAACACAAAAGGGAAAAGATACAGGCTCACAACTCTCACATGTACACAGGAACTCACAGGCACACTGGGAAAGGGAGCCTGACACAAGCAGGAAAAGGTCAAGTGCCGCCAACATCACACAAGCACTTACACACAAGGAGTAAGAGCAGTTACTCCTACAGCTGCTCCATGGCATAAATGCTCCTTGTGGCCAATCAGGAAGCTGGGAGGCAGGACTAAGGAAACAGGGCACAGCTGGGGATGGGCGTGGCCACACAGGGGTGGGGTGGGGCAGAGCCAAAGGGAAGGACACAGGGAAAGAGGACTAACATACTATTAATAAGTAAGATAGCACCAGCCCTTAAGGTAGTGCTTCCCAACCCTCCAGGGCTGGGGGTTCAAGACCCAGCCCTGACACTCTCCCTCCCCGGTGGAGCTAGGACACAGCACAGGCAATTTTTGAAAAAACCTAACTGCCCACAGACTCTCCACAGCAGGCAACATTACTCCAGGGACTCGCGCTGCCTCCCTGTGCGCCCACTCCTCCTGCCCCCACTCCCCTTCCCTCCTGCCCCCCCAGCCTGCCCCATAGAGTCCCATAACTGTCAAGCTGGATCACAAAATGTTAAAGAGTCCCTATGGCCATTTGGAAGAATCAATGCATTCCTATGGCCATTTGGAGGGA
>QEPC01001524.1:5537787-5557921 GCA_003113815.1 Sphenodon punctatus
AATAAATTATTATTATAAACATTTATATAGCACCAGCAATGTACCTGGCGCTGTACAAAAAATAAGATATACACAGTCCCTGCCCAAGAGCTTACAAACTAAATTAATAACAGCTAAACTAGAGGAGTAAAGATCATTTGACCATTCATCAGATGAGGAAGCTAAGATAAACCTTTTAAATGCCCTAGATATCCTGTTATGCTGCTGTGGTAATCAGGACAGACAGTGCCCTCCCACAAACAATGCACATCACAGTCCATTGATGCCTGGGGAATAATTGTTACTTTGCAATAAATAGATCCAGCTTTTTCACATTGATTTAAAAGTGTGCCTGTCTCTTCTTTTAAACGTTCCCCAGCTTTACTGCACCTCAGTGCCCTCTTGACTCGTACACATGGGCTTTGCACAAGGACTGAAGGACCCTTGTGCAGAATGAATTCATTTAATGTCAAGAAGGAGGATAAGGGGAACTAAGGGAGAGACAGGGATGCATTTGCAAAGTTGAAAACGTTTGGTCCCAAATGTCAAAAGATGGAGATGAAGTAGTTCATCAGATGAAATCTTTATTTCGACCATCTTCTGTTGGCAAGAAGGTGCAAGCTTTCAGATCACACAGGCCCCTTCCTTGAGTAATTAATAAGTCAGCACTAAAGACTGAGCAGTGCAGGACAGCTCTATTTGGAGAGTCACTTGGAGACAGCTGTTAGGGGGAAAGTGATTAGCATCTCAGTGTCAGAACCCAGGACTAAAACCAGTGCCCTTGGGTCCCTGGAGGAAGTGGCCAGCTCTGCAATGCCACCATTATGTTCTGGCTTGGGCTCTCATTGGGTATTTTTACAGAGACCTTAAAATTCCAGATTTTTCAATCTTCTGGGTTTACAAATCCACAAGTAACTTCTGGATGCATTTTTCACACACACACTGCCCTGAGGCAGTTCCTGGATGCATTCCTCACACAAACACTGCCCTGAGGCAGCCTAAAGTAGCCGCAGCTGTAGATGTGACAGGCTGCCATGGAAACCAAGTGACCACAGCTGCCTGGAGCAAAGCAGTTTACCAGGAGAATTTTTTACACACAAAAGTTCTGGCAGGAGCTCTACGCAGAAGTTCAAAGAGCTGGATGTTTAAGATCTGGGTGAGTGATTTAGACACACAGAAAGTTCAGGATGTAACAGTAAACATGCAGGAGAAATGTGTGTGTAAAAACACCCATGTTCCAGCACTGTGGGCTCTGCTCCACCTTTCTGCCACCCTGATGAGGCTCCTTGCCCACCAGGCCCTGATTGACTCCTGATGTGCCTGGCCTAATAAAAGGCACATAACACGACAAGCCTTGCTGCCTCTTGGCTTCCTATTTGGTCTCCTGTCCAGTTCCCTATCTCAGCCTGTTTTCTGCTCCATTCCTTCCTGAGTGTTTTGGACTGATCTACTAGGTTGACCCCTTTGGCTTGTCCCTGATTACGATCCTGGTTTGATGCTTGATTGGTCCTGACCCTGTAACCACTTTGCTTGGTGCCTGACATTCAAGGTGCTTTCCCACGTGACAAAATATGCCTGATCTGCCTCCGGAAAAATCTCCAGGAGGCAAATCAAGCACGGGGTTTGTAATGTGGAAATGTTAATGCTCGCATTGTAGATAGCAATTCTGTGGGGAATCCTCCGCAGGATTGCTGCCAAAAAAAGTGCAGATTAACATTTCCATGTTACAAACCCTGTGCCTGACTTGCCTCCCAGAGAGATCCCCAAAGGCAAATCAGACGCATTTTGTCATATGGGAAAGCGCCCTCCAATTCAGTGTTCTTTGAATGTGTTAGCTGCCCTAAGATACATTGCTTCTCCATCTTTCTTTCTCCCAGATCCTCTATATCTTGATCTGTCAAATCACTTGTTCTTGCCCTGCCCTTCCCAATAATTTGTTAGGAAATCTAAACTTAGCAAGCCTCAATGTTGGTAACACTGGAATTTATGCAAACCACACTCACCGCCTAATTCATTTTAATTTATTTATTTATTTATTTATTTATTTCGTTACATTTACATGCCGCCCCCCATGCCCACTGCATCTCGGGGCGGCTTCCAACACAATATAAAACAGTTTTAAAAAACAATTTTTAAACATAAAACAAATTTAAAACACCCCCCACAAAAATTAACCCACCACCCCATCCTCCTCTCCGAAGGCCTGGGCGAACAGTCAAGTCTTACAAATACGTCGAAAGGCCAAGAGGCCCGGGGCCAGGCAAGCCTCCTCTGGGAGGGTATTCCACAACCGCAGCCCAGCCACCGAGAACGTCCTCTCCATTGTGGCCCCCCGTCTTACACGGGGGACCTCCAGAAAGGCGCCCCCGGTGGACCGAAGGGATCACTCTGAGGCACGGAGGGTGAGGCGGTTCCCGAGATATGAGGGGCCTAGACCGTGCAGGGCTTTGTAAATCAATACTAACACCTTGAATCTGGCTCGGTACGTTAAAGGTGACAACATGGCAGGGTATGTACCCGTGAGGAGTTCTTTAACTAATGAACCTCTAGAAATTCAGAAAAAGCTGAATGAAGCTCTATAGGAATCTGTAGCCAAGGCTACATCAAGGCTCTGGAAAGATTCATTCAAATGTGTACGGCAGAGGTTACATTTTTCCTGAGGATCAACCTCCAATATCTTCCCCATGTTGGACAGCAATCCTGCATTGATTTCAGCATGACTGCTAGTCGAGTAGGCTGCTACCCCCCATAGGCCTTTTTCAAACGGGCTGTGGTGGGTGGGAGGATGGATGTGTGCCCACAGTGGGTGGAGGTTGGTGTACTCCTGTTCCCGTGGGTGCACACCCATTTCCATCCACCGCCACCCGTCTCCACACACAGAGCAGCCGGCATTGGAGCCCGTTGCTCCGTGCGGTGGTAATAGGTGGAAGTGGGTGGAGCGCAGGAGCATGCACACACCTCCAGCCACCCCCCGCAGTGTTCCCATGGGCGCCCACCCATCCCTCCCTCCCGCACCGCAGCATTCGCACAGGCACCCCTATCTCCCCGCACACGTGCGCTTTGGGGGGAGGAGCAGCCACGTGAAAAGGCCGATAGTAAGTGCACCAGGTAGCAAGTGCATCCTTTGATTGTACTTTTTGGGGGGTTTAAGCTATTCTGCCACAGACTCCTATCTGGGTGCCCTTTGTGTGCAGATACACACACATGCAATACTTGGGGGGCGGGGGGTTGCCAGGGCTCAGCTCCGGCAATTAAAAATCAAGGTGGGAGGGGGGCTGAGCCCTGGGAAATGTTCTCAATAGGGGTGTGCATCCCAAAATGTGAAAGACAAGGTAAAGGCCAATACTGGTCATTTTGGGGTTGGAAACAAAAGACGGGTGGAAAATGGTTGGTTCATTTGGGTTTCCTTCCCCACCCACCCCCTGTACTGGCCATCGTATAGATTTAATCCCCCAAACTCCTGCTTTATATCCAGCTGAAGAGAAGCAGATAAGTCCAGTGGCTGGGTTGCCAGCCAGAGACTAGGGTTCAGTTCTCTACTCTGACAAGCTCTGGACCAGGGGAATGTGACTTCTGGGGCAGGCTTTGGCCCTGGCAATTATTATTTTTTTACAAATTAAGTACTGTACTCGTGTAACCTTTTCACTCTCTCTAAAGAGGGAGGTCTGTATCTCTCAGGAGAAGGGTAGCACTTGGCAAACCAAATTGGTTATGATTTTCAGTTTCTTCTGTCATTTATTTGTCAGTGGGAAGGGGACAAGGGTCAACTGGGGAGGCAAGGGGGTTCCTTCCACACCAAGAACGGACACACGGGAGGCTCTGCCTGTGAGGAAATTGCCTGTCAGGATAGAATGTGGGCCCTTCCATGTGCGTGTGCACCAAGAAGCTAGGCCCCTATCATCATAGGGCACAGAGCTATAAGCGGGGAAGGGGTACCACATGCAACAATGCACCCACACCACAGGGAAGGGAGGCGAGGTGGGATTGTGTTAGGGTTACAGGGGGACAGGACCCAGGCCAGGAGGGAGAGGAGACTGGGGCTTTCACACAGCAAGGGGGAGGGGGAAGGGGGGAACAGCCCAGGAGGGGGAAGGGAACCAACAGGTCACAGGCTCTCACGCCACCACACTCTCTCATAGGAATAAGGCAAGGTCCACTTACACAATAATCCGGGGAGGAACTCAAGTATCAATCAGGCAGGGTCAGGAAGGAGGGTTAACAGGGGGAATGGCAACAAGCGGGGGGCACAGCACACAACAAATCAATTACAACTACTTAGCTTCGGGTAGGGGGCCAGTCTCTCCAGAGATGCAGCTCTGTTCACCGGTGCTGCATCCACTGCAGCGCCGGCAGATAAGGTGCAGGCCCCGCCCCCGAACGTGCCTGCAGGCGTGCCGAGCATTGTAGGGGGGGGGGGGGTTACATTGTGCTGGGAGCCGGCTGTGTCGGGCTTCTGCTGCTGGGGCCCGCCTGGGAGGACGTTGCGTCGTGATGCTCCGGGGGCGGATCCGAGCCCTGGAGCGAGCTGTGTCTGTCGGCGCAGGGGTCGTGGTCAGGAGCTGGTGGCCGTGGGCACTATGGTGAGAGGGGGTGCCTGGGGCACCGGGTGACAGTACCCCCCCTCGACAGCCCCCCCTCAGTTGCCCAGTCAGTCCAGGCTTCCCAGGATGCTGAAGGTGGAAGAGGCAGAGGAGTTGGGGTGCTTGGATATTGGTGGCGGTTCCCAAGAACATTCCTCGGGTCCGAACCTCCGCCAATCCATCAGATAGTTCAGCCACCCATGGCGCAACTTGGCATCCAGGATGGCCCGAACTTCGTAGTCCGTCAACGGGGTTTATGTTGACGGTGTCTCCTGAGAGCCTTGATGGCTGGCGGCAGGGCGAGCTTGAGGAGGGAGACATGAAAAGTGGGATGCATCCGCACTTGAGGGGGAAGTTGCAGAGTATATGTGACGTCATTTATCTGGCAGAGAACGGGGAAGGGACCTATGGTCGAGCTTGGCCGAAGGGCGTTTGGAGGGGTAGTTTCGTCGATCAACCCATACTAAATCTCCCAGTTGTAACTGCGGGGCTGGTCGTCAATCTTTGTCCGCGTACGTTTTATAACGTTGTCGAGCTTGTTCCAGTGTAGTTTTAGCCAGTACTTGGATTTGTTGAATTTGTTGTGCAAGGGCCCAGCAGCCGGGACAGAGGGGACTGGGAGATCGGGTGCACTTATCTGTGGGTGATATCCATAGGTCACATAAAAGGGTGAATTCCCTATGGAGGCATTAAAAGCATTGTTATAGGCAAACTCCGCCATAGGGAGCCAAGCATATCAATCATCTTGAAGATAGTCGATACAACATTGTAGGTTTTGTTCAAAGTTTTGATTCACCCTTTTGACTTGCCCATTGGTCTGGGGATGGTAGGCTGTTGAGGGTTTAAATTTTACACGTAGGGCCTTGAAAAGGGCGGTCCAGAAGCACGAGACAAACTGGGTCCCGTGGTCACTGATGATCTCGGATGGCCATCCCTGAAGTTTTACGACATGTCATAGGAACAACAGTGCGGTTCGTGGGGCTGTGGGGAGGCCCTTTCAGGCAACGAAGTGGGCCAGTTTTGTGAAATGGTCTACAATTACAAAGACTGTGTTGTAGCCCTGAAAGAGGGGAGGTTCTACAATGAAATCAAGGCCCACTCTGCGCCAGGGGCCAGAGGGGATGGTGGCAAGATGCAGTAAGCCGAGTGGGGCTTGCCTGGGTATTTTAGTACGAGCACAAACAGCACAGGTTTTGATATGGTTCTGGACGTCAGAGGATATCATAGGGCACCAGAAATGTCATTGGAGGAGCTCAAGGGTTCGTTCTACGTCGGGGTGGCTGGCCAAAGGTGCATCGTGGTGGGCCCACAAAAGGTGTGGCTGATAGGATGGGGGCACCAGAATCTGGTGAGCCCTTTTAATGAGGCCCTCTTCGATAGTATATGAGGGGTCCTCCACGGGGTAGAGTTCTTGTGCTGAGGCCTTGCATAACTGTTCTAGGGGAACCATGGTAGCTGCAAATACCTTGGCCTCTAAAATGGGCCCGCAGGGTTGGAGATCCCTTTCCTTCCCTTATTGATATCGGGATAGGGCATCAGTGAGAATATTCAGCTTTCAAGGGCGATATTGTATGGAGAAGTTGAAGTGGGTGAAGAATAGGGCCCAACGGACATGTCGAGGATTGGCAATTTGAGCTGTCTGGAGAAAGGTTAGGTTTTTATGGTCCGTGGTGACAGTTATAGGGTATTGGGCTCCTTCTAGGTAATGTCGCCATGTCTCAAAGGCAGCCTTGATGACTAAGAGTTCTCTGTCGAAAATAGTGTAGTTTCTTTCGGCTGGGGACAGTTGCCTGGAATAGTACGTGCAAGGGAGTGGCTTATTTGGTGTGGCTTGCTGGAGGAGAACCGCCCCAATAGCCACACTGGAGGCGTCGGCTTCTACAAAAAAAGGCTTATGGAAATCAGGATGTTGCAAGAGAGGGGCCTGTGTAAAAGCCTTCTTTAAAAACTGAAAGCTATATTCTTGTTCTGGGCCCCAGCTATAGGGATGGTCTTTCTTGAGAAGCTGGGTTAAGGGGGTGGTAACCTCCGCATAGCGGGGCACATATTGCCGATAATAATTCACACTGCCAAGGAACCGTTGGAGGGCCTTGACCGTTTTAGGATTCGGCCATTGTTGAATGGCAAGGATCTTTTTGTGGTCCATCTGGACCCCCTGTGGGCTAATAATGAAGCCCAAGAACTCCACAGAAGTACAATGGAAGGCGTACTTCTCCTGTTTGCAATAAAGCTTGTGCGAGCGCAAACATTGCAGAACCTGTCTGACGTGTTGCACATTTTGCGAGAAGGAAGATGAGTAGATTAGGATATCATCCAAGTACGCGATTACAAAGGTGTCTAAAATGTCACGGAGGATGTCGTTTATAAAATGCTGAAAGGTAGCGGGAGCGTTTGCAAGTCCGAAGGGCATGACTAAGTATTCAGAGTGCCCATATCTGGTGCGGAATGCCATTTTCCACTCGTCCCCTTGACGGACTCGGAGCAAGTTGTAAACCCCCCATAGATCTAACTTCATAAAGAGATGGGTCCGCTGGAGGCGGTTGAGGAGCTCCAGAATCAGGGGCAAGGGGTAGCGATTTTTTATGGTGATGCTGTTGAGTCCCCGGTAGTCGATACAAGGTCTAAGGCCGCCATCCTTCTTTGGCACGAAGAAGATGGGGGCCCCCGCGGGGAGATGGAGTGGCGGATAAACCCATTTTTGAGGGCCTCATCTAGGTATGAGCGCAGTTCTCTCAGTTCAGGCATGGAGAGGGCATAGATACAGGCAAACGGTGGGGACCAGGTTGATAGGGCAATCATAAGGATGATGCGGGGGCAATTCCGTTGCCCGGCTTTGACTGAAAACATCAGCGAAGTCTGCGTATTCCTGGGGCAATGGTGATTCCAGGGTTGGAAGGGTTGCTCCCATCATGGGGGTCGGCACTGACGACGGGACCGGAGCCAAGCAGTGTTGTCCACAGTAAGGGGATTCGAATTGCAGTTGTCCTTGCCCCCAGCATATGTGGGGTTCGTGCAGCCAGAGCCAAGGAAGGCCGAGGACTACCGGGAAAAGGGGGGTACACACCACATTGAAGATGACTGTTTTGTGATGCTTTCCTATCACCCCGGGCAGGGGGGCTGTGTGCTGGGTAACAGGCCCTGACCTGAGCGGGGAATCATCAATGGTGTGAACGGTCTCAGGATGTTCCTTGAGTTGGGTCAGAATCCGGTAGGTGCGAACCAGTGCGGTGTCCACGAAACTTCTGGAGGCCCCTGAATCAATCAACGTCCAAACCACGAGGGAGTGTTGGGGTCAAGAGTGAGGGTCAGGGGTACTCGGAGGTGCCAGGGGACCTGAGTCGTGGTGGAAGGGATGCTGTTTATGGTCGAGACGTCCCCTGCCCGTCTCAAACTTTGGCATTTCCCGACGACCACCAGCTGGATGGCAGGACTGGACAGTCCTGAATGAAGTGGTTGGTGTCCCCACAATAAAAACATGCTTGCGAACGTTGCCGCCACCCTCTTTCTTCAGACGTAAGGGGCCCCCTAGAAGCCCCCAATTGCATCAGCTCAGGGTCCGACCTTCGGCGTGGATTCATCCGGACCTGGGGGAACGCATGGGCCACTCTAGTTGGAAAACCCCGGCTATCCTGTCACCGTTTTCGGTGTAATTCTGTCAAGTGGCCGTCGATTTGCAACATCAAGGAGGCTAACTGAACCCAGGTGGAAGGGAAGGGCGTGTAGCCTAGTTGATCCTTGATATCATCGGCAAGTCCTCTCTGGAAGTGGACCTTGAGGACACTGTCGGGCCACTGTAGTTCCAGCGCGAGCTGCTGGAACTGGGTAATATACTCCAGCAAGGGTGTTCATCCCTGGCGAAGGGAAAGGATCGCTGTCTTGGCATCCTGGAGACGATGCGGGTGTTCAAACAGGAAACAGAATTCTTGAAGGAAGTCAGGGTAGTTTGACAAAAGGGGACTCTTGCTCGTTAGCAGGTTGGTGGTCCACTCTAGGGCTATTCCCCCAAGATTCCCAATTATAAAGGCAACCTTGCGGGCATCGGTCGAATAAGTGGACACCTGCATGGTAAATGTCAAGTCACATAAGGCCAGAAAGGCTCAGCATGCTTTGCGATCCCCTTGAAACTTCTCAATGCGGGGACCTCGTGGCTCTTGGGGAAGGACGGGCTCTGGAGAGAGGGCAGCGGGGGGGTGCCACCATCTCTTCGGCTCCCCCTGCCGTGACCAGAAGTTCTGCTGGCGCCAGAAGAGCCACAGCTGGGGGTTTGGTGGCTTGTTCTTGCACCACCGTGGTTGCCAGCTCTGTATGCTGGTCTTGCAGATCTTTTATCTGCATAGCAAGGACTTGTGCAGCCTCTACTAGGTTCCCTATTTCACGGGCCACATCCATTGTGAGGCACGCAAGGGGTGTGAAGAAGGTCGGTGAATCTGTCAGTGGGGAGGGGACAAGGGCCAACTGGGGAGGCAAGGGGGTTCCTTCCACACCAAGAACAGACACATGGGAGACTCTGCCTGCGAGGAAAATGCCTGTCAGGATAGAATATGGGCCCTTTCATGGGCGTGTGCACCGGGAAGCTAGGCCCCTATCATCATAGGGCACAGAGCTATAAGCGGAGAAGGGATACCACATGCAACAACGCACCCACGCCACAGGGAAGGGAGGCAGGAGGCGAGGTGGGATCGTGTTAGGGTTACAGGGGGACAGGACCCAGGCCAGGAGGGAGAGGAGACCGGGGCTCTCACACAGCAAGGGGAAGGGAAAAAGGGGGGAACAGCCCAGGAGGGGGAAGGGAACCAACAGCTCACAGGCTCTCACACCACCACACTCTCTCACAAGAATAAGGCAAGGTCCACTTACACAACAGTCCGGGGAGGAACTCAAGTATCAATCAGGCAGGATCAGGAAGGAGGGTTAACAGGGGGGATGGCGACAAGCGGGGGGCACAGCACACAACAAATCAATTGCAACTACTTAGCTTCGGGTAGGGGGCCAGTCTCTCCAGGGGCGCAGCTCTGTTCACCGGCGCTGCATCCTCTGGAGCGCCGGCAGATAAGGTGCAGACCCCGCCCCCTGAATGTGCCTGCAGGCGTGCCGAGCGCCGTGAGGGGGCATGGTTCTGTTGCGCTGGGAGCCGGCTGTGTCGGGCTTCTGCTGCTGGGGCCCGCCTGGGAGGACGTTGCGTCGTGACGCTCCGGGGGTGGATCTGAGCCCTGGAGCGAGCTGCATCTGTCGGTGCAGGGGGCGTGATCAGGAGCTGGCAGCCGCGGGCGCTTGTTGAGGGGGGGTGTCTGGGGCGCCGGGTGACAGTATTTTTAAATGTTGCTATTTCCAGTGAAGAAAAAAGCCGCTACCTGTACTCTTGAAAAGACTTTATTTCCTGTCATGCATTAATAATGATACAAG
Organism: Sphenodon punctatus; assembly: GCA_003113815.1. NCBI lineage: Eukaryota > Metazoa > Chordata > Lepidosauria > Sphenodontia > Sphenodontidae > Sphenodon > Sphenodon punctatus. Next base: position 5,547,750 of record QEPC01001524.1, read on the forward strand.
TCCCCTGAGATCACACTTTGCATCTATTTTAGGGAACAAAATGGGCTTGAAATAGACATCCCATTTTAAAGAGCTTTTTTTCAAGCAGAGAACCTGAAAAGTGAACATTTTTAGCTCTTTTTCCTTAATTAAAATTCAGTTTTAAGCCTGACAGCTGTCTGGACCACTAATTAGATCCGCCAGACCTGGCATTAGGCAGACTCATCATATCGATGGTTGCGGTTTCTGCCACTAGATGGCATTATCCATTAGCTGCAAGATGAAATACAGCGTTCGCATGGCCTTAGCATTTACAGATTAATAAAGTGAAACATAGTCGCTATATGTTTCCTTCCCATTAAAACAGCAATAAAAATATAACTTGCCCCAGTTCTGCATCACTGTAACTTGGTCAAGCCTTAATGCATCTGATATAGATTTACCCGAAACAATGAACTGTCAGGACACCATTTCACCCAGTACATAATGCAAATTGCACAGCAAATCCTTTCTACCCTAATTATTTTATATAGATTATTTCAAATGTCTGGGTTTGACTTACAGGGCCAAAAATAACATCAGACAATAGCTCCCTTGCTAGACTACTACAGGTTAAATAATAGAAGGTATTTTGTTGATGTTCATTGGATTCTAATTAAAGATTCATGGCTGAAGAATATGGCTGCAGTCATCAAAGCAGTGTGCAAGTGTACTAGCTCCATTCAAAGCCTATCTTTACATGAACTATTCTAGGTGTATTTATCCTCACAACATCCCCTAAAGTAGGGAAATATGATTATACTAAAGGCACAATCCTCCATCCAGAAAAGACAGTGACCTAGCTCCCATTGACTTTGATGGTGGAGGGCTGCACCCTTAACTTACTGATTGGGGGGAGGGGACTAGGATGAGGAGCACTGATTCCCAAACTGTGGGAAGTGGAGTGGGACCATACTCCAAAAGTTGCACCATCCCTACACCCTCTACCATGCTACTCCGCCACCCTTATAATTCCCCCTGAGCTACTGTGTGCTGGTTAGTCCCAGCAGAGACACGGGAACAGCGGGACTGAGGAATTCCTTTGCTTCTTCTAGCAGCAGTTCTTAGTGCAACAGGGGCTCTTCTGGGGAATAGGGAAGGAGGAAAATGGATAACAGAGCTGGGACAAGAGAGTGCTCATGTGCAGCCCCCCGGGCACTGATAGAGAGATGGCTATTAATTAGTATTAAGGCACCAGCAGCGTACCTGGCACTTTACAATTGTTATTATTAAAGACAGGTCCTTGCCCAGTGGGCTTACAATCTAAGACTATGCTCACTCCTGGGACTTTATACAGCCTTGGGCCACCCCTGGAACTAACTAGCCCAGGGTGGCACACTGCTCAGTTTGGAAATTGCTAATGTAGAGATAAGTAGCACAGTCCTCTGTTGGGCTTGAGCAGGAGACACATTTACTTTTCAAAGGAAAAGTGGGCACTTTTCCCACAGAGACTTGTACTCCAGATGAAATCTTTGTGCCTAGGGTGTGATCCTTGCACATTAAAATCAATGGGAACTGAACCAATGATTTACTAGGATTGCACCCTTTGGTGCAATTCTGAATCCACAGACTGTAATAGGCGAGGATCCTTTGCGTCATCTGTTCCTTTGAAAATCTACCCCATCGTGACTTGTTCAAGGTCATATTAGACGTCTACGGCAAAAGCTAAAGTCCTCAAGTTTTGCCATTAACTTCAGTGGGTTCAAGAATGCAGCCAAAGTGGGGAATTAAACCTGGATCTTCAGCATCCCAGACTGATGCTCTAATTCAACAGAACATTCTTATTTCAGGCAGTAATTAATTATGAGTTTTATGAACCCCCATAAATCTCATTGAAGTCCAGTGTTGTCTGGAATAAGGACAGACTGACACACATACATGTGCGTAAGCACTTTACTGAATTGGGAACACTGCAAGAAAGACATGGGAAATGCTAGTTGCATAAATCGATCAATAATCCCACAGCTGACTGCAGGGCCAAGAAATATTCTTGCTTTCTATCAATGACGTTACTCTTCCAAGACACCAATCTGAATTTGATTAAATTCGAGTTTCAGTTGGAAATGTCTTCTTTGCTTAGCATTGTCATGCAAGCTGCATCTCCTCCACCTAACATTTAGCCAGCTGTACCATACTATCCTGCTCCTCGACTCTTCTGCATAGCAACAACATTTCCACCGCCTCCTCGGAGAATTTAGCGTTAGGCTTTCAAGTCGTTCTTGAGCTGATATTACTGCAGCAATACTGGCAGTTTTTTTAGCCTTTTCTTGATTGTAACCCCTCTTTCCTTATACTTTGCCTTCCTCTAGGTTGCCTCAATCGTTTTGTTTGAAATAAGCAGGTGATCTTGTTATCTACGTGAGCTTCAGAATGTGACCAGCATAAGAGCACTAACAATGTCAGTAAACCGAGGGCAGCTGGGTAACATTAGAGCTCCGTTGTCTTTTGCTGCATTTAGTCATGTCTCAGAATTTTGCTCCAGCGCTCATTAATTTTAATGGCAATTTTCTATGCCAGTGTTGGACTTCTTCAACTAGAAACTACCTCGAGTGATGGTTTGGGGGGCAGATCTTTGGCTGGTTAGAAGTTCAGCATGTTTGGAAAAAACCTGACCATTCGAAGTATCACAATGAGGGTTTTCAGATGGACAGCAGCCCCGCCTCTGCGCTGCCACACCCCTGGGTGACCCATCCGTCTAAAGGTGGGCTGCCAGATGTTCAGGCAGAGCAGAGACGGAGCAGGCTGTGTCCAGAACATCCCAGAGCACCGCCAGTGGAGCAGGCTGGGCGAACCTGGGGTCGAGTGTCTGTCTGGCTGCTGTCCAACTGTGTGGGCCATGGACAGAATGATAAGTGAATGGGTGAAAGGAAGAGCAGAGGGCAACAGGGAGTGGGTGGTATGACAAGACCATTTGTATAAACATGTATAATGGCAGAGAGTGTGTCATAGGCAGGGAGCCAGGTTCACTGCATTTTTCCCATTGCTATCAATGGGGGAAAACATAGTAAACGTGAGTCCCTGGTCACAGGGAATGGGTAGAATGATATAGGGCTGGTGGAATGCACTGACATTTTCATATTGGGAAGGGGCAGCTGTACATTGTAGGAGAGGTTTTGAAGGGATTACCTTATGTGGTGGGTGAGTGTGGGGTTTCTGGAGCCAGGGGTATGGTTTCCAGGTGCCAGAGGCCCTCTTATGTGCTTGGAAGGGTGGGAGGCATGCATCCAATGACCCTCCTGAAATGCTGGCAGGCTTTTTAAAACTGGATTACCCTAATAGCTTCCAGCTTTATGCATCTTTCACAGTGCTACTTGATATAGAATATTCTTTACACTAGAAAACAAGTAAAACAGAATTTCAGGTTAGTCGATAGGACTGTAGACAGCCTGGGGAAACTGAAGGCTGTTGGGGCAGGATTCTGTTCTGTTTACTCTGATGATCAGAGGCCACTAAGCCAGTATCCTTCACAAAACCAAAAAAACTCAGACAGAGAATGAATCTCATCATTCACTTTACTTTAAAAGTCCAGCTACAATAAAGTAAAATATAATACCAGGGCAAGAGAAAGAAGGAAGGTACCTTCAAATATAAATAAATATAAAATACAGTACCTAATTATAGCTTTTTTATATATATAAATCAGAATCAATCAAAATCACAAACATTTTCTTAATGAATTAACATATTAATTAACATAATATCCCCCCTCCATTTTCATATATGAAAACACTCCGGGTTATAATCAGAGTCCAGACGTTACCTTTCACCTACTTTGGAAAATACAATAGAATATATGAGGGCCTCTGGTGGCCATTCCTGCTCATTACACCAACATCATTAAAATGCATACCATTCAATATTTTTAAAAATCTAGAATAAAAGTCTACAGGGCTCATACTTTCAAATGCAGCCAGGAGAATAAGGAGGCACTAGAAGAGATATGTTGAGAGAGAGAGAGAGAGAGAGAGAGAGAGAGAGAGAACTTCCCCTTTAAAGGTTGAAAGATTTTTAAAACTTGAAATATTGTGAAAAATTAAACTGACTGAAAAACAGTTGCACTGATGATCAATATTTTTTCTAAGTCACAATCTCAAGGTAAAAGCTTGCTGCAAATTTCTGCATTTTTTCCAGCCATCTATGTCTAGCCCCAAAGAGACTGCACAGCCTGTTTGCCATCATCATTGACAAACTCAGGAGCGACATAATGAAGAAGGTGAAGCAAAGCTATTGCAGTGCAGCTCTGAGACCAGCCTCCATAAACTAGGGAGGAGATTAATGCCAACACCTGCTCCAGGATATCTCCGGGGCTGCACTGATATTTGTTTTCTACAATGCTGTTCTTTCTTTTTAAGAAAAAAACTGATGTACCCTTGGCTCTGTGACTGCAGCTGTATGTGCCCCACTAGGAGAGTGTTTAAATAAGCTACCCATCATTGGGGGGGGGGGGATTTTACAGTCTCTCTCTCTCTCTCTCTCTCTCTCTCTAACACACACACAGCCAAGTACAGCTTCTCCCTTTCTCTCTCTCTCTCTCTCTCACACACACACACAGCCAAGTACAGCCTCTCCCTTTTTCTGTCTCTCTCTCTCTCTCTCTCACACACACACACACACACACACAGAGCCAAGTACAGCCTCTCCCTTTTTCTGTCTGTCTCTCTCTCTCTCACACACACACACACACAGCCAAGTACAGCCTCTCTCTCTCTCACACACACACACACACACACGTACACACACACAGGCGACTCAAGTACAGCCTCTCCCTTTTTCTGTCTGTCTCACAACACACACACGCATACACATGTACACACAGCCAAGTACAACCTCTCTCTTTTTCTTTCTCTCTCTCCCACACACACACACACTTGGGAGGTGGGCACAATTCTTCCCTTCTGTCTGCAGGGAACAAAGAGAAAAACAGTCCCCTCCCTTGATTGAGACTGAGTCACTGAAGCTCTGTGAGAAAGGGGTAGAGATGAGCTTAGCTCTGCTCGCTAGCTAGCCTTCCCATCTACCCTCTGAAGGGAGAGCAAGAGTGGGCGGGACTAATTAAACTAACATTTCAGCTCCAGAAGTTCAAGCAGTTATTTGTATGTGGCCTGGAGCAAATGGGGCAGACTGGATTCGGTTCCCACTGATCTTAGAGTCTGGTGCTTAGAGTCAAAGACCCTGCCTCAAAAATCTTGCAGACTTGTTGTTCTTACCAATTACCGCATTGCGGTAACGCCCAGGGGTGCCAGTTGGGATTAGAACCATATAGTGCTAGGCCCTGAAGAAACTTCTGCCCTAGTATGGAGGAGCCTTATTCTTGGGGGGAGAGCACACAGGAGTATCTGGGTGGTGCTGTCACTATGGACACAGAAATAGCATTGCTGCTAGCACTTAGCACAAGTGCACGTCCCATTCATGCACTTGGGAGTAAGATTCATGTCCATGCAGACAGCTAACATTAATGCTACCCTGTTCAAGTATTAGGGTGCAATCCTGGAGCCATTTGCAAGCTCCTAAGTAGTTTCAGGGTCGCAGCCTTAATTACAAACTGTCTTCTGAGACGAATTCCGCCAGGAGCAGTCTTCTGACTGTGCCCCCTTGGTGTGCCACGCACAGGTGGCGAGGGTGCAGGCAGAGGAGTTTTCTGTGCCTGCTCCCCAACTTTGACACATCTTTCCCCTGAGGTTTGCCAAAGCCTGAACCTGATCATGTTCTGGAAACAGTGTCAAACGTTTTTGTTCCAGCCGACTTTTGGTGGCTGGGGATGTGTTCCTTTTTAAATTGTTTTTTGTTATTTTTAATATATGTATTTAAGTTTATTGTAATCTGCCATGAGCCTGCTTTTTGTGGAATGGGCAGGACAGGAATCTAAATAACTGAATCCTGTAGAGAGGGGGCCTACACGTCTCTTTTGTTTTGCTTTGTCAGTCACTAGTCTCACTGACAGCTCATACTTAAGGTTAAGCATGTGGTCTGGCCTTTGAGAGCACAGTCTTGCTGCAAGGTAGCATTAACGCTAGCTATCTGCATGGTGAGTCCCACTGAAGTGAACAGGACGTGCTTGTGCTAAGTGCTAGCAGCAATGCTATTTCTCCAGAGGATCATGCTCTTACTGCATCCGTTTTAGAAGATGCAGCAACTTTCAGCATTTATTTATTTGTTTTATTCAAATTTCTACCCTGCCCTTAAGGCTCAGAAGGACTTACAGAATAAAAACAATCATAATAAAAACTCCATTTAAAAACCTCATTTAATGAAACCACCCTAAGCCCTCCCATCTCAGCCCCTAACCCAGCCTGCCAAATGCTTTGCTACAGGAAAAAAGGTTTGCACTGCCTCTGGAAAATGCTCAGGCTCCAACAGACCTCCGAGGGAAGGGAGATCCATAACAAAGGGGCAGCAATTGAGTACGCAAGTGGTATCCACAGGAGAGCACTCCCCAGCCAACCACAGAGGGTGCAATGGAGCATGGAAGGAAAGGCAGTCTCTCAGATGTGTGGGGCCCAGACTAGAGCTTTAAAGGTCAGAACCAGCACCTTGAATTGTGCATGCAAAGCTACAGGGAGCCAGTGCAGATTATAGAGCCCAGGTGTAATGTGCTCATGGCGACCCACCCCCGAAAGGAGCTGGGCCATCACATTCTGCACCAGCTCCAGCTGCTGGACAGTCAGCAAGGGCAGCCCCATGTAGAATGCATCGCAGGAGTCTAGCCTCGAGGTGATAAAAGCATGGATGAAGCACTTAGCACAAGCACACATCCCACTCACTTCAGTGGGACTCATGTCCATGCAGATAGCTAGCGTTAATGCTACCGGATCGTAGTAAGTCAGCTCATACACAGCCTCCTCACCAGCGTCGCAACTCCGGGGTCAGGAGCCAGGGAAGGGGGGAGGGGGGTAAGAGAAGGGTAGACAGGAGGGGAAGGGCCAAAGGGAATAGGGAAAGTCCCACAGATGGAATAGGAAACCTCTCAATTGTTCCCTGCTACCAGAGGATGGAGGTCTCAGCACGGGAACTGAGACGCCCAGACTGAGGCTTACGGCTCATAATCGAGGTTACAAAGCAGGACCAAGGATTCAGATGGGGAGCGAGGACCACGGGGCAAGAAGCAAGAGTTCAGGGTAGGGAGTCAGATACAAGGACCAAACAGAGGGCAGGGGACATCAGACAAAAAACCCCAAGACTATGAGCAAGGGAATCCAAGCTATAACTAGTGAAGCCAAACTATCTACAGAAGGGCAAGACAAGGAACAGGGAGTGAAAAGGGGAAGCAGGGACCAAAGGAGTCCAGGCTGAGAGCAAGACTGGGAACAGGGGAACTTGTTGACGCACCCCCCCCCCAATGAGACGCAGACACAGTATACGGGTTATAAAACAGGCCACACTCTTTATTAACCAATCTCAGGACGGTGGGTAATTGCACCAGGCAATCTGGGTCCAGGATGCTATCAACTGCATTAACTCAAGCAAAGCCCTGCATGTGCCTTCCAGTGACATTGCCTCTTCACCTGAAGAACTTCACCCCTTCGACAGGTCGCTGGCCATGGCCGAAGGGGGCAAGCCCGTTCTGGGCCAGAGTAAGGAGTTTCCATGTCCGCTAGGTGTAGGACTGTGCTTGTCCTTTCTCACCCTGCTAAGACACCCCTCCCAGGGACATGATACCAGTGCGTGCTGTGCCCAGCCTTGCCTGGGTATCACTTCCCCATCTCTTAAGGAGAGGACTCTAAATTTCCTATAACCTTACCTAATTATCCTACTATCGCATACTGGACCCCTGCCAAAAAGGGGTAGTCATAAACCAACTACCCCGACACCCACCGCCCCTTTTCAAACAAGGGACTGCAAATGTCCCCCCAAAACTGACAAATACAGTTCATTTCCCATAGGAGTTAAATGCACCCCATCTCTGCGATACAATTCAGGCCTCAAATAAACTATTGCTGAATGCTGAATTGTAGAACCATCCAATCCCCCCATCCATGTTTCTATTTCCCTATTTATATTCTTCCTAACCTTATCCACCCTCCCCGGGTTCTGTGCCCTCCTCGTGGCGGGGAGTGTGTTTCGGCAGTTACATCCTGTCGGGCGGTTTCGGATGTATCTCTCAGACTCTGACCTCGCCACTGTCACCCATGCCTTCATCACCTCGAAGCTGGATTACTGCAANGGTTTGCCAAAGCCTGAACCTGATCATGTTCTGGAAACAGTGTCAAACGTTTTTGTTCCAGCCGACTTTTGGTGGCTGGGGATGTGTTCCTTTTTAAATTGTTTTTTGTTATTTTTAATATATGTATTTAAGTTTATTGTAATCTGCCATGAGCCTGCTTTTTGTGGAATGGGCAGGACAGGAATCTAAATAACTGAATCCTGTAGAGAGGGGGCCTACACGTCTCTTTTGTTTTGCTTTGTCAGTCACTAGTCTCACTGACAGCTCATACTTAAGGTTAAGCATGTGGTCTGGCCTTTGAGAGCACAGTCTTGCTGCAAGGTAGCATTAACGCTAGCTATCTGCATGGTGAGTCCCACTGAAGTGAACGGGACGTGCTTGTGCTAAGTGCTAGCAGCAATGCTATTTCTCCAGAGGATCATGCTCTTACTGCATCCATTTTAGAAGATGCAGCAACTTTCAGCATTTATTTATTTGTTTTATTCAAATTTCTACCCTGCCCTTAAGGCTCAGAAGGACTTACAGAATAAAAACAATCATAATAAAAACTCCATTTAAAAACCTCATTTAATGAAACCACCCTAAGCTCTCCCATCTCAACCCCTAACCCAGCCTGCCAAATGCTTTGCTACAGGAAAAATGTTTTGCACTGCCTCTGGAAAATGCTCAGGCTCCAACAGACCTCTGAGGGAAGGGAGATCCATAACAAAGGGGCAGCAATTGAGTACGCAAGTGGTATCCACAGGAGAGCACTCCCCAGCCAACCACAGAGGGTGCAATGGAGCATGGAAGGAAAGGCAGTCTCTCAGATGTGTGGGGCCCAGACTAGAGCTTTAAAGGTCAGAACCAGCACCTTGAATTGTGCATGCAAAGCTACAGGGAGCCAGTGCAGATTATAGAGCCCAGGTGTAATGTGCTCATGGCGACCCACCCCCGAAAGGAGCTGGGCCATCACATTCTGCACCAGCTCCAGCTGCTGGACAGTCAGCAAGGGCAGCCCCATGTAGAATGCATCGCAGGAGTCTAGCCTCGAGGTGATAAAAGCATGGATGAAGCACTTAGCACAAGCACACATCCCACTCACTTCAGTGGGACTCATGTCCATGCAGATAGCTAGCGTTAATGCTACCGGATCGTAGTAAGTCAGCTCATACACAGCCTCCTCACCAGCGTCGCAGCTCCGGGGTCAGGAGCCAGGGAAGGGGGGTGGGGGGGTAAGAGAAGGGTAGATAGGAGGGGAAGGGCCAAAGGGAATAGGGAAAGTCCCACAGATGGAATAGGAAACCTCTCAATTGTTCCCTGCTACCAGAGGATGAAGGTCTCAGCACGGGAACTGAGATGCCCAGACTGAGGCTTACGGCTCATAATCGAGGTTACAAAGCAGGACCAAGGATTCAGATGGGGAGTGAGGACCACGGGGCAAGAAGCAAGAGTTCAGGGTAGGGAGTAGATACAAGGACCAAACAGAGGGCAGGGGACATCAGACAAAAAACCCCAAGACTATGAGCAAGGGAATCCAAACTATAACTAGTGAAGCCAAACTATATACAGAAGGGCAAGACAAGGAACAGGGAGTGAAAAGGGGAAGCAGGGACCAAAGGAGTCCAGGTTGAGAGCAAGACTGGGAACAGGGGAACTTGTTGACGCACCCCCCAATGAGACGCAGACACAGTATACGGGTTATAAAACAGGCCACACTCTTTATTAACCAATCTCAGGACGGTGGGTAATTGCACCAGGCAATCTGGGTCCAGGATGCTAGCTAATTATCAACTGTATTAACTCAAGCAAAGCCCTGCATGTGCCTTCCAGTGACATTGCCTCTTCACCTGAAGAACTTCACCCCTTCGACAGGTCGCTGGCCATGGCCGAAGGGGGCAAGCCCGTTCTGGGCCAGAGTAAGGAGTTTCCATGTCCGCTAGGTGTAGGACTGTGCTTGTCCTTTCTCACCCTGCTAAGACACCCCTCCCAGGGACATGATACCAGTGCGTGC
>QEPC01001524.1:5560344-5583436 GCA_003113815.1 Sphenodon punctatus
CCTCCTGACCTCCATTGCTTCCACCGTCACCCCTCCCCTCTTGCACATCATCAACCTCTCCCTCTCTACCAGCTCCTTCCTCTCTTCCTTTAAACATGCCACTGTCTCCCCTATCCTCAAAAAGTCCACTCTGGATCCCTCTAATTACCGTCCTGTCTCGCTCCTCCCTTTTGCTTCCAAACTCCTGGAACGGGTTGTCTCCTCCTCGCTGGCCTTCCCCGCTCTCACTTTTCTTTCCTCATCTCTGTTCAAAACTCTGCTGCCAGGATCATCCACCTAATCTGCTGGTGTCGTCAACCTGGAGGATCACAGTGCCCTTCCACACCCAATTCTCCCTGTGCACCTACATGGTAGTCAGGAGGCTTGAATGGGGTTGACTGGTGAACATTTGACATACCAGGCTAAATTTGCCCTTTATGTAAGGTCAGTTATGCCACTGGGTTTTAAATCAGGGCTTAATTTATCCCTTATATGGCTGGTCTAAGAAATAAACTGTCACTGTAATTGTCTGAGCAATTGGGCATTACAAGAATGCTTGAGAGGTAATTTATGGCACCATTCAAGAGGTGTTTATTAGGTTGCATACCTTATAGTAGGATTAATGTAGCATTATATACTCCCTGATGTAGTTGGTTGGCTAAAATGTTCCAGGAGGCCTTCCTCGAGCCATCAGCTGTGGCCCTTGTTCTGGGAACTAATTGGCAGTATCAACTGTATATGTTGGTGTAAGTAAACCTAATTATCCCTTGTGCAAATGTCTAACTGCACATTTCCAAATTGCTCAGCTGACATCAAGAGCAGAGTGAATGGAAATGCTTAATCCGATCATACTAAATAAAACCTAAGTACCAGGTGCTTTAACTTGAGTGTAAAGAAATGATCAAATAAATAGGAAGTCACTACGAAGATTAGATTTGTGGTTAACTCTTCCAAATCAGATTGCTAGGGAACCTTCTCTTCCTCATAATAGAGCCGGCAGTGCTTCCATTATATGCCACATTGCTCTTTATGAAGTTACCTTAATACAATGAAGTGCTAACAGGATATTAATCTCATTCTGAGTTTTTAAAGCACCATGTACAGACTATAGCTTTGCAGTCTAGAAATTTGGCCTAACTCGGCTGGCCTTTGATTTTGTGGGGCTCAGAGCAAACATTAACTGAGGGGGGGGGGCCTGCTGGCCCCACTCCCTGGCCTTGTCATCTTTGGAGCATCCTAGAGGTTGTTGTGTTTGGAGATCAACTGGAAGGGAGTGGGGGACCTACACCCTGTCCTGCCTTGGGGAAAACGAGGGCCCTGTGGGGGACTCCCAAAGTAGAAAAAATAGCAGGGCGCGCAGCAGTTGCCCTGTGATAAGACCAGCCCTGTGGCCTAGTCACTGCATGATTCAGCTAGTATGATGGTGGCACACCCTGGGAGAGCCCTGTAGGCCAAGCCAAGACCAAGAGTCAATTGGTCTATCAGGCTTAGCTTGGCCCGGGAGCCTTCTTAGGGCATGTCCCTCGAACTCAGGTTGGCCAGGCTTCTGCTCCCACCCCCATGGAGTGTCGTGACATCACTGCATTCCGCATGGGGGGGCATGTCAGAAAGGGGTGGAGGAATGTCTTTTCCTAACCTGCCTCACCCCTCCAGGGCTGTCTCTTATACACATCTAGATGTGTATAAGAGACAGGTGAGGGGCATGTCAGAAAGGGGTGGAGGAATGTCTTTTCCTAACCTGCCTCACCCCTCCAGGGAGCACCATGACATGGCAACCCTGAGAGGTGACTGTCTACATCAGTAAGGAGTGGGGTTAAGGCATTCCCCTATCCATTTCCTGACATTCCCCCCCCTTCCGTGGGGCACTATGACATCGCCATCCTGTGGGGGGGACAGGGTCGCCCCTGTTACATCAGGCCTGGACTACAAGGAAACACATTACATCAGTGTTAGGGTAGGGGGGAACAGAGAGGAACCATAGACCACACCCAGGGGGGAACACACGCTCAGGTGCCAGCGGGCTCCACACGCTCGTTGGAGGAAAACAACCTCTCAGGATCTTATAAGGCCCCAGTATTCCCAGACGGAAGAAACCAGATCATCCCAGGTGTAGGAGACAGAGGTGCTAAGAGTGGAGCCCTTCCACTCTACACCCGTCTTCACCCGCAGTACCACATGTACCTACACAGTGAGCAGGGGAGAAGGGGTGCGTTCACACGTGAGGGGGACTAGGGACTAGGTACAGACCCGGGAGCAACAGGGAAGGTTCCCCACAGAGCACTTTCACCCAGGAACACAGGGTCAGGAGGGGCCCAGAGGAGGAGGAGGGGGTGAGGGTACACAACACTACAGTACACACTAGGGTTATTAAGTAATATTAACTCCATACGACCACACACACTGTCACTCCCACATCGTCCTTACACACTAACTCAGGCAATCTCCACTCACACCAACACATTTGCACACACACCCAATTCCGTTACCACAAACCGGTGTCATCAGGCGTCCCCCTCACCCCCGCCGCCACGCACCGCGCCGCACCGCCGTTAGTGGCCCCGCCCCCTATACGGCAGGTAGCGGCGGCGGCAAGCCCTGACAATCAGGATGTAAGGGGCACAGGGTGATGGGACATCATGGACATGGAAGGACATTGGGGAGGGAAACATCCTGCAGCTTCACAACATCCCATAGAAGACCTTCTCTTCCCTGTCCCCAGCTCCAGAAGAACAGACACCACAGCTCCAGTGTCCTTTATTTTTGACATTTTGTTCTGGCAGGCCTAGACATTGCCCCCAGGCAGGTTGGATCATGTTTTATAGAAACCAGGGTGGGTGCTACCTGGACACCAAGAAGCCCTTTCCAGGTGTCTGCAGGATAAAGCATTAGGAAAATCTAGTCATGGAAAGATTGCTGGGGGTTGGCACTTCTCAGGGCTTGACCCTGAGATTTCATTTCCAGCCTTTAGGAGTCTCAGGATCAAACCACAAGAGGTGGCAACCCTAATAGGAGGTGAGATTATCCACCCCTCACAAAGTGGAGACTGCATTCTTGTGTGTTATTCAGATTTCAACAGAGTATAGTTTAGGGAAGAATCTGGTGTGATGGAAAAGACGCATTGTTAGGATCAGCTGCATCAGTAAAGTGGCCCTTAGAGATGATCACAGCCATTTGTTAACAACAGGTAAAGTCTGTGCTCGGTGTCTACCTCAGAACAAGCCTGTATGGGGTCAGTATTGGGGCCAGATTTGGAAATCAAGATTGGGAGACAAGAAACAAGGGCTAGAGGAGAGGCAGGACTAGGAACAAAGCAAGACCAAGGCAGAAAGCAGAAGGAGGAGTGAGAGAATTGCTTTGCCCAGCTTCCTGTTGCTCCCAGCTTGCTTATCTCATAGCTAGCAGCCATTCAGGAAACTGGGAGGTGTGGCAGTCACTAGTGGAAGCAGGACAGGGGACGTGGCCTGGCCAGTGCAGAGTCTCCACTGGGAGTGGTCAGGCCCATGGCAGGCTAAATCTAGGGCTCCCGCTTCTGATTTTGGCCTATGGGAGTCTCAGAGTGAAACCAGGTGCAGTCCGAGCTGAGGCAGTGATGTAGGATGAGTGGCCACTACTGCAGAACCTCCAAGGGTGTGGGTTCAGTCAAGGCTGGGGGCGTTTATAAACGAGACGAAAATGGCGGCTGATCCCTTTTACAGCCACCATTATTTTCGTCCGTTTAAGTGTCTGACGCGCTCTCCAGCAGCGTCTTTCCCGCGTCTGGCCAAGCCGGCGATCCTTCCCCCTTAGATGCGGATCGCCGGTGTGCCGGCTTTAACCCTCACTTCCGGGTCACGCGGACAGGGAGCGCATGCGCAGAGATGCTCGGCAAGGACACGCATGCGCAGTTACTCTCCGCGATGGGTCTGATGCTCTTTTAAACATCAGACCCGTCACGGAGAGCAACGGGGGTCTATACGCGCAGTTGAGCCCTCTCCCGCTTTGGAGAGGGCTCGTTTATAAACGCCCTGGGTCCTTACACAGAGCTGGATTCGGGTTGGCCAGGCTGTACACCTCAGATCCACGCACAAGCATCACCAGTTGGACTACATTTTCTTTAAGAAAGACTCCCCACCCAGTAGTCCATTCCGTACCAATGCTGACAGGAGTCTGGGGCTCTGGGCATGGTACATACAAAACAAGCCATTATAAAAATTAATGTTTCACAAACATTACCACAGTTTTAGCATAGATTCCTCCCCTCCCAAGCAACTTAATCGACACCAAGTATCACCGTGGAATAGTAGTTATTAGCAGTTGATGTCTCTAAAATAAATTGCTCTGGGCATCACTCCACTCCATCTGTTATTTCTGGCTCACATTCATGCTATTATCCAGCATTTGCTCCCCCTGCAGAGACAAATGTTCAGTCCTGTGTTTATTTAAATCAGGGACAGGGGACCTTTTCTCTTCCTGGGGCCACAATGAAAATGAGTACAAGCTCCGAGGGCCACACAGACGTTGGGGGCAGAGGTGCTTAAAGGTGCACTCAGGAAGAAGAAGGCCCAGAGATCATATATTTGTGCCATGGATCTGTCCCCTATCCTCGAGTGCATACCCTCATCCTGCCTTTATTACCCTGAGCTGAGTCGTTCAGTGCTTGATGGGATGGACTAGATCCAAAGAACAGATCAGGAACTGGAAAGGGACCAAATAAACACGAGCAACAGACTGCATTTGGCCCCCGAGCCTGAGGTTTCCCACCCCTGGTTTAAATGGAGCCTGTTATCACTGTTGGCTTCTGAAAACTCCTTGGGGCCAGAAATTAAAACCTTTCTTTAAAAAAAAAAAGGAAATAAATGATATGACTTTAAAGAGACTCGTACATCTGGGACAATGACCGAGTACATTCCAGCCACAAGGCTGACAAGACTTCAGATGGCTATAGCATTACATCCAGGGTTTAGAAATAGATCCTCAAAATATTTCAGGGGTATATGGCACAGGAAAGGTTTGCACTGAGTGTTAAACAACATCATGAAAACTAGTTGGTGGTTTTCTTTCAAAAGGAAATATTGGCAAAATTAAAAAATGTTTACAAAAAAATATTGTGTCGTTGGCCCTAATCCAAAAACCTTACTCCAGAGGAGCCCCACTGAACCCCACTCTTGAGAAAGTGGGCTGTGAATTGAAGCCATTATAGTAGTAGTAGTGCCAAACTGGGTCAGATCAATAGTTCATCCAGCCCAGCATCCTGTCTCCGACAGTGGCCAATATCAGTCACTTGGGAGAAGTACCCAACAGGTTCCAAAGGACAACGTATTCCCTGTTGTTCACTTCCAGCTCCCGAAAGAAGTTTTGTCCCCTAAACCTATTTGGCTAATAGCCGCTAATGAAAATACTCTCCAAAAACTTATCCAATCCTTTCTTAAACCCAGATATACTACTGCCCTAGACCACATCCTCTGGCAACAAATTACACAAGTTAATTGTGTGTTGAGTGAAAAAATACTTTCTTTGTTTTAAATCTGCTACCAGTTAGTTTCATGGAGTGTCCCCTAGTTCTAGTACTATCTGAGAGGGTAAATAACCACTCCCTCATTGAACACCACTCATGATTTTATAAATGTCTATCTTATAAACTTTTATAAATTTCCTTATTATTTATTAACATAGCATAATTTATTTCCCACCCCTCCTGTTGAAGCCGCTCAGGGCAGATAACAATGTTGTACTATTTAATGAGAACTATTTAAAAGCTGAAAATAATCTTTATCTTTCAAAATGCTAAAATCTCAAATTCTGGATACATAGAAATCAATTGGCATTCTTCTATTGATTTCCATATTTTTAACCATACTAATGTAAAATTAACGTAACTGATATACACTAGTTTTTACAAAACAAAAAAACTCACTTTAATGCTGACTGTTGACAGCTACTGCATCAAAGTTTGAGATTTATCAGAACTTAGTATAGACAAGCTTCTGACAGACTACATTTATTTTTAAGATACCAAGAGACCTTTCATTAATATTGTTGCACTGGGCAACTCACTACAAATACCTACTAGCAGAAAAAGGATGTGCTGAATCAGTTGTAATTAAATAATCTAAAAGACCTCCACTGTGCTGTAAACATTCCTCAACTAGCCATTGTCTTGATTGCAAAATGGATAGAAATTCTTCTATAAAAAATGAAGCCAAGTCATAAAATTAAACATCCCTGCTGGGAGACTCAGATGGTTGAAGGCCTGGGTGGACCAGAGAGGACACATTCGCACCTGAGTTTGGGGCAAGGAGACTAGTCCAGGCCCTGTATGTATGGTCCAAAGGTTTGCTTATTTCCACCAACAGTAGTTGGTCCAATAAAAAAATATCATTCAAACTGCTTTGCTTCCTACCATGGCTGTTCTGCACATGTGTAGCCATTTTCCAAAATGTCACAAGCAGCGTCGGCGCCATTTTGAAAAAATGTCTGCCAGTGTCAGGCCCCATCCCCAGCAACGTGGGATAGGGGTGGGTAAGGAGGGGATTCCCCAGAGGCCCCCAAAAGAAACACCCCCACTCATAGAAGCTGGCCGATCCCCGCGGCCGCCAGTAACGCAGCGGGCACAAGCCCCGCTGCATAGCAGAGAGCCCCTGTCAGGAGGGGTAGCCCCGCCCCCGTCACACCCCCTGCCGCAGGCAGAAGCCTCCCCGCGGCAACAGGAGAATGCACTGAGAGGAGGCCCCGCCCCCCTCCGACGCAGCGCGCGCATAGCAGCGCGGCGTGCGGAGTAGGGGGTGGGGTTTCCAGACGAGGGCCAGCTGTGAGCTTTAAAAACGCCGGCGGGGTAGCCATTCCCCGCCGGTAATCGTGAGAGAAGCTGGCCCCTGGATCTTGTCTTCAGCTAAAGCTAAGTGTGCTTGCTTTGGTGATTGCTTTGATTGACCTTGTGTGATTCCCCCTCCCTGTTGCTCTTGTTCCCCCTTTTTGGACTCATTATTGTTGTTTGCGAATTGTGTGCCCTCCACTTCCTGTTGTCCCTCCCGTTCCCCCGTAGTAGAGATAGACCTACCACCACTCGTGCCCCCCTCCCTGGAACTCTTGAGCCCCCCCTGGGAAACCCCCTCCCCAAGCCTCCCCGCACTCCCCTTCCCGTTCCTGTTCCCCCCATTCCCTGTACTGCACCCCTATCCTGTTACCACTCTCCTCGCACTCTGGGCACCCCTCCCTCCACTCAAACTACACGCAGGTTCGGAGTCCCCTACCTTGTTGGGAGTGTCTGTGTGTGAGGCTGCCTCTCCTACTGTCTCCCTCTGCTCTGGTTGGCAATACCTCTCTCCTCCCCTGTGATGACACGGGCTGCCTCGTAGATCTCGAGGAAAGCCCACCTTATAACCTGAGGGGACTACCGGGAGCCTACTATACCTCTGGGAGAGAGATTGCCACCCGTCCCTGTCCCCTTGTCAGGGGGTCGTTCCCCCCTCGCTACTTCCCCCATCTGTACCCCTCTCCCACCTGTGACCCCTACAGACCCTCGCTCCCCTACTACCCTTACAGCCAGTCTGCACATGCCCGGCTGCTGGTTGGGCATGCACAGACTGGTTGCCATTTTCCAAAATGGTGCCAACACTGCCAGTGCCATTTTGGAAAATGGCTGTGCATTCGCAGAACAGCCATGGTGGCCATTTTGCACATGCACAGTTTTCCTGCCCAGCGCAGCCCTGAGAAGGCTGAGCCAGGCACCACACAGTGCTACTGGACTCCAGAGCCTAAGGGGGAAAAGGGTAAGTTCATTAATTACCCCTCTATCCCTCCCCACCCTTGCACAGCCCCTCTCCCCCAGCTCTGCCTCCCCCAGACCCCTACCCAGCACTCGGGCCAGGAAGGGGGTCTGGGGAAGGCAGAGCTGGGGCTCCCTGAAAGGACAGATCCCGCTGGGGGAACCGATCCTTTTGGATTGTATCCCTCGGCAAGCTCAGATTCTTTGGATCAATACGATTGGTCCAAAAATCGGGCCAGTCATAGGTCCAGTCCCAATATTCCCATCCCTAATTAGCAGCAAGGCAATTTCATGGGAAAGATTCGCCTATTTGCTAAAAAGATAAAATTATAGACTCCTTTTTAAAAGTGACATTTAGAAGACTGAACGGTCTCCCAGAGGAGACAATGCATTTGATCTCTCTGGGGAACAAATCACTTAAAGTGCAAAGATTGTGCAAAAGTCATAAAAAAGACATTTGTAAGCTGTCAAGAGGGTTGATTAAAATAAACTCTAATTTAACAAAAATTAGTTTCGTTGTAAAACTAGTGTGAAAGGTGCCATAAAGTTAGAAAAGCAGAGACTGTGTGGAGCCAGTTGAACCAAAATTAGATATGAGTTGTTCCTGCCCGAAGTCTCAGACATGGAAGCTGGCTGAGCCGTATTGCAGCAGAACAACTGAGGCTGTAGTCACACGAGACGTTTCGCCCGTGTTTTGAATTTCATGCAGCCGATTGTCCATTTTACTTTTAGATTGCGATTTCCATGTTGCGTCCCATACGGTTCAGTTCAGGCTCGGCGAGTCTGCCTCCTGTCCCTGTTTAGAGTTATGTTTGGAGTCAGGGTGCTGAAATTTGAAGGACCATCGGGATTTCCAGGGACAAGTAGAGCACAAATAACAGGAAGTAGATAAGGAACAGACCACATGGCCAGGCTCTGTAACACATGTCTCTCTAGTGCTGGGCAGACTAAAGCAGGCCTGTCTGTTCCCACATTACATGAAACTCACTAAGATTGTTTAACCTGGGTTTGCACAACAACATACACCTAATCGGTTCACACATTTTTAAAAACCTGGAGGAAGCAGGGAAATGCACTTTTTTCTGTCTCATGTGAATGCACTCTAAATTTGAAAGGGAAAATACAATCTTCTCACCAGTACAAAGAGGGAGGGTGGATCATGGTGTTAGCAAATAATCCAGGCACATGAATTTATCTGCCCAAGAGACCATTATTTATGTCTGCTGTACAAGATTTTGCAGGATATTTAGAATGCCACTTCAAAACATGTAATATCTTCTTTCTTTAGTGGCCTGATGCTGCCTAAACCAACTTCTCTTCCTGACACTGGGTCAAAACACTCCACTTTCAGATCAGTTACGAGCACCCAGCCTCAACTTGCTCTCTAGCCAACGTCAATAGTTTATGCAAGAATGCTTGCTTGCTGAAAGTTACTGACCCTAAAGTTACCTGACTTGGAAAATATATAGTACTTTGACCTTGTATAGAGCAGCCCTTCAGGAATGCAGGCACTCTGATTGGTTACTGTACGTACTAGACATCCTCCTGACAGGGCAGGGGGTGGACTTGGACAGAAGCCTAAGTTAATAGACTCCTACTGCTCCAAGGACAGAAGATACACAGGTACACAGATTCAAGTTTAAACAGAAAACATCTTTCTTAAAAGAGTAAGGCTCGTGCGTCCTTTCTGAGATGAAAATTGATATTCATAGTCACATTCTACCTAAGGAATGGCCTGATCTAAAAGAGGTAATAGGAGCCTAGCCATTTGATGAAGTATTATAGAAACAGTCATTGGCATTATGATACTTTCTGATATATAAATCTTTCCACTCTGTCTTCGGTGGTTTTCCGGGGTTTAAGATCTCCCTCCTGTATTACTTATTTAAGCAAAACGCCCACTGAATAAGGACTGTAAGAATGATCCCTGCTTGAAACTTCTTAGTTTCAAGCAGGGAAACTTTGAATACTGGGGGGGGGTTGTGTTTCTGAGTTAAACATATTAATGTTGGAACTCTGCAGTTTTATAAAACAAAAGTGTTTTGCCTTGCCTGCTGGTTGCTAAGTAGATGGGGTGGGTGAAAATGTCTGTGTTTTGTACTGATTGATTGCAAAAAATCTGATCTCTTTTTTTCCCTTTGAAATCCTTGAGGTTGTCAAAAATACCAAGCTCCCGATTCCATTTTCTCTGTCTACTGGTGGCAGGTCTTCTAGATGGGTGGGGGGATTTCAAAGGCAGAAATGGGAGTCAGGCACCTCTAAATTTCTCCCTTGTTTTCTCCCTGACTTGTATTAACTACATGTTAAAATAGCACAAATTTTAGTTAATGCTGAATCATTCTCATTGGATGGATGCCCACATTGAAGTCAATAGGAGTGCTGTCCCTGAACCTTAATGAATGCAAGATCATCTTGTATCATGTTATTTTCCTTCTTTTCTTCTTTGCTGGAATTTGTAAACCACTGGAAAGATTTTGCATTATACAGCAAATGGAAAACTCGGTTCGTTCCAAAATATAAAATCAGTCTGGGTGTTTTTACACGAGACACCCCCACACATGGACACTCATCATCTATGTGAGGGATGTCTCATTTGAATACGGTGCATGGGGGTGTGCACGCCTGTGACTGATGTACCACCCACCCAGTCCCATGTACCAGACCCACGCGCTGACCACAGACCCCCACACACACACCCCGTCTTGTTTAAAAACACCCTCTGTTCTTGGCATCAGTACGCCTTGCCCACTCCTGCTGTCTGTTGGTGGCAGGTCTTATAGGCTCTATTCGTCACTTGGCGAATTCATCGGTTGAGGATGGTTAAGGTATGCTGCATCCTACTTCAGGATTAGATGACTTGTAGTCCCTTTCATCCCTATGGTTTTACCTGCCTGGACTAGAGGCAAGTGAAATTATTGGTTTAGTTTTCTTTACATGGTTTACATCTTAAAACCTAATGATGTCATAGATTCAAGCATGTAAAGTTTGATGTAATTTTTAAAAAAAATCAGTTTTCTGAGAGTTCCCCTGGCTTCCTGGTTTATAGTGAGACTGGTGAGGAAGACGCCAAAGGCAAACACATACATATTAATAGCACACATTTTGACTAGTCACGACATATTGTCAGGTCAAGCAATTGTTATTTAAAATTTGCTTAATATTTCCACCGGATACAAGGCATCGCATGAGCTGAGAATGGATGGGAACTAAATACTATTATTTATTTATTACTTATTCTTTATATAGCACCAGTGGTGTACCTGGTGCTGTACTATATATGCTGCTTATCTTGTTAAACTATTTGGAGACTCTTATAGCAATTGTTATTTTGATGGTAGCTAGACTGAAAGAGGCCTTGGTTTTGTCAGTGATATGAAGCCATTCGATTTGAGTTCATGTAGAACTAAAACATTCTAACCTTACTATTAGGTGCAGATGTTCCAAGGTCTCCCTTTTGTGATATGCATCTCCTGCTTCCTTGAATACATGGAGGTTTTAATTTGTTCCAGGTGAGAGAGAATCCTTAAGTAGTGTTTGCATATCTGCTAGCGCCATCTTCCTGTGAATTAGAGCTGAAATGGTTATCTGTGCGGATAATCGGAAACCCTTTGCCTGGTGTCTGTGAAGCCAAGAGGGAGTGTGTGGTGTAGATGGGTATCTTCCTCATCTGCCCTTAATCATTCCAGTGGGTGCCAGCTTTCTCAGTGCTGGTCTCGATCTGTTGGGGCCCAGGGACCTTGACATTCCTGGACAGTCGCTGCTGCTACATCCAGCAAGCTCCCTGCCCTCCAGCAAGCTCCCTGCCCCTAGCAGAGAATAAGAGATGTTGCTCATCCAGCATCCTCCAGGAGTGGAGGGGCCTATAAGTCATCAAGGGGTAGAACAGATAGCAAAGAGCCAGGAAGGGAGAAGGCTAAGCCAGAGCGCTGTAGCATTGGCCAGTAGAGCTTAGACCCCACCCCCCCAGAGTAACTAGTTTGAGCCCTGATCCTTACTAAGAGTTTTTAATGGCACTTGAATGGAAGTTGTATGCTGCTGAACAATAGCCAGTAGCAAGTTTGCCTGCTGCAGATAAACTGCCTTCTCAGTGCCTTATTGCCCCTCACTACTGTGGAGCAGCGCTTTGTGCAGAAGATGCTGATGCTGCACAGAAACAGTCGTCACTGCAGCAACTGCCGCCCGCTCCCCCACAGCAACATTCTTGGGAAACACCCCACCATAACAGATGCAGGGCTAGCCTGGTTGAATGCAGTAGATTTACTGCCCAGTAGGGGCAGTCAGATCTTTTTTTCAGGGGCACCTCAAACAGTGGAGCAAAAGGCCTCCACCCCCTTTTCTGAGGTGGTCACATCCTCTTGGGAGACTGTGATGTCACAAGAATCTGAAGGGGGCCAGGGCACATTGGAATGGGGCAGGAGAGGTCCTTTGCCTGAGCCCTTTTTAAAAATGTGACTCCCCCTCTTTTCAGAGTGCTCCTGCCCTGTAGGAAGCATTGAGTGCTTTTATACATGGACAGCACCTACGGCTCTGTTCACCTCACACCCAGGTGGCCCATTCATGTAAAGGCAGCCCACCAGATGTGCAGGTGGAGCAGAAGCCGCGTAGGTGCTGCCTGTTCTGCTCCAGCCCGCCCCGAGCTGTTCTCAGGAGGGGCGGGATAAAAATCTAGAAAATATAACAATAAATACTAGCAATGCTCCAGAACCTCCAGGAGCACCGCCAGTGGAGTGGGCTGCCCAACCTTGGGGCACCAGTCAGAGGCAGAGCTGCAGTCCATCTACTAGGCAGACAGCCACTGCAGCTCCGGTACCGGCTGTGAGTTGCCCCGGGCAACACCATAGAGCTACGGGCGGCAGCCTAGAGTGGCAGCCAGTCCACCTGAAGCTCTATGGTGTGGGGGAGAGGGGAGCTGCATGGACTGACTGCTGGGTACATTTGAAATGGACTCAGGTGCAGCTGCAAGTGGTCAGATGCAGGCATGGATCCCCAAACTTGCTCCAGGGTTTACCACCCCCACTTCTCTCTAAAGACACCCAATGCGACATCACAATGTCACATCATGGCATCACAAAGGGATGGGGTAGGCAAAGCTGGGTATGTGTGTGTAAGTGTACCTTCTCATCCCCCTGTCAGTATCAATGCTACCTAGAGATAAAATGGGGAGGGTAACCTCTCTGCCAAAGCTTTTCCAGGAGTAAAGCCAAATTTAGCAACAGCCACCTGAACTGTGTGCCAGCATTCACGGGTGCGAGGAGTATATAGTACCATGGGTGTCATGCCCAGGTCAGTCACCCAGAACTGACCCTGGTGGGCCCAACAATGCACTGACACTAATGAGGCACTTTGCCCGGGTCACGGGAGCAAAGTACTTGTTTGCTTGTTCTCGGGCTGTGGCTCCCAACAGTTCGAAAACATTTTGCTTGTGATTCCATTTTAAGACTTCGGTATATTCCAGCCAATCACAATTCCCCATTCAGGAGCATCCCTTCTTGATGAATGCCTGTCTGTCCCAATGAGAGCTAGACAGGTCTTACCCCCACAACAATTAAGGTAGACTGTACAACAGTAGTAAAGATGGAATAAACCAAAAGAGGAGGAGGCTGGAGGAAGGGGTTATTATTATTTTCAATGTATACCCCACTCTTCTCACCAAAGGCTCAAAGTGACTTACAAAAATAAAGAAAATACCATACAATAAAATTACAAAGGCCCAATGGAAAAGAAGTTAAAACCCAATTTTAAAGTTACAATCTTTGTCTCCCACAACCACCACCATAAAGGGATCGGAGCATAGTCTTCCTCAATTTTCCCCCTGCCCCAAGCCCCACCCCCTCACAGAAGGATCAAGGCATATCCCCATCCCCATTCCCACCAACAGCTCCCCTCAAAGAGGCGTCCAGACATTCACCACCCATTCTTCAAACCCTCACTACCCTCCCACATGTCCGCCCCCTACATCAGATGTAGTCTCCAGTGCAACCGACGTGAAATAAAACTGGCTGACACCTTGACTGCCACTGGTTAGTTAGTATAGGAGGGAATCGTGTTGCACTGAGCTCCACTACAGCAGCATTTAAAAAATAAATAAATGCAAGTAAGGGAGGTGTTTGGATGATTATCCTGAAATGAAATGCGTCTGTGGAATGGTGACCCTGCTCCCCTGAGGAGTGGCAGCAGAGCAAGCTCAAAAATCCACTGTCTCAGGAAAATGTCATTAATTGCTTCTTTATTCACCATTATTAAATGTGCAAATACATACAGGGAAACTATATCTTTAGGCATTAGTTTGGTTCCAGTCAGTAACCTGGAGAGTTCCCGTGCTACAGCCAGGTGCTAGCTACAGATACTCCACAGTTTCAGGATTTTATAATCCCTAGAGGGGCAGAGCCAAAGCAACACCCAAAGTTCCTTAAAGGGCACTCACCCACCCCATTACAGCATCCAATAAACTACTTTAGGACAAAAGAAATACAACAGCAAAATAGATTGCTAAATTGATCTCTTGGCTTGTATGTCTGGGCTCTCTAGCAGTGGTTCCTCATCCACTAACACCACAGTACTCTGACACCACAACCAGCTTACACACATTGGGTAATTTTAGATGTGACAGGCCACTTGGCCTGCCACGCTCAACCACAGTCCGGGATCCATTTTGGATCCCAGACAGGAATCAGCCCGGCCATCCATCAGACATGCCGGCTGATTCCTACAGGGGATCGATGGAGGGGGTGGGGCTGCGTGGCATGACACGACGTGAGGCCGCACAGCCCCGCCCCCCACGCTCCCCCGGTTGGCTGCCCTCCGGGAGACGGGCGGGCACAGTGGGCAATCCAGCCGCTGCGCCCGATCCCATCGCATGGTCTGGGCCACGATCCAGAATCAGCCAAGGTAACAGACGTTACTTTTGTCCGATTCCGGACCATGGTCCAGCTAACCACAATTCTGGACCTCCGGGCGGCTGGAGGTCCAGAATCATGGCCAAAAAGATTCCCACCGGAGGTTCACCATGGTGAACATCTGGCAGGAATCCTTTAGACGTTACGGGACTTTTGGTCACCACAGGGGTTTCAGTGTGGTTGACCGTGGTCTCGTAACATCTAAAATTACCCATTATGTTCATGGGTGCCGGGTGTGTGTGTGTGTTTGAAAGGGGTCACTTGCCCCATACACCCTGGACTTTGCCTGTGACATCACAAAGTTTCAGAAGGGGTGAGTTGATGTTAGAAAGGGGAGGTGCAAAGGGATTATCCCTCTCCTTTCTGATGTGCCCACGCCCCTATTGGAGCATTGTGATATCTCGATGCTCTGAGGGGATGGGGCAGTGGGAGAGCATCTTTGCCCTGTGCCTTTCCAACATGGTCCCACACACTGATAAGCATTCTAGCAGTGCCCTTGATTATGGCTATCTCCTGGTTCCTTTCCATCCCCTACAGAGATGACTGCTGTGCTGGTGGGTACTAACACAGCCCATATTGTGCACCTGCAGCCAGACTACAGGGTGGTCCATGATTGAACAATGTTGCGTGTCGACAGTGGTCCACTGGTCAAAAATGGTTTGGAACCTGTGCTCAAGAGTGTGTCTGTTATGTGCTGAGTTGCCAAATCACCATTGTTAGATGCATGATCCAAAGCTCATTTAGTTAATTGACTAAAATGGCTTCTTTGACTGTAATGGCCTTTGGATCAACAAATTTGCCTTGGTGTCCTTGGCAAATCACGGCTTTCACTGAACGTTAATTTGAATTGGGATAGATAGATAGATAGATAGATAGATAGATAGATAGATAGATAGATAGATAGATATCCCCACAAGGAATGGGTCAATCAACAGCTGTTACCCCAGGGAGTCAGGAGATGCCACCTCATGCTCAGAGTATTTATTTTAAAAATTCTTGACTGGTGGATCTCCCCAAACATGCCCTGTTCTTACAGGTTTTCTGCTAGGAATCTGGTATTGGTCACTGTCAGAGGGAAGGTACTGGGATCAAAGGACCATTGATCTGACCCACTTAGCTGTCCTACATTCTTACATCTCCTGGTCAATAGCTGACCTCGGTCCTGTACTCACTGTTCATGCAAAACTCAAGACTGACATCAATGGGGGATTTGCCTGCCTAAGAAATGCAGGATCATGTCCAGGCTGTTTATACTGATGCATTAAAGCTGTCTGCATTTGACCAGCTTTCTGTGAATATTTCCTTTACAGAACAGCTGCCATTTGTGAGTTCAATTATTTGACGATTATCTCAGAATTTGAGAAATCAAACTAATCAAAGTCTATTTCTTGGGGTTTGTTATTTAACAAATTATAAACCTCTCTGGGAGAATCAATGGGCTTCTCACTTGTCTCTTTTGAGCCTTTCTCTGGTGTTTAAATATTAATAGGTGAGAGAAGGTGACCTTCGGTCCCTGCCGCTGAATCATGGAAGCTGAAAGGCAAAATCGATACATCTTTGAGCTAATGATAAACTAACTGCAGCTCCCGTGACTCTGAGGAAGCACCACTTTCGTTTGCCTCTTTCCATTTGCTGTTTCCATTTTACAGTATTTTTCTAGTTAAAACCCCAACCTGATGAGGAATTCAGGCATGCGATTCACTAGGCTTATGAACAGAGGAATTGTGTGTAGATTCATGCGTATGGTTAAATAGTTCTTACAAAAGGATGTTTAAAAGCACAATGATCTGATCTGCAAGCTACCTAGGGGTGCCATCAGGATTTAGATAAATTCTCACCCCCCTAGAGCCCTCACCCTCTATACCAGGGGTGGTATTCTAAACTTGATACCAGTTTGGTCTAGTTAGCTTAAGAATGAGAGCACACACATCAACTCAGTAGCCATCTTTATTCAACTATTCTTTATGTTCAACTCCTCCCACTCC
The DNA here is from genome assembly GCA_003113815.1 of Sphenodon punctatus. Lineage (NCBI taxonomy): Eukaryota > Metazoa > Chordata > Lepidosauria > Sphenodontia > Sphenodontidae > Sphenodon > Sphenodon punctatus. Next base: position 5,576,949 of record QEPC01001524.1, read on the forward strand.
ACAGGGGCGTAGCTAGCTGTTCCCCCCCCCCTTTTTCCTGCCAGTGGTTAAGCCACCGGTCAGCCTAGAGGCGCCTCCCAACTCGGCCGGTCTAGGGATATTGGACTGCCGGTGCTTGGGACATACTTGCTCTCTGCAGAGTGTGTGGCGTGCTGCTGGTGGCCTGCTGCTGGGTCCATACGTCTTTAAGACTGGCAGTGAGCTGATCCCATGGTGCACTCTGTCCCTTGCGACTCGCTGCCCGCACGCAGGAGCTGAGCATGGTCAGAAGCAGCAGTGCCATTGCTTCCCCGGCCCACCCAACCAGCCCTGGAGGTGGGCAGGTGGGCAGGGCAGGCTGGGGCGGCTTGATGTGAGGATCACCGGAGCAGGAAGGTGCCCGACAGCAGTTCCACTCAGTGGAGCCACTGCTGGGCACCTTCCCACTTGGGCGGGGCCTCCCTCAAGCCAGCCCTACCTGGACTGGGTCCAGACTGGTGGGGAGGACTCCTCCTCAACGCAGCACCAGGGGGGCAAGCCAAGCCACAAGGCTTGTGCATGTGACCTGACCTGATGCAGACTGCTGCATGGGACCCCTCACCCTCCTTTCCCACAGTTGCAACATTGTGTCAGACATAATGTTGCAACCATGGGCAGGGAGGGGGAAGGGGTCCATGAAGCAGCTGGAAGGGCCCCCAGCAAGCTCAGGTGGCAATTTTTTTTTAAAAGGAAAAAGGGTGGGGGAGGGAATGGCTTATCTACCTTGGATATTGGGCCCCCAGCCAGTACGGGCCCCGGGATGAATGTTCCTGTTTGTCCAATGGTAGCTACGCCCCTGCCACTCCACTCTCTGCCAACACAGGAATTGCATGGCCTCAGGAGAGATCAGCTCCTACAATTCAGTTAACTCCTAAGTTAACACAGGCCATGAACCCTTTCCCCTCCTCTGAGCCACTGAAGATTGAGGCGGTTGTTAAGGGTTGTTCTCATGATGGGGGAAAGAGGAGAGGTCCAGATCTTGGATTTGTGCCATGGATCCATCCCCTCTCCTTGACTGCATGCCCTCATCTCCACACGCTTCCTCTGAGCAGGGTCCATGGACCAGAACCAAGAACTCTGGAGGACCCATAGGAAAAACATCCATGGGCCTAATTTAGCCCATGGGTTGGAGGTTTCCCACCGCTTCCCTGCATCCTGCTGTCCCCATTTTGTGTACAGGAAGGGACAGGGACTGCTCTCATCTCTTAGCTCGGACCTCTGTTTCTTGCTGCCATCAGGATCCAGTTCCTCTGGGAAAACTGGCACCAGCAGCAAGGCAGGAGCATGGCCTCCAGAGTCAGTGTCTAATTTCCTTTCCCTGGTTCTTGGGTCCCACTTCCTTCCCTTTCTGCTGCTGCTCCGGCCACTCCCAGTCCCTTCCGGAAGCCAGGCATGCCTCCCCCATCAATCCCAAGGCTATGCCCAGCTGGGGGGAAGGAAGGGAAGGAAGAATAGATGAGGAGAGTGAAGGTGTAGCTCTGCTTTCTACCTAGACATGGAGGAAGTTCACAGCTGGACTACATCTATACTAAGTCCTCCAGACTAGGTGTGTTCAGGAGGGAAGCAGAGAACCCCTCCCCCATCCACTTAGTTCTACTCCTGCTGGGACCTGATTGGTTAGTCTCCTCTCCTCATGATGTTTCTTATTTCTTTGTGTCTAAGAGATATTCAGAGAGCTTCTCCTACTTCCCTCCTGAACACACCTAGTCTGGAGGACTTAGGATAGATGTAGGCCTTTCCTATCCTACATGTATTTCTTAATAAAGCTACTTAAACTTAAGTATGCTTCCTGCCTGCTTATTAATTATTAGCTACTCACACTCCTCTGTAAACTCTGCATTGGGCTAATCAATGCAATGATCTCACAGTCCTTGCATTCCAACAGGGTTATGGGCCCAGGCAACCCAAAAGGCAGCACAGAGTGAGTATGATTGAGTGCTAGCATTAATCTCAAAGGCAGAAAAGAAAAGAAAGATTTTAGTCTCTGTGACCATGGATTCTGTGCTGAAGATCTCCGTTCCTGAGAAGCTCACTGGAGCTACAAACTATGAAGCTTGGAGCTACAATGCAAAGATGGCGCTTGGAGGACTAGGCCTAAAGAAAATGCTGGAGTCCACAAGGCCTGCAGAAGCAGGAGCAGCACAAGAACTCTGGGATGAGAAAAATGATAAAGCCATGGCAATCCTCTCAATGTCGGTGAGTCAGCGTTTGCATGTGCATATTCATGACAAGTTAACTGCAAAGGATATGTGGGAAGCTTTACAGAGATTGTATCAAGGGAAATCAAATATTTCAAAAATACAAATGCTTAAAAGACTTTGCAATATGAGAATGGATGAGAGTGGAGATTTCTCAGCTCATGTTAATGGCCTGCTTGAACTAGTCAGGAGATTGGAAAATCAAAAGCTGAAATTACCAGATGAATTGATAGTGGCATTTCTGCTGAACTCTTTACCACTAACTTTTCAAACAGTCTGTCAGATAATAGAAATGCAGGATAACCTATCTTTGGATGTTGTTATTCAGAAACTTGAGGAATTTAATATGGCTCAAACTAATGCACAGCCAGACATCCCCTCAGAGTTTGCTTGCAAGGCTGCTGAGAATAAGAAGCCTTTTGCAAAATCGCAACGATCTGCAAGAGTAAAACGTTGCTTCACTTGTGGGGAAACCACGCATCTTGCATATCAATGCACAAAGCAAGAAACTGCAGAAAAACCAGTTAAGCAAGTTCCCAGCTTCTCTGCAAAGAACAAAGGCAGCATGCCTAAGAAAAAGGCAGACAATGAGTTAGCTTTTAGCTTGATTGAGGAAAGAGCCTCTCAGCTTGAAAGCGTGGAAGGACAAGAAAATGAGACTGCATCACATGATTTCTTTGTTGATTCTGGAGCAACTAAAAATCTGATAAAGGACAAAGACAGATTTATTGATCTAGATAGGACCTATAGAACTCCTATACGATTGGCTAATGGAGAGAAAGTTTATTGCCAAGGAAAAGGAAGGGCTGAACTTCTATGCAATCTGGGAGGTGGAAAGCAAGTGAAAATTTCCATTGAAGAAGCTCTATATGTCCCAGAATTGGATCATAATTTTATAAGTGTCAAGTATGCTGTACAGAAAGGTTTTGCAGTGCATTTTGAAGGGAAATATTGCAGAATTTCAAAGGAAAAGAAGCTTTTTATGCGAGGAATGCTGGATTCAAATGGCTTATTTAGGGTGGATTGCTTGCAACAGAATGAGTGTGCTAATGCTGCAAGAGATTGCAGACATAAGAACTGTGAAAGCAAATGGCACAGAAGGATGGGCCATAGAAATGCAAATGTGTTGCATGCACTTCCAGACCTAGTTAAACATTTTAAAATGAACTCATGTGCAACTAAAGATGAGAGATGTGTTTGCTGTGTAAAAGGAAAGGGAACTAGGCCCTCCTTTCATCAGAGCAAGGAGGAAGCCACACAGCACCCCCTACAGCTCATTCATAGTGATATCTGTGGTCCTATGAAGACAAAAACAATTGCAGGAAACCAGTATGCATTGACTTTCATAGATGATTTTTCCAAGTTCACGTTCACTTACTTGATTAAAGAGAAAAGTCAGGTGCTGGAGAAATTTAAGGAATATGTTGCAAGAGCCAGCAATAAGTTTGGAAGATCACCTCAGATCCTAAGGTCAGATAATGGAGGTGAATATGTTTCAAAACAGATGAAAGAATTTTTGAAGCAAAAAGGAATTGAACACCAGACAACCATCCCGCATACACCAGAACAAAATGGAGTAGCAGAAAGAAAAAATCGCTCTCTCATAGAGATGGCGAGATGTATGCTTTTGGATGCGAATCTGCCAAACAAATACTGGGGGGAAGCAGTAATGACTGCCACATACCTGCAGAACAGGCTCCCAACCAAAGGTGCAAAAGCAACACCTTATGAACTATGGCATGGGAACAAGCCCAGTGTGGGGCACATTAGAGTGTTTGGCTCTAAAGCCTATGCTTATATCCCAAAGGCCAAAAGGACCAAACTTAACACCAGATGTGAAGAAGGGATACTTGTTGGCTATGCACAAGGATGCAAGGGATACAGAGTAATGGACACTGACACTGGAAATGTGAAGATAAGCAGTGTGGTCTATTTTGATGAAAATGAAAAGGGAAGCACTGATCAAATGCCAGACCTAATGAGGCCAAGTTCATCAAGACAGAAAAAGACTGCAGAACTGCAGATAAAAGAGGAAGCTGAAGTTTCATTTGATTTGACCATGTTCAATCAACCTGAACCAGAAGGGGGCACTGACACCAACACTGATGCTGATGCTGAAACTGAAGCAGAACCAGAACTGGAACCAGAAGATAACACTGATGCTGATACTGAAACTGAAGCCGAAGCAGAACCAGAACCAGAAGTGAGACGTTCTGAAAGACACAACAAAGGAGTGCCAGCAGCGAGATTCTCCTATGTGGCAAAAGTGGAGGAACCACAGGAGCCCTCAACATGGCAAGACATTCAAAAAATGCAAACCAGTGAGGCGCGCAAATGGAGAGATGCTGCCAAGGAAGAAATTGAGTCTCTTAATGAAAATAAAACATGGACACTCACAAAGCTACCTGAAAACAAAAAGGCCATTGGATGCAAATGGGTCTTCAAGACCAAGCATAATGCAGAAGGGGAAATCACGCGCCACAAAGCGAGATTAGTGGCCAAGGGATATTCCCAAAAATACGGCGAAGACTACGACGAAACCTTTGCTCCAGTAGTAAGGCACACCACAATAAGAACACTCCTCAGCATAGCAGCTGCAAGAAAAATGGAAGTGCAGCACTTAGACGTGAAGACTGCATTCCTACATGGTGATATCAAAGAGGATATCTACATGCAGCAGCCGCCGGGATTTAAAGAACCTGGGAAGGAGGAACTTGTGTGCAAACTTCAAAAGAGTATCTATGGTTTAAAGCAAGCAGCGAAAGCCTGGAACGAAAAATTGAATCAATTGCTCCTTAAGGAGGGGTTCATACAGGGAGAAGCTGACCCCTGCCTATACTCAAGGTTCAGAAATAAAAGGAGGACATACATTCTAACTTATGTGGATGATCTGATTGTATGCCATGAAAACAAACGAGATTGTGATGAAATCGTCAGGAATCTGAACAAAGAAATAGAGGTGAAAGACTTGGGAGGTATCACTTACTATCTTGGAATACAAATAGAACGAGAAAAAGATGGAAGTTTCCTTCTCAATCAAAAACAAAAGATAAAGGACATTTTAGAATGCCTAGGCATGACAGAGGCTAATGAAGTGGGGACACCTATGGAAACAAATTTCCTAAGCCAGGAAGGCAACGACGAGCCCCTACCACAGGACAACCAGTACAGAACTGCAATTGGCAAAATGTTGTATGTAGCCACCGTCACAAGGCCAGACATTGCCGCTGCTGTAGGAATACTAAGCAGAAAAGTAAGTGCACCAACCCATAAGGACTGGATAGCAGTCAAGAGGATGGCACGGTACCTGAAGGGCATAATGCATTTAAACTTAAAACTACCAGCAAGCGAGAACCCCAGATTGATGGGATACATGGATGTGGACTGGGCCGGAGACAAGACTGACCGCAAATCTGTGAGTGAAAATGTATTTCTCTATGGAGGCTGAGCAATCATTTGGACTAACCAGAAGCAGTCATTAATTGCCCTTTCATCCACAGAAGCAGAATTTATTTCAGCCACTCAAGCATGTCAAGAGGTAGTATGGCTACGCAGACTACTAAAGGACTTTGAAATAGACGAACCAAAGCTAACTGAGATGTACGAGGACAATCAAAGCTGCATTTAACTTACAAAAATGGAAAGGACAAAACCAAAGTCGAAGCACATCGACACCAAGCATCACTACGTGCGAGAAGCTCAAGAAAAAGGACTTCTTGAAGTGATTTATTGTCCTACAGAGGAAATGATAGTGGATCTGCTGATCAAACCGCTACCCAGAGACAATTTCCAGAGGCTACGAGAAGCATTGGGAATTGTCAGCAGTGCACATAAGTGATTCGGTGCATGGGACGATGAGAAGGGGTGTTGGAAATACATTCCTTAGTTGCATCTCCCCTAAGCACCTTATCCTGCTTGTTTGCTAGAAACAGCAGGAGTGAGACAGTAAGATCAGGGAACCTCTCCCACATCCACTTAGTTCTACTCCTGCTGGGACCTGATTGGTTAGTCTCCCCTCCTAAGGATGTTTCTTATCTCTTTGTGTCTAAGAGATATTCAGAGAGCTTCTCCTAGTTCCCTCCTGAACACACCTAGTCTGGAGGACTTAGGATTGATGTAGGCCTTTCCTATCCTACATGTATTTCTTAATAAAGCTACTTAAACTTAAGTATGCTTCCTGCCTGCTTATTAATGATTAGCTACTCACACTCCTCTGTAAACTCTGCATTGGGCTAATCAATGCAATGATCTCACAGTCCTTGCATTCCAACA
>QEPC01001524.1:5586172-5612114 GCA_003113815.1 Sphenodon punctatus
CAAGAAGGTCTGAATGCATTATTTCGCTGTACTTAAAATCGGTATGGCATGCATGTGAATGCAACAGGACTTGTTAACAGCGAACTATTGAGAACCAGTTTTAAAAAATCCAGATAATTGCTGCATGTGTGATTACACCCTAAGTCTAACTGAAATCAGTGGGACTTGCTCCTGATTATTAGGACTAAAGCTAATAATTCTCGGAGCTCTTCCTCAGACAAGAAAGTTGGTCCAATAAAAGATTTCATTTGAACTATTTTGTCTCCATCTCTTAGATTTGGGAGCAACACAGCAACCACACTCTTTTTGTAGACAGAAAGATCAAGATAGAAAAGACACACTGACTTTGCTTATCTTTTGTCCATCCCTTGGGTCCCCCCCAAAAAAATGTTTTATCCACTTTAAACATTAAATGACTGAACTACACCTCACCTACTGTTGAGCGTTCCTGTAACTGGTGCCTCTCCATGCATCATGGTTCAGCCATTCATTTCACTTTTAGATGGACTTGTCTGGCTAGAGGTATATATTACTGACAGTGCTTGAGCAATAAAACTAGAGTCATTAGAAAACACTCTTAGAAGATGGTGAGTTTTCTAAATTCAGTTTCTTCTAAGGTGACCATCACTATGGCAACTATGTGACAGTCATGTCCTCATCTTTGCCCCCCAGTTCACTTCTCCTATTCCCTGTGGATATTTTTGTTTTTATTTTCTTGCAGCAGTAGCTGCAAGAAAATTAAAGGCAAAACCACTCTACATTATAAACAGGGGACAGCTGAAGCACCAATATTGAGAAAACCGCTTGAGCTACAGTTCTGAATCTTTATCCATGGCTTATATTTGTGGGGACCGTCGTATGTGCAAAGTTTGAAGAAGATCCAACCAGAAAATCAAAAGTTAAAACTGTTAATTAGTTAATTAGTTGTGGTCAAAATGCACAGCGTCCCGGCTATTTTGAACCATCGATATCTCCTCTCCCTCCCCCCAACCCCCGGCAAGTTGAACCCCCAATTTTCATAGCCTTGGCGCTTGAGGTCTAGATCAAGTGCTGGCGTAGTGTGATAATGATTGGTGCAGCCAAAAATGAGTTATTAAACATTAAAATATCCATTCTGCTGGCTGGCGCATGTGCAGTTCAACAGCCTCTGACTGCTATTTGTGGTGTTAGAAAAAAAACAACATAAAGAAAGTTACGTGACTCTGTTTTTTAAAATCACGTAACTTAATCGGGAGCTGGCTACGTCACAAAGACTTTAAGCTCTAGTCAGTTTTATGTCAACTAATATATTCATTCACACAGAGTGAAAAGTAGGGAGTGAAAAGTTGCAGACTTTTCATGCAGAGTCAAAAGCAGGGAGTGAGGCCAGAGGATAATTTACATGAACCTGACTATAGCTTTCTCTTGCTGGCTTTCTGAGGCGAGTGGGTAATTGGCATAAAACTGACTAGAGCATAAAGTCTTTGTGAGGGAGCTGGCTCCCGATTAAGTGAAGTGATTTTAAAAAGCAGAATCATGTAACTTTCCTTGTGCTGTTTTTTCTAACACCACAAATGGCGGTCAGCGGTTGTTCGACTGCACACGCACCAGCCCGCAGAACTGATTTTTTTTCATGTTTAATAACTTGTTTTGGCTGCACAAGCATTATCACACCACGCCAGCACCTGATCTAGCTCTCATGCTCCAAGGCTGCAGATGCAAAGACCCAGTTGAACGGGGGGGGGGAGGGGGGCTGGTACAAGGGTTTGTGGGAAGGGTAGGAGGTCTCCATCCCTGCCCTGTGTCCTCCTCATTCTGCCCATTTCCCCTTGGCAGAGCTGCCATCAGTGGAGTAATTTTGGTTCAATGTTTGGCTGTGGAGGGGGACGTCGTGCCTCATCATCCCCAGTGCAACCATACGGTGCCCACAGTACAGCCCCCCTGCTCCTTCTGCCCAGAACCTGCCCCAACCTCACTTCCATCCTGCCCCTCCCAACCCCCTGACAGCTTCCCCATCCTGGGGCTTGAACTTGCAGTGCAGAACAGCCCTGCCTGGCTGCGTCTCCTCTCCTTCCTTCTGAGTGGCATCAATGGCTGTTGGGGAAGGGGCAGCAGCGGGAGCCACCCATTCAAAAAATGAATGAGGGTAGTAGTTCTGTAGGTTCATCTCCACCCCCTCGCCCATCTTTCCCTGCAGCATCACACCCACAGCTGCCCCCTTTTGCTGGGAGGGCAAACCACGGACCTGGCTCATTCTGCACAAGCAATACAGACTAATGAGGTGATTTGCATATATCTGCATATGATTTGCATGGATCCCCAAGCATCCCTGTGTGGAACTGGGGTAGAAGACTAGAACTGCCCTGTGACTCAATGAACCTACTGCCAATCTGAGGGGAGGGGGGACTGTCCGGCCAGTTTCTGCCCCAAGCCTGGAGTTCCTGCTTTGCCCCATAGCTCTGCATCTCCTCCCTGTTCCCTGTCTGGATCCTGCCCCTCGGGATATGGATATTATATTTTAAATATGGATATGATAACTGTTAAATATGGATATGACTGTTAAAAACAGAGAGCAAAGATGGATTTAACTTTCATGCTTCTGGTTTTCTCTTTCTATCCTTCCTTACTGTGTATCCACATGTGAACATATTACATAACTGACATATGTGATATCTTTTAACATTCTCATTACTATATTAATCACATAAAAAAACTGGAAAATTTTTAAAACAAAAAACGTTACAGTTTTAAAAACCGTTAAAGGCAGAACCGTTTCCAAAACAAAAAACTTTCTTTTTCATAACCATTTCACAAAATACATTTTCCCTAACTTAAACTCCAAAAAAAGAAAGAAAATTAATTACAATTTCAATTAATAAACATTTAACATACATTACAACAAAAATTAAATGCCAAAAAGCATGGAAATTATTTACAGATTTTCTATCTATATTCCATAATTTACCATCAACATTAACATAATATAGAGATACTTAATTTCTTATCATACATACTTACTCTTATTATTTATCACTAACTAAGCTATCACATTATTTCTTTATTGATCATTACTTTATCATAATTTGACGACAATTTTTTTTTCCAAACTGCCTTAACGCTGTCCTTTTGCACAGAATTGCATTGTGTACAACCGGTTCTATAAAGTTGTCTATACTGACATTGTCAACAGTTCATTGTATAACATGTATACAACTTTTATACATGTAAACAACAGAGTTACAGCAGTTCGAAAAATTTGTTTGTCATTGAATTATGATAATATAAAGAAATGAAATAAAGTTTAGTTAGAGATAAACAATAAGAGTAAGTATGTATGGTAAGGAATTAAATATATATATATTACGTTAATGTTGATGGTAAATTATGGAACGTAGACAGAAAATCTGTAAATAATTTCCATGCTTTCTGGCATTTAATTTTTGTTGTAATGTACGTTAAATGTTCTTTTAAATGAAATCGTAATTAATTTTCATGTTTTTTGGAGTTTAAGTTAGGGAAAATGTATTTTGTGAAATGGTTTTGAAAAGGAAAGTATTTTGTTTCGGAAATGGTTCTGCCTTTAACAGTTTTTTAAACTGTAAAGTTTTTTTAATTTAAAAAATGTATTCTAGTTCAATCTTCTTCCTTTCTCTCTCCATCTCCCTTGGTGTCTCCTTTCTCTGCTTTGCCCTTTGCTTTCACCTTTGTCCTATTGTGGGTCAGGGTGAGAGAGAGACAGTAGATGCTGGGAGGAAGATCTTACAGAAGATCTATGCTTAGATCTGCCTGCTTCTTGTGATCCGAGTCTTTGATTTTAATTTCTATTACACTATCTAATCTTTATCGTTTTTTCTTCTCCCCACAGAGATACGGCTATGGCGGCTGGGTCCAGCTGGATCACCACTGCCAGGTTTGCCATGTATGATTCTTTGGGTTGTCACTAAAGGTATAAACGGACAGACAGCTGCACCACCTCTGCCCCCAACTCCCTCCCTGGTGGCACGTCTGTGAGCTTGAGTAGCTTGAAAGAGATCAATCCAACATAACTTGGATCACATGAAAACCATGTCTCTTCCTCCATAGAATCATTAGTTTTAGAACTTAACCAGACTGACCTAGACTTTCTGTAGACTAGAAAAGAGGAGCAAACACAAATGGGAATATCTTGCAATACTTTTTATGGAGGCTAAAGAACCAGAACATCAAACCAAACTTTTCATATGGCAGGAATAGAACAAATTTTAACCTGTTTCTCAGCTTTAACACGGGCACAGCAAAGGTAGATTGCTGGTTTCCCGAGAAGCAACAGGCCAGCCTTTTAGCTCAAACTGCACTTAGTAAATGATCCCACAATTGAAAAAGCCTGATGGTCTGATACTTTTGATGGAAGTACTAATTCCACTCTATTCGTCACTGGTCTGACCTCACCTCAAGTTCTGTGTCCAGTTTGGGGCACCTCATTTGAAGGACATTGACAAACTAGAGCAGGCTTGGAAGGCAACAAAGGGTGAAGCGACAAGAGACAGGGAAGGGAGGCTACCCCTCCCTGGGCACACGAGCCATGTGATGTAGTAGCTCCTGTGGCCAGGGCCTGCCAGATGTTCCCCCCACCCTGGGGCAAGGCAAGCAGCCGGCTGCTCTGCGACAAATGCTCAGAAAAATTGGGGGGGGAATGGATAAGACTGCCCAGGGCAGGGCAACCTGTGTGGTTGGGCCCCTTCTGCCTGCCGTGAAGTAAGCTCTGCAGCAAGGCTGTGAGTGATGGGTGCTAGCACCCATTGCGTGTGGCCATGTCACAGCTGAGGGCAGGCTCTCAGTCTGGCCTGTGGAGGGAGGCAGGGCTGGGCACCAAGATGGAGGCTCTGACAAGGGCTGGCCCACCCAGCTTCCCCGCAGCCATCTGGCCAACTCCCCTGCAGTGTGGCGGTGGTAACTGCCTGCCTACAGGGGCCGTGCAGAGATCTGGCAGCTGCTGCTTGTGCAGTCTCACCCAAAGATGATAAAGGGCTTGGAAAGCAAATATTACGAAGAAAGGTTGAAGGACCAGGCTATGTTTAGCCTAGCAAAGTGAAGATTAAGGGGAGACCTATAGCAATATTCAAATATCTAAAGGGCTGACACAAAGACAATGACAAGGAACAGATGCACATTGTTGCAGAGGGCAGGGCTAGAAATAATGGGCTCAAGTCACAGGAAGGTAGAGTTTGGATAAATGTCAGGAAAAACTTCCCAATAGTAATAGCTAGGTAGCAAAGGAACACGTTGCTTAGGGAAGTCATAGGCTCTCTAACACTGGAGGTTTTCAAAAAGAGGCTTGGAGACAGCCATCTGTTGGGGATATTGTAGCTGTAGTCCGCAGGCATAAGGGCCTCCATTTTCTATCTTAGGCCTGGCCACTAAACCAGACTGGCTTCCATCTTGAGAGAAAAACTTTCTCTCTCTCTCAATCACTTCTGGCAGGGCCCAGCGGTCAAGCTGCCTGGCTGAGAAGTGAAACCTAAGAACAAAAATGCTGAACGCTGTAAAACGTAGGTGGCTTTGCTGATAAAGCCGCTGTTTTGGTACATTGGGTAACTGTGTTAAGAACTGGCTGTCTTGAAAGAGGAGGTGTCCTAATGACATGCATGTATGATGTAACCATTTGTTTCTGACCAATCCTCTGTGATCTTTATTTATTTATTATTTTTATTTATTATTATTAAAATTTATATGCCACCCCCTCCTGCTACAAGCATCTTGAGACGGCTAACAACTAAAATAAATTAAAACAACCTAAAATCCCCAGATTAAAATAACCCATACTCAAATCCTCCCTAAACCAATCTGACCCCCCGCCCACTCCCCGTCTCCCCCAACCCTACCCACTCCCTTCCCCAAAGGCCTAGACGAACAGCCAGGTCTTACAGACCCAGCGGAAGGCCAGCAGACTCGGGGCCAGCTGAAGTTCATCTGGGAGGAAGTTCCACAGCTGCGGTGCGGCCACCGAGAATATCTTCTCCGTTGTGGGCCGCCGGCTAACCTAGGGGACCTCCAAGAAGGCACCCCCGGCGGACTGCAGGGATCGCCCCAGGACCTGAGGAATGAGACAGTCTCTCAGATAGGAGGGGCCCAAGCTGTGTAGGGCTTTAAAGGTTAAAACCAGCACCTTGAATCAGGCTCAGAACACTATAGGCAACCAGTGCAGAGCTCAGAGCACTGGTGTTATGTGCTCCCTACGGCCCATCCCTGTCAAAAGATGGGCCACCACATTCTGCACCAGTTGCAGCTTCTGAACCATGACCTGGGGCAGCCCCACGTCGAGCGCATTGCAGTAATCCAGCTTTGAGGTGATGAACGCATGGATGAGGGTGGCCAGGTGGGGGTCCGAAACATATGGCCGGAGCCTCCGCACAAGTTGTAGCTGGCGAAAGGCTCCCTTCGCCACCGCCTCTACCTGGCAATCCATCCGAAGGCTGGGGTCCAAGAGGACTCCCAAGCTTTGGATCTGGGGAGCCAGCGGGGGGGGGGGCAAACCACCTCAACGAGGGGAGCCATCACCCCTGCTGCCCGACCCACCAACATCACCTCAGTCTTAGCGGGATTCAGTCTCAGTCTGCTCTGCCGCATCCAGTCAGCCACTGCTTCCAGGCACCGGGAAACCACCAAGACTGCAGAGCCTGGGTCAGTTGAAAACAAAAGGTACAGCTGGGTGTCATCAGCATATTGGTGGCAATGCACACCAAACCGTCTCACAACCTCCCCCAGGGGCTGCATATAGATGTTAAACAATAATGGAGACAAAATAGAACCTTGTGGTATGCCGCAAAAGAGGTCCCGGGGGCTAGATGTTTAAGCCCCCAACACCACCTGCTGGCTCCTTCCTGAGAGGAACGAGCGGAGCCATCCAAGAACTGTCCCATCCACCACCCCCAGGGACCACAATCGTCTCAGCAATAACCCATGGTCCACCTTATCAAAAGCAGCCAAGAGATCTAACAGGATGAGTGTTGAATGCCCTGAATCCATCTCTCGGCGGAGGTTGTCCACCAAGGCCACCAACACAGTCTCAGTGCCATACCTTGGCGAAACCCTAATTGAAAGGGGTCTAGAAAACTGATGCCATTCAGGTGACCCTGGAGCTGCTGTGCCACAACCCATTCAATAACCTTCCCTGAAAAAGGGAAGGTTAGAGACAGGTCAGTAACGGACCAGTGCGTCAATATCTAAAGATGGTTTCTTTAGCAGAGGCCGCACCACCGCCTCCTTGAGACAGTCTGACACCCTACCCTCCCGAAGGGAGACGTTGATCACTCTCACCAGTGCCGGCCCCAGGGTCTCCCTGGAGACTTTCATCAACCAGGAGAGGCACGGATCTAATTCACAAAAAGTAGCCCTGACAGACCCCAGAACACCCTCGGCATCAGCCGGCATCACTTCCTGAAACTGATCCCACAAAGATGAACCAGACTAGGCATCCATAACCCCAAACTCTCCTTCCCCCGCATCAATCCCAGCTCCGAAGTCGCGCTGAATCCAAGCGATCTTATCTGCAAAGTAGGTGACAAACTCCTCACAGCAGGCCTGGGATATCTCCCCCTCCAGACCCACCCGGAAGAACTCAGCTGGGTGTGACTTTGCAGCAGCTATGAGGGTGTGACTTTGCAGCAGCTATGAGGGTGGAATTCCTTCTTTGCCGCCCTCACGGGCACAGTATAGGACCACAAATGGACCCAATGCTGTAGCTGATCAGATTGAGTGCAAGAAAGACACCAGCATCGCTCTAACCACCATCCCTCCCACTTCATACACCACAGCTGAGCTCCTCAGTAAACCAAGGAACCCTACTATGATAAAGCGGTGGCAGCGGATGCCTCGGAGCCACCCCATCGATGACCCCCTCCGGCAAGATGTTCCATGCTTGGATGAGATCAGCAACTGAGCAGTCATCAAGGTCCAAGGACACCTCCCCCAGCGCGTCTTGGAACTGTTGCGATTCCATCAGCCTCCGGTGGCGGACCATCCTAATAGGTCCCATTCCTTTCCAGGGGTTATTGTGTACTATGTGTCTGGTCTGCAGGAGGTAATGATCCGACCATGACAAGGGCATAGAACTAACCTCACCCACTACCGGATCACCCACCTCAAGGCCAGAGCAGAATATCAGGTCGAGCATGGTTAATGGCCCTCATGCATTAGGCCATTAACCATTTGGGATATACCCATGGTTGCCATGGCAACCATGAACTCACGCTCCACCCCTGCAAGGCTGGTGCCGGCGTGGATGTTGAGACCAAGGCCCTCGGGGAGTGCAACACCACCTCCGACACCAGTTCCGCTAGAGCAGAAAGTGATGCCGCTGGACAGGAAGGAGCCCGGTACACTAGCAGCACCCCAATTTTGTCCCCTGCTAAATCAAAGACCACGTGGAGAGCCTCAATTCCTGGGATAGACTGCACTAGATACCTCCTAGCAATCCAAGACTCCTTAAAAACCATAGCTACACTGTGCCCCCTGGCCCTCAAGTTAAGGCTGCACGGAGCACCCTGCTGAAACAAGGTCTGCCAAAATCGGGCCCGCCTCCCTGTCCAGCCAGGTCTCCGTGAAGCACGCAAGGTCTGCGGCCCAATCCAGGATTGAGTCCCGGCTCACCGGTGCTTTATTAACCACAGACCTTGGGTTCAATAGTATAAGCTCCGAACTGAGGGACCTTAGGCCTTGATCCATCCTCCCATCTGAGGGGGGACTGGCTCTGGGAATAGGCATCAAGCACCATGGTCCACAGGCCTCCCGTACGCTTTGCCCCCACGGCCATACTTCCCCCACCCCAGAACGATTTCCACAGCTGCTTCACACACACTCCTCCGCTCTAGCCTGACCCCAACTGCTGGCTGCCCTGTCCAGGGGGAACCCCTCCCCCCACCCCCTCCCCACCACTAAAACTGCCCCCAATCCCTCCCACCTGCTGCCACCAAGTGGTCCCCTCCAAAGTTTCCCACACACACACACCACGGTGCCCCACCTCAGAACCTCCCCCCTCCCTAACCCAATTCCCCCTCTCCCCTACTGGAGTTGAGGTCCCAATCCCAAGGACCATCCCACAATACCACCACCACCCCTGTTCCCCTTAATCTAATGGACTGGGGTTCAGTCTCTAAAACCAAGAAAAAAGCTAAAATTACAATACTGTCAGAGGGGTACAGGAAAGTTGGGAAGGTAAGGGGTGCCCAGACGCGCCACACTCTCTCAACCGGCTCTGATAACACTCGAAGGGGGTCCCGGAGGCCCGTCAGGATAGTATGTGGGCCGTTCCTTGGGCTTGCGCACCTGGAACTTAGGCCCCTATCATCATAGGGCACAGAGCTTCTTGTTACATAAAAGACTTTCACACCCACAGGGACGGGAGGTAATAGTGAGGACTGGTGCAAGGGAGATGAGGCAAGGACCCAGGGGTACAGGAGACAGGGAGGCAGGGACTTGCACACAGCCACAGGGGGCGGGAAGAGAAGGGGCCCAGGAAGGGGCAGAAGCGCCAGGCCCGCAGGCCCCTTCACTCTGCTCACTCAATCTCTCACAGGGAAGCAGGGGTCAGGTTTTCAGCCAACACAGATACCTTGTTAAAGACACAGTCACTGATGCAAACCACAGAGGAGGACAAGGAGGGGGCACAGGGGCAACAAGGGGAGGCACAAATACCAAGGGACAATCACAATACTTAGCTTCCAGGCAGCAAGGAGGGGGCTAGTTCATCCAGGCTAAGCTCTGTTCACCGGCTCAGAGCTACTGAAGTGGCCGGGTTATAAAGGAGCAGCCCCACCCTCCGCACGCCCCCGCAAGCGTGCTGAGCGGCGCAGCGGTGGGCGGGGCCCCGCCTCGTCGGGCGTGGCCCTTGTTGCGGGCGTGCCTGTTGCTGGCGTCGGCGTCTCTACACGCCGGGGAGGTATGGCCATCGGCGACGGGCTGCCGGGGGCGGGGTCCGCAACATCGGGCGTGACCTCCGCATGCGTCTGCGTCCCCGAACGCTGCGCCGAGACTCGTGGCGCTGGAGAACTGCAGGGGGCGGGGCCTGGAGTAGCGGAGGGCAGCCGCCGTGCAGGGTAACGGCCGCGGCGGATGACAAATACTACTAATAATAATAAAAATAAAGCTGCTCCTTCAAGGATGTCGTTCGCAGCTGCATGTCCCAAGTTGCCATTGCTACACCAGCTGCTGCAGTACATCTGGGGGACTTCTGGAGGGGGGGGCTCCCTCCACCTCCTGGTCACCGAACGGCCACCTAACGACCTGCGCCGTTTGGTCGCAGCCCTTTGGCCAGCCACCCCTGGAAGCTACGGCTCCTCTTGACTGCAGCAGCTTTTACCTGGGGGTGGGGGGTGGGGCGGAGGGGGGAGAAGAGAAAGGCTCCAATCAGGGGGCATCTTTAGACATAACAAAGATCAGGTGTCAAAATCCCTAAGCACGTGTTTGGCTGTTGTGTGTAAGTGCACCATAACAATCCCAACACCATGTGGCCACCCCTTGAACACGCAACATGATTACCATTGCATCACAAGGACAATTTGTGTGTTTCAGCTGAATACGTGGCCAACGTTGAGTCAAATGATATTGCGTGGCGTGTTAGCAGGTACAACACGGGGAACGAGGCAGCAGTGCTTGCGTGCTGAGATCGGGTAGCGAGCAAAACACTGATTTGCCCCACGATGGGGTGTGTGTCTAAGCAGCGCCGCATGGTGAACACAGGGCCAAAACGGTGTTCATATCAAGGTCAAAACACATATTCAGACACCTGTTGACGTTATGTTTAAGACACCCAGGGAGACAGGTGGATGCAATGTTCTCCCCAAACTCCACACCAACCCCAGCCCCTGGTCTATGGTTCTTTGTTCAAAAACCTATATAGGAGTCACCGATATGACCCCGCTGTCCCTTGGACTCTCTCGTAGTAACCTGCCCAGGGTCTCCTCGTGCTAATGCCAGGTCGCAGTTGGTGTTAGCCTAGGAAATAAACCTGTTGGTTTAGCATTCGAGCAGGGGGTTGAACTAGATGACCCTCAAAGTCCCTTCCAACTCTGATTCTACACTAACCTGTCCCTACTGAACCTGAAGTCAATGGGAAATTCGGGATTTTGCCTTCGCTAGGAGAAGGAACGGGATGTAAAAAAAAGCAACCATGTTAGCAGAGCCAGTCTTAGAAATCACGTGGCTCAGGAGGGGGCAGTGAGCGGCCAGGGCAAGGGAAAGGGCAGGGGCAGATGAGAGAACTGCAGTCACCAGGATGACGGGACAGGGAGATTGGGGGCAGGGATGGAGGCAGGGCTTCACTGAGTGCAGAATGACAGCCTGAGCAGGGGTCATCATGAGCTAGCCAATGAGATGCTTGTACTGTGAGCTACTGGCATATTCTGGGGTAATGTCTCCTCCTGCCACCGTTACCAAATAGGAACAGCTCACAACTCCCAGCTGGAAAGAAGCATCTGTGCAGTGGAAGAGATGAGAGGTCCAAACTGGATGGAGTAGCATGCTGGGAAACTCATTTGCAGGATTTGATTAATCTGCATAATTTATTCTTCTAGCAGAATTTGGGAAACA
The DNA here is from genome assembly GCA_003113815.1 of Sphenodon punctatus. Taxonomy (NCBI): domain Eukaryota; kingdom Metazoa; phylum Chordata; class Lepidosauria; order Sphenodontia; family Sphenodontidae; genus Sphenodon; species Sphenodon punctatus. Next base: position 5,597,717 of record QEPC01001524.1, read on the forward strand.
AAAATGTCACGGAATCCTCTCCTTGGATACATGAAACAGCATCAGACAACTGGAGTTGGGGAAAACTTCCCTATGGCTCTGATCCTCAAAGTGATCAGTCCAGCAGTATAAAACTCATTCCTTTCAGTCCTTCCTTCCTTGCAGGTCTGACGAGATGGAGTGGGGGGACACAAAATTCAGAGAGCCCAGTTTGAGACTGTTAATTAACTGATTCTATTCATACTGTGTGTTTTGTTTGCTTATAACATTTGGGATAAGGTCTGGGTGGTGTGTAGGGATGAGTGGGGGACCTGAAGGGAACCTTTGTCCCCGGGTCCCTTGGTGGCTTGTCCCTGCAGTGCTGCATGCTGACCACACTGGAGAAAGTTAGCTGTTTTCAATGAATGGATCTCAGAGTGCAACAGAAGCTTGGTGTGAGTGGGGGACAGGTCACTGCACATCATTTCAGTGGGGTTCAGCTTGCTGCCAGCTGACTCTTAAACCTCCCTGGAGCAGGGTGAGCTGGCCCTGCCGGGTCTCTCCTACTAAGCCTCCTCAGCTGTAGTGAATGGAGGGAGATGGGGAAGTCAGCTGCCCGGTGGGGAGTCAGCTGGAAGTTGGTGGGCTGGGCACTGAGGGGGTAAAGAAAGCCTTCAGGTCAGGAAAGGGCTTTGGATGTGGCAGTTTTATGTCTGAGACTTGTTTTTGTTTTGCGTGTGATTTGAAAGACTGAGTCCACTGTCTGTTAGAGCCCTACAGTCAAGGATCCATTGTTTGCGGCATTGGGGGAAACCACATGAAGTTTGCAGCAAACAGGGAATTGTGAAAGGTCTTTTCCACATGTGCACAATGATTCTGAAATAGCTGTAAATCTGGAGTTGTCATTCAGGGAGAGCTGTTTACACTAGCATTAATATTCCAGAATAAGAATAACCGTTTACACTATCATTAATATTCCAGAATAATTGTTATTCTGGAAAAACTGGAAACAGCAGCACTAAACTGGAAAAAGCAGCAAGCAGTTCTCTATGGCCATTGGAAACAGCGGCGCTAGGTGGCTTGCGTATTCTTTTTTAAACAGCCGTCTGTTTCCAATTGCGGCCGGGCGACGTCCGGTGTGGGGAGGCGTGTCTAAACACCACCTGTGCAAGAATTCTAAAAGCGGATTTCTAAATCTGCTAGATCGGCCTGCTTGTCTAAAAACATGCTAAGGGGACAGGTCTCTAGTTGAGAATAAGTAGCTTCACAAACACTACTCCAAACTTATTTAAGTCCAGAGTAAATAAGGGCACTTTTAGATGAGCGCCACTGTCATGGGAAGACACTGCGAGCGCTCTAGCTGCCCCCCCATCGGCGTCTCTCCCGTCGCCGCTGTTTGCCGTGATAACTGCCCTCACTAACGGCAACATGGCAGCACTTGCGGGTGCCCTGCTCAACGCAGGGGCGGGACCTGGGCCGTTGCGGCATTCCGCACGGCTACAGGCACGCCGGGGGGGGTGGGGGGTGGGCGGAGCTTCAAGCATAAGAAGCTGGCACTAGGACTCAGACAGCGCCAGTAATCGGAGTGAGAAGCTGACCCCTGCCTGAGAGCTAAGTGTTTCCTTGATTGCATTGCTTGTGTTTTGTTTGTGTTGTGTTTGTGTGTGCTTGTGCTACTATATAGTCAGTTCTGGATGTAGTTGTGAACGAGTCCTGGTCCTTATCCTTCCCTTGGGACTGGGTGGCATAAGTGATGGCATGGAAGGTGCATGGCTGGGGAGTGTCTGGGTGTCCCTTTCCCCCACCCGGGGCGTCCATCCCCTCCCTGCGTGAGCACCCATTCCACTCTGTCCCCGTTCTTCCTTGGACCTTGCCCTTCCTCCCTTCACCCGGTCGCACTGCCTTTCCTCTACCCCCCTTCCAGTGTGAAAGTACGTGAGTGAGAGGGCTTTAAGGCACCGCCAGGCTCCAGTCTTCCTTTGTGCTCTGCGCCCTATGATGATAGGAGCCTAGTCTCAGAGAGACATTACAGGCCCACACACAATCTGGATGGGCAAGTTTTCCAATGCACTACTGGTCAGAGCCTTGGGGTACGAGACACGTGTGAAAGAGCTTGGGTGTGTGGTTTACCCTTCCCCCTTCCCCACTGACAGCCGCCCGCTCACCCCGTGAAATCATGTGCCTTGTAAAAGTGCCGCGGGCAGCTTTTAGACGTGCATAGATGTGCCGTATTGCCAGTCGCACATTCTTTAATGGTACAAATTAAGTACCTCGATATCGAGATATTTAATTTGCACTGTTAAAGAATGCATGACCGGAAATATGGCGCGTCTAGGCGAGTCTAAAAGCTGCCTGCACAAGGCGCATGATTTCACGATGTGAGCGGGCAGCGCTTGTCTAAAAGTGCCCTAAATCCTAAAAAATTAGGATATATAATTCCAGATTACAAGAAGAATCCAGATTTATGTATTCCGGAATATCTGCGTACACGAGCATTTAAATCCAGACTTGGAGGCGTTTACTCTGGATTTCTGATCATTGAAAAACAGCCAAATGTTTGAAGAACCAGAATGAAAGCTGTTTTAGGGAGAACTGTGAGACCAGTGCTTGTTAAGGGGGGGAAACTGGGGCATGGGCCTAATGTACAGACCCTGTGGACAGGGCAAGCCAGGACTGAGCTTGTTACACTCCCTTTTGTAATTTCTGCATGGCTTTATTAAACTATAAAGCACTGAACGTGAGGAGGACATGTAATTGGATATCATCACTTACATTCTAAAGAAATTGATTCAGCTCTGAGAAGAGACTTAAATGCCTTTATGAAGGGTCCTGTCCTGGAGCTACAAGAAAAAATCCTTTCGACCCTGGCATTCATTACTGCAGCCAAACCTCCGCGGATTGCTTCCCAATTAACTCCAACTATGCAACTACTGGCTGGATGCTTCCTCACTGTAGACGTGGCATGTGCATTTGAGCCTGGGTTTCTAGAGACTGAGTGTCCAGCCCACTCTATTTCTGCCAAGCCTGCCTCACCTATTGATCAGAGCAGCTTTAATTTGGGGGAGGGGAGAGTTTGACTTACTGTGCTCTGTAAATAAGCTTTTCTCCCATCTACAGAGAAATTGGAGGGGCCAGGCTAGATGGTATCAGAAATTTGGGATCATGCCCCAGTCGAGGCATGGTCCCAAATTTCCACCTAGTGATGTCCCTGGCTCCAAACCCAATTTGGAAGTACCGAATCCCAGATCCCCATACCAGTCTCCTGTAGTGCCAGCTGAACGGGGGAGATTGCTGGGCTGAGTGGAGTTCAGATTTCCAACAAGACTGTTGTAAAGATTTGGGATGCCCTGGGTACAGTGTTGATTGGGGAAATAAATAGAAAAATTCTGTAGTTATTGCAAGGCCAAAGTTTCATTGCAAGTCAAGTGTTTCAGATGTGTAAAGGCTGTGTTTAATATAGCAGTATACCTGCTTGTTGGAGTAATTTGGAAAGATTGCTTCCTAGACTAGAGCAGGGGCAGGGAATTTGCACATTTTGTGGAAATGTGACCCAGACCCTGCTGTCTCGTTGCTATCCCAATGTTTGGAGGCTGTGGCGGAATGGATTCTGCTGAGCAGACTGAAGCTTAACCCCGATAAGACAGAGGTGATGTTGGTGGGGAGAGCGAGGGAGCTAGTGGCCCCCCTGATTGGGGGGGTTCGCCCTCCTATAGGTCAGCAGGTCCGGAGTCTGGGGGTGATACTGGACGCAGACCTCTGACTGGAGTGGCAGGTGGAGGCAGTCGCTAAGGCTACCTTCCGCCAGTTGTATCTGGTGCGTAGGCTGCATCCGTTCATCTCCGGCCCGGACCTGGCCTCCCTCATCCATGCTTTCGTCACCTCGAGGCTGGACTACTGTAACGCGCTCTACATGGGGCTTCCCTTGTTCCTGATTCGGAGGCTGCAGCTAGTGCAGAATGCGGCGGCTCGTCTCCTTACGGGGACGGGTCATTGGGAGCATATTACACCTGTGCTCCGAGTTCTGCACTGGTTGCCGATAGCGTGCCGAGCCAGGTTCAAGGTTTTGGTGTTGATCTATAAAGCCCTTCACGGTCTGGGCCCCTCGTACCTCAGGGACCGCCTCGCCCTCCGTGCCCCAGAACAACTCCTTCGGTCTGCTGGGGGTGGCTTCTTGGAGGTCCCCCATGTTAAGCGGGGGACCACAATGGAGAGGGCATTCTCGATGGCTGTGCCGTGCCTTTGGAACTCCCTTCCGGAGGAAGATCGCCTGGCCGCAAGCCTTTTAACATTCCAGCGAAGTTGTAAAACCTGGCTGTTCACCCAGGCCTTTGGGGAGGGTAGGAGGGTGGGGTAAGGTTTTTTTTAGCTCCCCCACCTGACCTATTATTTATTATATATTATTGTTTGAATCCGAACCCTGTTTTTATAATTTATATAATTATTGATGTTTTAAAATTGTATTTTATTGTATTTTAATGTTGGAAGCCGCCCCAGGCTGTTTGCAGGAGGGGCGGGGTATAAATTTATAAAATAAATAAATAAAATAAAATTTTTATGTATTTCAGTTTTGGTGCATTCGTGTGCTCAGGCTTCAGTTCTCTGTTAATTTGGTAACCCTGACTGTTTGCCCCCTTTGCATGGTTCAATGTCACACGTCTCTTGTTTCAGCGTCAGCTGAAGGGTCCTTGAGGCCCTTTCAGACTGGGTTCTGGGGTCCCATGCCATATGATGGTGCTGCCTCCCACACCAAGTCCACTGCCCACGGCCAGCCTGGAAATCCTTGACCCCAAAATTCGCTTCCCCTGATGCTGCCCCACTGGAGTGTGGAATTTCTGGTTCAGCAGGCAAAGATATTGTGCCCTTGAAGCACAGCTCTGCTGACACACATACTTCCTCTGGTAACCGTGTAAAGGCCACTTAGTCTATTGATCTCTAACAAGAGTTAGTGCAGCCTAAGGGATAGGGTGTTGGCCTTTAAGCTGGGAGACCAGGATTCAAATCTTGCCTTAAATCACGGTGTGGCCTTGCACAGGTCACAGGACATTTCTAAATGAGCCGGGGTTGGGGTCCGTGGCCGCTGTGTGGCACAGCTGCGGAGCCCCCACTTGGGTGGAGTGAATGAGAAGGGATTCCAACAGATGGCTCCCAGTGTGGCTATCTTAGGGACCATGGGGAAGGTGAAGAGTGCACCAAGCAGGTCTTTGAAATTGATACGTCCCAGCCATGAGGCCATCAACCAAACTCCCCAGGGCTCGTGACCAGTTCCTGCAACCTGCAATGGTCATTGTAACAGGATAGCGGTGCTTAGTAGTAAGTTGTCAGGATCGGAGTCACCAATAACCTTCACTCATGGGAATTAACTTCTACTCAAGTCTCCTTTAATACTTTTCACAACATCCTCTTCTGGTATACACTCTTCACTCTACACATAGAGTATCTCCTCAGCCTTAGCCATGCCTTCAACCTCTGGTTCTAGATGTGCTTTATTTCCAGCCAGCTTATCCCTGACTCTTAGGCTTTCTGGCTTCAGCAAACCCTCTGCTAACACTAGTCAAGTCTGAGCATTCACAAACAACAGTCATTCAGTCAAGCAGCTTCTATCATGAGCTCTCTCCATGCAACGGGCCCAATAATCAGTAGCTCCTCTCAGATCTAAGTCCCAACAATTTCCAGCTTCTCAACTTTCTTCCTTGCAAGCTTTCCAGATGGAGCTTTTGCTCCTTCATAAGCCAGAAGCAGACTGAGCCTTCCCCTGGCTCTGCTACTTCTTTTTGTAGCCTGAGCCATGCCCCAAACAAAGCTACTTCCTGCCATCAGCCATTTTGTGCTCAAACATCCACCATTTTAGCTGCATATCAGTCTATTGTGGCTTTACTCTGCCATAGCTGTGTCTCCCACCCACAGGGCCTCTGAGTTGTTTGCTGTGTGCCTACTTGCTGCTGTGGGTGGCCACCCCAGTTCATATGGGAAGGGGATGTGTGGGTACCCATTGCCATCCACTTTTGCTGCTTGCCCTGCATGGAGCACTCTGGATCTTTCGGCAGTGCCCCGTGAGTGGTCATGAGTGGGTATTGTGTGGCTCACAGGAGCACGCATCCCCCCACTCACCTTCTGATGGGTGGTTGGATAAATGGCGGTTACTGGGTGGCCATGTGGGGTAGGATCTCGTTTTAAAACACCCACAGTCTCTCAACTTCAGTTCTGTCTTTAAAATAGGAATAATAATAACCTACTTCACAGAGGTGTGGTGAGAGTGAGCTAGCTAAGTGCTGTCGTGTGCTTCAGTGACTGAAAGCGCTATATAAATTATTACTAATAAGGCTTGATTCTGCAGGGTTTCCATCGCACCCCGGCTACTGTGCTGTCTATTGCACAATAGTCACCAATGGGCTGATATTAGGCTTTTAAAATGTGCTGCAGTGTGTGTGACTAGACTACTGGCTAAGCATCCCCATCTGACTCTTTGGAAAATCAATTCTAGCAGGCTTTAAAGAATTTTGCCAGAGGAAGCGGATTGCGGGGCTGTAATTACTAGCTGCAATATTTGGAGTCATTTTCTCCAACTCTGATATTGCTGCCAAGTTGTTCCGGTGAGCTGCCAAGGCGAGGTCAGGGGGAAAAAAATATGTATTGGGGAAATATAGTTGCGAATGATGTACGAGGTTAATAACAAATTGAAGGATTAAAAACAGCCCGATTCCCTTATAGAGAAGAGACTCTCAACAAAGGCTGCCTGCTGTGTAATTTTATTTAGTTAATTTAAGAGCTTTTACATCTGTTCATATAGGAAGGCATTCCCTAGATAGTATCCCTGGATAGTATCCAGGGAATGCCTTCCTATATAAACAGATGTAAAAGTTCTTAAATTAAGGAGTGGAATAGATGAGCAGTGTGCGGCAAATGAGATTTCCCTGCCTAGGAGCCTACGTAAATTGTGTGTGGGGAGCGGGAGGAGGTTGGCAAAAATAAGACGAGGCTGGGAGGAGAAGAGATGCACACGGACCCCTCACTGCAAGGGATATACTTGGGGACTGTTCTGCCCATGGACACCATCCATCCACTCATTGGTCTGAAAGAGTGCTGACTAGAACCCTGCTGTTTTTATACAAGGTTTACCTGCAATTAACTGCCTAATTGCCCCTCTGCCAATAACCCCTGCATGTCTCTCCCCATAACCGCCTCCCCTCATGCACAGCCCTTGAACCAGAAAACATTTATGCACTATGAACCTTTACCTACCTGTTGACCCTATGACTGCAGTTCTCAAACTCTTTACACCAGAGAAGTTTTATTGCAGATTTCTCCAGAGTATCTCTGGCCCTGATCCTGATAATCTGCTCTGCCCTGGCTTTGCACCTCAACCTGACTGTTCACCCACATCCTGAAGGCCCCACACCACAGGCTGTGCCCCTTACAGCATTTCAGTACAGGGGCCTAGCTATCGTAGGGACAGGAGGGACACTTGTCCCAGGGGCCGAGCTGGGGTGGGCATAAGCCTGGGGAAGCCCAGAAATCCTGTCGTCTTGCTGCATGGCCTAGTGGAGAATGAGTTGAGCAGAAGCAGATGTGGCTGCAGCATGAGGTGCACATGGGACCCATCTAGTGGGCAGCACGAGGCACCGACGGTGGCACGAGGCAGGCAGTACAGCCACAGCCTCCAGGGCTCAGGTGCAGCACGTGGAGGGATGGAGAGGTACGCAGTGTCCGGAGTGTCTCTGGAGTCAGAGCAGGAGATTCACCAGACTGGAGGGGGAGGGGGGGTAAGTCCATTTCTTGCACATGGGCCCATGCAACCTAGCTACACCCCTGATTCAGTACTTTGAACCACCTAAATGGGGACGGGAGGAGAGCAGAATTAAGAACCGTACCGGAATACCTCGTGCACTTGTTTCATATTGAATTTTACCCCAAAATTGTAAAAAAAAATAAAAAAAAAAATTCATCCTTCAGATGCACAAGTGAAACTCTCAGGGCATTTTTAAACGTGCGCTCTCCCAAGCCCGATTTGGAGAAGACGGCTCCGAAGCGGATTTGGGAGAAAGCCGGGTTTGGGAGAAGCCGTCTTCTCTGCCCCAGCCAGTGATTAAATTTAATGACTGGCTGGGGACTTTAGAGGGGGAAGAGGGGAGGGGGTTTGTCAGCGCTGCCTGGAGGAGGCAGTTTTTGNCCCCCGCTTGCAACGCAGCGGTTCCCAGGGACACAAGTGAGGGGGCAGGAATCCTCGGCCAGTTTGATGCGGGAAAGATCCGGCATCAAACCGGGCCAAACATTTAAACAATCACAAAGAAAGGCGGCTGATTAAAGGATCAGCTGCCTTTTTTGTATCATTTAAAAGCGCCTTCATAGTTCATTTGAGTCTCGGTTACACCATGTGAATTCAGAATAACTCTGACTGAAATGGCATTTCTAAAAGCACTTTGGAGCCCATGTATTTCAGTAGTAATTCAGCACCCAGATACTCAAGGGCAGAGTTTGACTAACAATGATGCATCTGTAAGTATTCACGCAATGTCAAACCCATGTGGAGATGAAACAGTTTGGTTAAGAAAACTGATTTCTATTTCAAGTTAACAAGGGATTATTGTAAACAGGAAGAGAGATTTTGTGAACAACATAGGGTTGCCACCTGTGGTGGGAGTTTTTACCTGACATTCCCATGGGCCAAAATGGAGGTGTCGGGTAAAAAAATGTCCGAAGGTGGCAACCCTAGAATAACATTGGAAAATGTAGGGAAAACATCTCCCCGTGGAAGTAACGAGGGAGCTCCACAGACTTTCTAAGCTGATAATACAATATTTTGACACACATTTGCATTAATGAATTTCACTTCACAGGGGGAGGCAAAAATGGTGAAGGAAGGCAAGGTTTTCCGAGTGATCCAAGAGAACTGTTGGAACCCAGAGGTTCGGATTAAAGAGATGGACCAATCAGGTACTGCCAGAAAGGGGGGAAATTATTTATTTATTTAGATGTCTATACCACATTTTCCGATCAAGGCTCTGGGTGGTTTACAATCAATGTATTTATTTATTTATATAGCAAATATAAAATCAGCAACTTAATATTTCATATTAAGGCATCTTAAGGTGCATTGCATTGACATTTCAATGGAAAGAACTTACAGAGTTAAGGACGGGTGGAAATCGGATTAAATTCACTGGAAACAAGACTACTCTAAACACATGCGGGCCCCATTCAGATTTATTTTTTTTCATGTTGGGTGACACCTCACTCCGCAAGAAGACTCTGACTGTAGTGGGATGGTTAGTGAAATAGGATGCTAGCTAGCAGACATAAGGAAATCTGAATCTAGTCGTTAAAAGAGGAAAGTGCATTGCTGAAGTTTTAAGTAATCTACAACAGGGAGAGAGGCATTTGAGCCCTTTCTTTGCACTTGGTAATGTACAAGTTCTTCCTTCCACCACAAAGAGGGTTTTCTTTTTTAAAATATTGTCTTTGGTTTTTTACGTTAGGAGCATCAGGCTATATCTGCCCTATGATTGGTGAATAAGTAGAAAATGAGGGAGATCAGGTTAGATAATCAGATTAGAGAGATGGTGTTAGATAATAGTGAGATAGGAACTTGCTTAGCACACCATGCCCACTTCAGCGAGCTGATCTTGGCTGCAGCAGTGACTACCGACTCCCCTCCCCTCTGAATCCCCATATCATAGCATCATGCTTGTGGACACACCACTCCCCACATCTTTCACCAGAAGTTCTACAATGGATGCCAGCAACGGAGTCGAAGACATGGTGAATCTGAGCAATTTTATCTGCAAAGTACTCAACAAACATGTCACAGCAACCCAACCCAGTGCCACGTTGCAGTTTGATGAACTGAGGACTTAAACCTCAGCAGTTGAAATAAGAATATATATTTTAGTCAGGCTACTCATGGAACATTTCTTAATGAACACCTACTCTGTGGACTCAGGTCTGGGCCCATATTTCATGCCAGCCAAGGATCTGAGTGCACTGATCTGCAGATTCTTATTCTCTAGAATGTTCTGTGTAGGCAAGTCTTTGCATAAGGTCATGCAGAGTGCCCCAATTCTCTGACAATGTCTGAGCTAGTGGATATAAAGTGTTGGGTTTGGATCTGCAAGAATGGAATTCAAATCCCATTTTAGCAGCTATGAACTGACTAAACTGATTTTAGCCCCCACCCCCCGTAATTGAACTGTAATGCCTGTGATCAAACCATGATCAGCCCCAGAACAAACATCATCACCTCCTTTTTCGTATTTAATTTCCTTTCATTCTTTTCCGCAGGAGTCACTGTCCAGGTCCTTTCTACTGTTCCTGTGATGTTCAGCTACTGGGTGAGTCCATGGAAATTTAGCTATTACAAAAATCAAAACGGTGAACTCCCTTCCTCAGTGGTCAGGCAATTTCATTAGTCAACCAGCTACTCTGAAGTTAGGGGGAGGCCAGTCTACAATGAAAGAAATGTAGGGCAGCAAAAATCTCACAGAGTTGCCTGGCAAAACTGTTCTCGTAGCAGTCACTGCACTAGCAGAGAGAGCCTGTCTGGTGAGAATTGAGACGACTGGGAGAAACAGCTACAAATCCCCACTATGGGGCTAGGGAGGAGCAACTGGAAGCAGAAATACAATCCAACGGGGCTGTGGATGCATGATACAAAGCAGTAATGGGGAACCTCCAGCCAGTTGGCAAATTTGGCCCATGGTGGTTCATTTGTCCCCTTTCCAAATCCTGGATCTGGCCTGTAGATCCACTCCCTATCACCAAGCAATGAAAGAGGGAGCTCCAGGGAAAGGATAAGAAATCAGAGCATGCATGTGAGCACAGAGGATGGATCTATGAGGTTGATCCTCCAACTTCCTTCCTCCATCCTGAGCATACCCCTTTAACACTCTTGCCCCACAACCCTTATGTGGCTTGTGTGAAGGGAAAAGTTCCCCACCCCTGATAAAAGGCAAAAGAGGCAAAGTCAGATCTTTTGGTTATATTTCTATCAAAACAATGTTTTCCCATTGACCTGAAGCCTCAGAAGTGGTCATCATAATGGGTGTGAGCTCCTGTGTCTGGGGTCAGGACAGATGTTTTCCCCTCTTCTGCAGCACTAGAGAGCTGGTCAGGTACTTCATGGGAAATTTTCACCTTCCTTTGTGTCCTTTCATGTCCCTTTGAAACATACACGCAAGATCAGCTGCTAATAAATCATCAGCAATCGAGGAGTTGATCCTGGATTATGCAGCTGATCTCGTGTGTATCTCGGAGACCTGGCTGGGCATGGAGTCGTGGCCTTTTTTTGGCCGACCTGGTGCTGGCCGGGTACTCTGTGCAGCAACAACCAAAGCCAGAGGGACAGGGGTGGGGTGAGGGGTGTAGCCATTGTTTTTAGGGATTCATGGTCCGTTAGGAGGTATCCAGTGCAGCTGATATCGGGCTGTGAGGGTCTCCACCTTGTGACTGATTTGGCGGGAGATGATTTGGGGGTGCTGCTGGTATACCATGCACCCACCTGTACAGCAGCATCCCTACACGCTCTGACAGAGCTGGTGTCGGAAGTGGTGTTGCGGTCCCCAAGGAGTTCTTTGCTGCCCTGATAGCATCTGCGAAGTCTCGTCCAGCGGAGCTTTTCCGGGTGGTGAGGGGGTTGGTCAGTCCGACCTCCCTCTGCCTGGAACTGGAATCTTTCAGTGCCCGCTGTGACATGTTTGTTGAGTACTTTGCGGATAAAATTGCTCAGATTCACCATGTCTTCGACTCCGTGTTTATGACAATAGGAGAACCAGAGGTTATGGAGGCCCCGTCTTGACCAGTTTTGTGGGATCAGTTTCAGTGGGTGATGCCCGCCGCTGCGGTGGATGTTCTGGGGGCTGTTAGAGCCACATTTTGCAAAGTAGACCCATGCCCGTCCTGACTGGTCAAGGCCTGCTGGGAGACATTGGGACCGTTGCTGGCGGGTGTTGTCAACACCTCCCTTTGGGAAGATGGGGTGCTGGGCTGCCTCAAGGAAGCGGTGGTGCGGCCCCTGCTCAAAAAACAATAATTGGATATTGACTCCCCAGCCAGCTATCAGCCAGTCTCTAACCTTCCCTTTTTAGGGAAGGTTATTGAGCGGGTTGTGGCTCGGCAGCTGCAGGAGCATCTGGATCGCACCGTTTTTCGCGATCCCTCACAATCCAGCTTTCGTCCAGGATATAGACTGCATTAGTGGCTTTGGTCAATGACCTCTGCCAGGAACTGGATCAGGGTCATTCGACCCTGTTAATCCTATTAGATCTGTCGGCTGCCTTTGATACGATTGATCATGGGATGTTGGTGACTCGTCTGTGGGACTATACCGCAGTGGACGGAACTGTTCTTGAATGGTTCTGCTCTTTCCTGGCTGAGAGAACTCAGTGGGTGGTGCATGGGGATTGTTCTTCGTCTCCCCAGGACCTCTCATGTGGAGTCCTGCAGGGTTCTATTCTGACCCCTCTCTTGTTCAACGCGTATATGCAGCTGCTGGGCGAGGTCATGAGACGGTTTGGGGTGCAGTGTCATCAATATGCTGATGACACGCAGCTCTACCTCTCTTTCTCATCCAACCCAGACCCGGCAGTCTTGGTGCTTACCCAATGTCTGGCGGCTGTGGGGGATTGGATGAAGGCGAGATGACTTAACCTGAATTCTGACAAGACAGAGGTGATGTTGGTGGGGGGGCGGTGGGTGTGAGGCCCCCCATCGTTGATGGGGTTCGTCTCCCACTGATTTCCCAGGTTGGAAGTCTGGGGGTACTCCTCGATCTGCAGCTCCGCCTGGACCTTCAGGTGGGAGCTGTGGCGAGGAGTGCCTTTTGCCAGTTACATCTGGTGCGGCGACTTTGGCCATACATCTAAGACTCTGACCTGGCCACTGTCATCCATGCCTTCATCACCTCAAGACTGGACTATTGCAATGCACTCTATGTGAGGCTATCCCTGGTGACGGTCTGGAGACTGCAGCTAGTGCAGAATGCGGCAGACCGTCTGCTTACTGGAACAGGTCACCATGAGCACGTTACACCAGTGCTCCATGCTCTGCACTGGTTGCCTATCGTGTTCTTGGCCTGATTCAAGTTGTTGGTACTAACCTATAAAGCCCTAAATGGTCTAGGCCCCACCTATCTGTGGGATCACCTCACTCTCTGTGCCTTGGATTGACCCCTGTGGTGTGCTAGGAGCATCCTTCTTAATGACCCCTGGTTGGTCCGGGGGGCTACAATGGGTGTTCTCGATGGCTGCACCTAGGCTATGGAATCCCATCCTGGACATCACCTCATTTTGGCACCAGTGCAAGACCTAGCTATTCCGCCAGGCCTTTGGTGAGGAAGATGGGTGAAGGGTGAGATGGTTTGGATTAGGGAGGGTGGGGTCTTTTTCTATATGTTTATGCCATCCCTTTTATTTGTGATATGTATTTTATGTTGTGGTTTTTATTGTTGTTTTAATTTTTGTAAGCTACCTCGAGCTGCATAAGCAGGAGAGGCAGAGTATAAATGTTGGATAAATAAATAAAATTAAATAAAAATACTGCAGGAAACTAAATAAAACCTGTGTCTACTGTCTAGTTTGTTAATTTATTTATTATTTATTATCTATTTATTTTTAAAATGTATACCCCGCCCTTCTTGCCACAGGCAGCTCAGGGCGGCTAACAAAATCAAATCAAATACAATAAAACATAGAAAAACATAAAATAGCAATAATAACAATAAAAATGAGGAGAAAGAAAAACCCCACCCACCACCACCCCATCCACCCTAAAGCATGTTGAGCAGTGGCGGCTAGCCGCTCAGGGCGTTTGGGGCAGAACCCCTCCAAGCGCCGCCGAGCCAGCCGCCGCTGAACTGTTGAAGAAAAAAAAAAAAATCCCGCTGGCCGCTGCTGCAGCTTGCTTCTCACAGCGCTGCAGGCAGCAGCCTCTGACTTTGCTAATTGCTACAGAGGCTGCTCCGCCCGGGCTGGAGCAGCCTAGCAAAGTCAGAGGCTGCTGCCTGCAGCGCTGTCAGAAGCTCTGCTGCGCTGTCTCTCTCTCTCCCTTCCGGGATCCACTCCTGAGGAGTGGGTCCCGCAATGGACAAAAAGGCTAAGCCCAAACCGCGATTTCAATGGAAAACGCAATTTGGGCGGCTGAGCCCTGCCATCCCACAGCACGTATAGGACGTGCTGTGGAGGGAGGGGCTAGCCTTTCCATGGGCTCAATGGAAGATCTCGCCAGGGCGTTTGCTGAAACAACCCTGGCGAGATCCCTAGGGTGGGGGGACTGAGGCAGGGAGCAGCACGCATGCGCACTACTCCCTGCCTCACATGCAGCTCAACATGGCTGCCAGCGTGCTGTTGGAGGGCTCAGCTCTCCAACATCAATCTGCCAGCCCAGCCGGTTCCCTGCCACTGCCCCTTGCCATCCCCCCACCCCCATCTGCTGCTCAGAGCGGGGGGGGGGG
>QEPC01001524.1:5617746-5639425 GCA_003113815.1 Sphenodon punctatus
TGAATGAGATTGGATTGTCCTATTCATTTTTGATGGAGTTCCCATTTAAAGAAATAAAGAAAATGTTGAAGACCAGGATTAGAGATCTGGACACTCAAAATTCTAGAGCAATTGCTGCTGGTATAGGGTCATCTCCTTGGTATCAGTATTTGATTCCTGATCGTGAGGGGGCCAAATATATTAATTGGGATATCCCCTTTCAGCATAAACGAGCGCTGTTTGCTTTGACGCTGCAGATTATGCCTTCAGCAGTTCTGGAGGGAAGGTTTTTAGGTACCCTATATATGGATAGATTGTGCCCTTATTGTTTATCTGAAGTTGAGGATATTGTCACTATCTTTTTATTTGCCCAATGTTTGCGGCCCTACGCAAGAGGATGTGGGAGAGGATAGTGGTCCCCTCTAACTTAACGGTAACACAAAAGATAGTGTTCCTTCTCGCTGGGAAAAATCAACAGCGCACCGAGATGATGGCCTTCTATGCATATCTTATGCAAAAAGTCAGGGTAAAGAAATTGGAAATGACGTAATAATAATAATAATAATAATGCCCGGGGATTATTATTTCTTTGTTGACTTTTCCAGGGGTTATTGGGTAGTTGAGATATGTTTATGACTGTATATTTGGGGATCTCCCCAAATAGTTGTTCTGTTCATCCTATGGAATGTTTGTGTATTTTGTGTGTTTTATTATTTAATTTTTAATCTGATGTGTGTTTATGCTATGCATATTTTTTGGTGCCAGTGTAAGAACTGACTGTTTCGTCTGGATTTTGGTGAGGGAAATGGGTGAGGGTGGGGCGGTGGGGGGTTGGGAGGGGGGTTGTGTGTTGTCTGCTCCACTATTGATTTTATAATATTTTGCATTTATTATTATTGATTTTCTTGTATTTTGTATTCTAAATATTTTTACTGTGATATTTGTTAGCCACTCCAAGCTGCTTCCAGCAGGAGGTAGGATATAAATTATTAAAAATAAATAAAATAAATAAATAAACTAAAAACAATTATTTATTTTGCAATGGCCGGCCGAAAGCGGAGTTGCAGCATTGGTCTGCCGAGCAGACGGACAGCGGCCACGCTTCAGACTGGTGCTCTGGGTTTGGCCGGCCCATTCCACAGACAGTGCTCCAATGTTGCAGAGCATTGCAAATGGGACTGGCCTGGCTCCGCTTCCAATTCTGGCAGAGCACCTTTAGGTGAAGCAGACTGGCATGGCTATGACCAAGGGAGCCCATCCATCTAAAAGCACCCATTGTCACCCACCGGCTTCCTAAGTGTAAGAATGGCACTCTTGCAAACTACAAGATCCCAATCCTGAAGCTGACTGAATGTAGGCATATGCCCATTTGAATCCACTGCACGTCAGCTGTAGAAACAAAGTACTGGAGACTTGAATGTAGATAAGTTGGACTGAAAGAGCGACTTGAATAAGCTCAGACAAGCACCCACCCTTTATGGTAACTACTAAGCATAAGAACGGAAACGTTTATTTCAATGAGTGTTTCCTCTGTGTGAGGATTTCAGAATTTGGCTGTAAATATTTTGAAGTTCATTCAGTAATCAATACTTTATTAATTAATAAACAATAAAATCTTCTATTCTCCATCCCTGGGACTAACAAATAGGGTTTAAGACTGTAAACCTGAGATCACAATTAATGTCAGTGGGACTGCTAGTAGTGTGGAACTAATAAACAAGGAGCAGTTATTTACCCTCTCAGCTAGTACTAGAACTAGGGGACACTCCATGAAACTCATGGGGTGGCAAGTTTAAAACAAATAAAAGAAAATATTTTTTCACTCAGCGTATAATTGGGTTGTGGAATCTACTACCAGAGACTGTGGTAAGGGCCTGAGTTTAAAAGAGATTCGGACAAGTTTCTGGAAGATAGGACCATTAGCAGCTATTAGCCAGACTGGATCAGGGAACATGACGGGAGCTGGGGGAAAACAACAGGAAATGGATCCCCCATTGTGACCTGTTGGGTGCGTCTCCCAAGCCACTGTGATTGGCCACTGTCGGAGACAGTATGCTGGGCTAGATGGACCATTGATCTGACCCAGTATGGCACATCTTATGTTCTTATATTCTTAATGGCCCCTCAACAGGCAAAGAGCATGGAAACTCTAAAAAGGGAGGGGAAAAGACAGAGAAGAACTTGGGGGAACTCTGTCCACCGGGCTGAGTAAAAAAATTGAAAAGAAACAGTCCCAACTGGGACCAATACAGTACTTCCCTAAAAGAAAATAAAAGTTTGCAACTAGGGACAAAAATTCAAAGAAAAGTAGGATTTGCCCTTTTCTCAGGCAAAAGAAGGAAAATCCCAGCTGGAACAAATAAAAATAAAAGGAAAAGTAGGAATTTCCCTTTTCTCAGGCAAAAGAGCAGAAAATCCCAACTGGAAATTATAAATAGCTTTTTAAAGGGTGCAAAATGAGGGGGGGAAATCCCCAAAGAACTAACTTTTACTGCAAAAAGTAAAATTAAAACAAAAATGGCTTGAAAAAGAGTAAAAAATGAGAAAATAAACAAAAGAATTAGCTTTTAGGGAGGCGCTCAACAGCTGAGCATTGCCTTGTTTTGCAACATCTTGTAGATAAGTACAGGGGGGGGGGAATGGAAAGCTGTTTGTAGCATTCCTGGATCTTCGAGCGGCCTTTGATCTTGTAAACAGGGACATTCCATGGGAGAAGTTAGCCACCTTGGGTATAGATAAGCGTCTACTTTTTCTTTTACGTCAATTTCATGCAAATATTTCTTTAGTAGTTAAGACGGGCTGGTCTGGGGCACTGACGGAGAAAATTCCTACCCGGCTGGGAGTTAGACAGGGGTGCGTGCTGGCGCCGGTTCTTTTTAACCTGTTTATTAATGGAGTGATCTCCATGCTGGCCTCATCTATTTTTTTTCCCACCCAATTTGGCTGACTGTCCAGTCAGAAGCTTATTATATGCCGACGATATAGCAATCCTCTCTCAAACCCGGGTGGGCCTCATGAGACAGCTTTCCTGCTTTGCTGACTTTTGTCAGCAGAACAGGCTCCAAATAAATTATGTGAAATCGAAAATAACCATCTTTTCCAGAGCATACAAGCTCCACCAATGGTGTGTAGAAGGTCATAGTATAGCCCAGAATAAATCTTTTCAATACCTGGGTCTTCTTTTTTCTGCATCAGGGTTCTGGAGGGGTCATGCTGAGAAGGCACTATCTGTGGCGAGGGGGCTTTCTTTCTCTCTATCCAGGTTATATTTGAACTCTGAGGGTAGGGCCATACTTCCTGCATCTAAGGTGTTTAACGCCAAAGCACACGCCCAGCTTGTATATGGGGCAGAGGTCTGGGCACCCTATATTGCCCCTAAGCTTGGGAAATTGGATAGCATGCAGGCCTGTTTCTTCCAGAGATGGTTGAAGGTCCCCAGTGCTACCCCCTTTGCGGCCATCCGACATGAGACCGGGCAGTTCAGGTGGTCCATGGTAGCCTGGATTAGTGTATTAAAGTTCTGGGCAAAATTACACCATTCTCCACCAAAGGTATTAATTTCCCACTGGTTAAATTACTCATTTAAGAGTCGGTGGCAGCTGGAAGTAGAGTTATTCCTGTGCCAGCTGGGGTTCAACCCGGAATAGTGGGTGGGGAGGGAGTTGGCAGTGGTCGTGAAGGATCTTGTTACCAGGGTTAGGGATAGGGATTTTCAGGAAGAGGCGGCAGCAATCAGAGCCTCTGGTCATCTTGCCGACTATCTTTCTTATCTAAGGCCCTCCCCTAGTATGGCTCCCTATTTGCTATCAGCAATTTCATCTAGAGCTAAGTTTTTGTTTATATCAGCCAGATTTAATGCGCTGCCATCTATGGTCCTGGAGGGCCGTTATTCGTCACTAAATTTCTCAGAGCGACTTTGCCCTTTTGACCGGCAGCATGTGTAAACACCAGGCCATATTTTGTTACATTGTCGGCTATATGATGCAATCCGTTCTAGATTTTTAGCGGCCTTTCTCCAGAAATTTCCTGGCCACACTGAACATAACTTATGCATCTTAGCATTGACTGATGTGGACTTATCTATTTTGGAGCCCGTTTTCTGGTGGCTGCCATAGATCTTCGCAGCCGCTTCCTCCATTTCAAGCATCCCCTTGAGTAGTGACACTTGAGCCATGGCATCTCTTTTGGATTTGTTTCTGAGACGGGATTTAATCCTGGTGGGTTGAGCTTTCTTTGAGCTTACCATTTATAGAAACTTTAAATGGGGTTTTTGTATTTAAATTGCAATTTGTATTGTTTATGAGTCTTTGTGTTTGATGTTGTTATGTCTTTGTTATTGGTTTTGAATTTATGGCCTCGGCCACAATAAAACATGTCTCCACAGCCATATCTTCTTCATGGTTATTTTGACTTCACCCCTCCTTACTTCTAGGAACCAAGACCATTGTAACCTTTTACCGGTCCTGATCTTTGTCCCACTTCAATGGAGTCTATTATCTCAATGGAGCTCTATGAAACCCAGTGGAGTCTATTAGCTTCACCAAAGTTTTATTAAATTCTATTAATTCTATATCATTTCATATAGGGATTCTTTTCAGGAAGTTGTTGAAGAACAGAGGCTAGATCTGCCACAGTTCTATCCACTTAAGAAGGAAATTTCTAGAGCAACAATGATTTATAAAACTTTGAGTTTCTCATTAAGACACAATTCAAAGAAACAATTACTTATTCGCCTGAATGGTGTATTTAGGTATAATTTTGAAGCCAAATTTGATGTTGAAATAAACTTTAATTCACTAATTAAATACATTATTCTTAATGTCTTTAGTCTCTAATTTCTCCCACACATTTCCAGAACTGTTCCTAATTTATACAGAATTCTTTCATTAGAACACCTTAAAACAATTTAGAATTTGCATTGTAAGCATGAAGTATGTTAGCTAATACTATTCCAATTGAATGTCCTTAAACCAGGTGTTTAGCTTAAGAATTAAACCTAACAAAAATATAATGATTTAACATTAGGGATACAGAGATCTTAATAGTGTTCAAAATCCACAAGATGTCGCTGCCTGCCCACCAAAATATTTCTGCTAATTTCTGTTATTGTCTATTTTCTATTCTATTCTTTGTTTATAACACTGGTAACCCAAACAGATCCCGACTGAAATGTCAAAATCAAAACAATCCTCTAGGGCAAAAGAGAGACTGTAAGTTCTCTTTAAAGTTGGATTTAAATGCAAAGAAATACAAATAACAGAAATGCAAAGAACAAATATTCAAGACTAAAAGCGTGTTCAATTTAACTTCTAACCAAAATTTAATTGAGTTTAACAGTGTAAATTAAATATAAAGATCCATGAACTTATACAAACTGCCACATACTTGGATTCTGCAGGTCCCACTAGGGGGAGCTCATCTACAACCAGATTAGACCATTTGTTTAATTAAACAAGACGGTAGCAGCAAAACAATATATTGTTTAGTGTTAAATGCCAGTACAAGGCTGTTCTGTTTACTGGCAATGTCTGTACTTTCACTCCAGTAACAAAAACAAGATAATATTCTAGGATGAGGCCAAAGTGATTACAGCTAATTGTACAGCATGCCATAGGTTGCAAGAAAGGAAAAGAGCAGAAAGAAAAATGGATTCCATGGCCTATTCTGAAACATGAACACTTTACATCTATGATGGATTTTTATCCATATTTAGGGTGTAAAAGTAAATTGCATACCCCATAAAGAATCCCTCTCCCAGCTGGGCACTTCCTGAGCACCCAGCTGACCCAGGTTGCTTTCAGCAAACAAGATGGCTAAAAGATGTCACCTGTTTTCAAGACTGCAGCTTCTGTTGCTGGACTAGTGCCCACCAAACAAACAAAATATCCACTGCTTGGGAGCCAAAGAACCCACCTAATTT
Organism: Sphenodon punctatus; assembly: GCA_003113815.1. NCBI lineage: Eukaryota > Metazoa > Chordata > Lepidosauria > Sphenodontia > Sphenodontidae > Sphenodon > Sphenodon punctatus. The sequence continues at coordinate 5,623,646 of QEPC01001524.1, forward strand.
AAAACTCAGAATATACAATTAAAAGTAAATAATTCCAAACGGCTTTCTTTGCACTAGAATCTGACAGAATTCAACAGAGAAAAGGCACATGATTTTCACTCACCCATTTTCTGGTCATACGGCCAACCGATATGTAAACAAGATAAACCAAAGAACACCTTTAATAAACATCTTTCAGCACAGAAATAGTGGCACCAAAAACTGTCAATACTTAAACTGACCTGTCTTTTAGCAATCCAAGGTCTTAAATTGACCTACTTTCCAGGCCTGTTTTTCATGGCTACAATTGTTATCCCAGGATAATAACATGCTACCTATTTAGATGGACATTACTATCCCAGGATTAAATGACAGTTATCTGTCTCTGACAATTAAAAGACTTTCAAAGTTATAATTGCCAGTCTGTTGATGGTCTTCAAGTTCATCTATTGATCTATCTTTGCTGTTTCTGCCAGATAAGTTAGTAACATTGTCACGGGTTGGAGGTCCGCACCCCCACTTTACTGGGTTTGAATGACTCAGTTTCCCTCGCTCACAGCCCATTTGAATCAGTTTTTCTCTCTGACTGATTCAAGCCTGCTGCAGGGACAACCCCTTTGCCACCCAAGGGCCCGATCCTTCCCGTTTACAGACTCTTTCTCTCTGGGGTCCCCAGTGTTTAGGCACTGGTGCTCAGCGTGTTTCCAATGTTAGACAGGGTATTTTCAGATGTGATGGGCCTCTGTTTTGACACGGTCCGTGGTCACGTTTACACCCCTGAGTGGAATCAGGCTGGCCAGGCAACAGACGTGCTGTCCTGATTCCGCTCGGGGATCGAGGAGGGGGTGGGGGAGGGGGGCGCAACGTGCAGCCGCACGCCCCCATTCCCCCACGCTCCCCTGGCCGCCCGCCCTCCCAGAGATGGGTGGGCACAGCGGCCAATCTGTCCACTGCGCCCGATCCCGGCCCATGGCCGGGACCACGGCTGGGAAGCAGCGGCGGTAACGGACATTACCAGCCATCGATTCCCGGCCATGATCAGAGTAACCATGGTTGCGGGGCTGAGGCTGGCCTCACCTCCAGAACCATGGTTCAAGGGATTCCCGCCGGGTGTTCACTATGGTGAACATCTGGCATGACCCCCTTCAGACGTTATGGGCTCTCCGGCATGACGGGTGGTTCACCGTGTCAAAACCCACAGACACTTCTTCATAAAGATAAGAAGCAAGTTTATTGATTACACAAGCAAGATAGTTGATACAGAGTGGTAACTAGAAATTAAAGGTAAATATAACGCATTCCTAATCTATACTGGTTGAGCTCCTAGATAAGCATCTTACCCTACGAAAGTCCATTAGTTCTGATTCCTTTTCAGTCACATGTAGGTGACTGGGTGTTGGTTCTTGGAGTTGCTAGAAAGCAAAGTCCTGGTCTCAGTGCATATCTTCCAGCCTTGCTAGCTGGCAGGATCCAGGATGCAGGTGACATTGCTCAAAATGGCTATGCCCAAGAGGTAGTGAAGATAGCTTAATGGCCCTGGCTTAAATACCAATCCTGAGTCCTTTGTTTGAGTTTTCCCACCTTGGAGAAACTTGAGGTTTGTCACGTCTCAGGCAACCCAGGCAAACAGGTAAACAAGAAGTTTAATTTGCAAGTAAATGGGTTTCTGTCTAGCTAGGGTTCCCAAATACACATTCTTTAAAATGTCTCCACTTCCTGGAGTTTCGTCAGTGTTACAGTGCATGACTTGAGTTTTACAGATCTCAATTGCAACATTACATACATGTTGAATCTTTTGCTTTACATATTTACTAGGCTTGTAGTCTACGTGTAGGCCAGTATCACACGTGTGTGGCCCTATGTTCCTTCGTGACAAACATGCTTTAACTAGTTTGGTTTTTTGCAATTGTATTATAGACGAAATGGAAGATATTGAGTTATGAAGGAATTAGTCATAAATACAGTATTAGGTCCATATATGTATAAACTGTTGTAATTCATAATAATGTATTGTTCATTTGTGTGTAAGCGTGGCAATGGCGAAGGCCAATGACTGTAATACATAATAAATAATAATAACAATAATAAATCCCAGGATAACTTAATTCCGGGATAGTCGATGTGAAAAGTACATTGTGATTAGAGTCTCTGGGATGAATTTAAAATCCTGTGGTGCTTTTCTGCCGAGTTCAGTGCGATGTTTTCTGGGACTCAAATGTCACGTCCTTTCTCTGCAATGTCACGTCCTCTGTGCAGCTGAGCATTCTGAGCATTTCTGAGCACATATCTTGCCATTAGACTCTGTGGCGCTAATCACCAGGCTAACTGACTTTCCCGGGATATGTCGTTCAGACAGTCATTATCCCGGGATAGTTTAACAACCAGTTGTAATAAACCTCAGCAATTGGGGTTTTATAACACTCTGATATTTTTGTTATCCCAGGATAATAATCGCTGTTGATAGCATTTAGACAGACAAACTATCCCAGAGATAATGCTCTTATCCCAGGATAAGTGTCCATTTAAAAACGCCCTTGGATGTCAATCACGCAATATCCCCTTTGTCCACTAGAGGGTGCTTGAGCAATTTTCCTCCACTAGAACTGTTGCAACAAATCACTGCAAATGCACATTCGGGGCGGCCTTACCACAGGGCAACCTGGGGCAGCCACCCACTCTTTCTGAGGGCCCCACAATGGCCTCTATTTTCACCAGGACAGGTTGTGGAGGCACTGCTCCCTCTCAGTGGGGCCCCAAACATGACCATCTTCCAGGCACCACAGAGGTTGCCCCCAAGGGTCAGGGGCCACAAAGGGCCCCACTTTTTATCTTTGCCCTAGGCCCCGCAAATCGTAAGGCTGGCCCCACGTACTTTCCTGAGATGGATAAATTGACAACAATGTTGTCCTGGTCTTTAAATCTGAAGTACTCAGTAGAAGAAAACCGTTGGTCCAGAATCTGAAGTAACTGAGGTAGTAGAGCTAGACGCTGAACACAGAGCTAGAACACCCCCAGAATAATTTTAAATGCATCAGATAAAAAAACCTTGATATTTCAAACAATGGGCTAAATGCATCCTTGCTAGAGCTCCATTAACTTACTCACTGCTGTGGTGCAGTGACACTGTAGTGACTACAGGTCAATTTGGCCGACTTCCTAGAAACCTTTTCTGATGGTTTTGTTGTGAGGGCCTGGGTGTCTGACAGTCTACAGAAATCAAACTGAGTGATGATGCGTAAACAATGCAGCTGGAAATGTCCTGTGTGAGCAATGATTACGGGAAGGCGATAAATATACTTAATGTCTCTAGCACTCCCTGATGAGGGGGCAGTGGTCCATATTTCACTCTGAAATATTGCGCTCTCTCTTTCTCTCTCTCTCTCTCGTTTTCAACATTTATTTATTTATAATAAATGCCCTAGGAAAAGAATTAACATCCTGGAGTGCTACCTGAATGTTGTGTCTATTATGTTAGGAAAAGGTTTTTAGAGCTTTGCAGAACGTTGCAAATATTTTGTTCACATTTTCTTAGTGGAATTCCCCATGCTCCAATGATACACTTCTCCGCTTTGCACAAGCCCAAACCAGGGGCATAGTTACCATGGAGCAACGGGGGAATCAGCTGAACCTGAGCCCTGGACTCTAGCGGGTCCTTTGTAAGCAGCCTGAATGCTGCTAGAAAGTTTTCAGAGTGGGTGGAGGAGTAACTGGCCCTAGCCCTACCCCTCCCCACTCTGAACATTTCTTAGCAGTGCTTTCGCTGTTTGTGTCTTCAGCTCTTAGCTGAGGCCCTCCTAGAGCGGTGGCAGCCTGACATGGGGGCGTTCGCCCCCACCCCTACTCCCTCACCCCTACTGCCTTGCCCTTAGAGGGGGGAATAATTGGAACATGAGTCTGGGAACAAACATCTGATCCCACAGCCCTAGCAAGAAGATGGTAAAGATTCAGCTATGCTTAAAAAAAGTTGTGCCCAGATTGAAAAGTTTACATCTGGATTTAATGCCACTTAAATCTGTGGGCTTTGGCTCACAATAGGGCAAACCTGCCCTCTAAATCTGGAGACAGTGAGGCCAGAAGCAAAACCTGTGCCCAATTTGGAATCTTTTAGTGATCACGGAGATATGACGAAAACATGAAAGAGCCCTGATAGGAGTGTTTTCTGCTGCTTTCCAGTCAGAAACAGCACCCCCATGGATACCATCCCAAAACAGGAGTATAACCAGGGGTGTAGCTATCATAGGGACTGGAGGGACATTTGTCCTGGGGCCCAAGCTGGGGGTGGTGGTGGGTGCAAATCCTGTCCTGTTGCAGCGTGGCCAAGTGGAGACTGAGCTGAGCAGAATGAATGGCACAGGACGCAGCAAACACCAGCGTGAGCTGCACAAGGCAGGCAGTGCAGTCACAGCCTCCAGGGCTCAGGCGCAGCAAGCAGAGGAAGGGAGGGAGTAGGACAGGGGAGAGGATGGGGACAGGGAGGATGGGGAAAGTCCATTTCTTGCTCCTGGACCCATTCTAACTTAGCTATTCCTCGGTATAACTACCATAGAGCAAGGGGGCTCTCTTGAGCCTGGATCCTGGACTCTATAGAGGTCCCTCTCTGAGCCCCACTGGGAAATTTTCTGAGTGGGTAGGAGAGGGAATAGAACCAACACTCTGTTGCCCCTCCCCTCTTCCCCCATTCACTCTGAACATTTGCTAGCGGTGCTCAGGCCTCTTGCAAAGTTCCCAACCAAGAAGGAAGCTTTCGGAGTGGTAGGAGTTGAATGCTGGCTTTGGCTGCAACCAAATTGCCTTCCTGGTGGGGTTGCTGCCATTCCAGGGTGCTCACTGGGAGCCAGGGTGGCACCACAATCTTTGTGAGGTGAGACCAAGGATGGCCTGGACCAACCCCCCTTTGGGAGGGTTTGAGTTTCTTCCAACATCTGTTAAGGCAATAAAACTAGAGAATTGCATTTTAATACATTTTTCTTCTTCATATTGTACCAGGCCAAACCAAAGGATACTTTAGACCTGTGCCAATTACTGAATAATGACTTAGCCACTACGGTAAAGAAGTATCCCAAGAGGTTCATCGGCCTCGGCACGTTACCCATGCAAGCTCCGGATCTGGCCGTGAAGGAAATGTATCGCTGTGTGAATGAACTTGGCTTTCCTGGTGTGCAGATAGGTTCTCATATCAACCAATGGGACTTGAATGCACCGGAACTATTTCCTGTCTTTGCTGTGAGTAGATGCTTCCTTGCCTATCAGAAGGGAGTTGGACATGTTCTGCTGGCAGCTACACCAGTGTAAACAGAAAGACTTGAGTGGAGTTAATTATGGTGGAGTAGGAACAACACCAAGACTGAACTCATCTTCCTCCCAAAAACCTTCCCTTCTCTCTCTCTCCCTTCTCAGTTTCCATCCATTAATATGTAACATCTAGCCAGTTCCCAAGGCACATAGCCTGGGGTTCATCTTTGACTCCATCCTTTCCTCTAAACCTCAGATCCAATCTGTCGCCAAGTTCTGTCATCTCCCCCTACACAACATTGCTAAGATCTGACCTTTCCTTACGGTTTCCACTGCCAAAACTCTAGTTATCTCTCGCCTTGACTACTGCAACCTCCTGCTTGCTGGCCTTTCCTGCTCTCATCTTGTCCCTCTCATTTCTGTTCAGAATGCCGCTGCCACGGTCATCCATCTCACCCACCACATTGATTATGTTCAGCCCCTTCTCTCTTCTCTCCAATGGCTCCCTCTACCTGAACGTATCCTTACTTTCAAGACCCTTCCTGGCCTTGCCCCCTCCTATCTCTATATGCTTGTTTCCCCCCACACTCCTGTCCAGGAATCCTGCTCCTCCTCTGTTACCATGCTCACCTGCTCATGACACCCTTGCTCCTCAAAACACATCCACCCCTTCTCCATTGCTGCTCCCTATGCCTGGAACTCTCACTCTCCCTGAATACAATTGTTCTGCTCCCTCCCTCCAAGCCTTCAAATCCCTCCTGAAAACCTCCTTTTTCCATCAGACTTTTCCCAGCAACTCAGCCCCTTAGCATCCTTTGTGTCCTTTTGTGTCCTTAGCCTCCGCCCTGGTTTTCTTAGGCTCTCCTCCTCTGCTAACGACATGCACCTGCAGTTTCACAACTTCTTGGATATATTCCTTTCTCTCCCTCTGTTCCCCTCCCTTCCCTTCATCTCCCAGGGGTAGAGAACAGTCTATAATTATTGGCTGTAAAGTGCCAGGTACATTGCTGGTGCAATATTTAATATTTAATAATTAATAATAGCACCCTACTTAGGACTGCAGCAATATCAAAATTTACCCTACCTGTGGTCAGAAATAGACCCAGGAACTTGGGACATTATATTTTGTTTTCTTTGTGTAATAAATATTCCTTAATGACAGATGTTCATTCATAATTCTAATTGCTGGCTGACCTGCTAGAAGGGCAAACCAACCCTCTTTGCTCCACGTCTTTCCGACGGCCCCAATCATCTTCCTCCTGCTAACATTTGGGCAGTGCACGTTCTCAGGATGCAAAGCACCTGTCGAACTCTATTCAGAGTGGGCTGTAGTGGTTAAGAGTTAGTTCAGTACTTGGATTGTAAAGGGGACCAATCTAGCTCATGCTTTGGCAGTGCAGAGGCATATCAGTATTGCTAAGTATAAATAAACAGCCCTGACCTGTGAAATTATGCTTCCGATGTTAATTATTTTAATGTCTGTGTTTTGGTATCTATCTATAGGGCTGATATATTTGATAGTTGTTGAGTATTTTATCTTTTTTGTATTTAAGCCTGTGGGACCTCTCCAAATCTTCCCATTAGATGGGTTTCTGAGTTCCGTTCAAGTATTCATTTCAGGGACTAGGTCTGGTCAAACCTATGCTCCGCTTAGGAGCAAGACCTATGCTTCTGGGGAGTTTTCTGAATCTTGTTTAAGTACTAATTTCAGGGGCTAGGCCTGGTCAAACCTACACTCCGCTCAGGAGCAAGACCTATGTCATTGGGGATTTCATGTAATTGAATCTTGTTTAAGTATTAATTTCAGGGGTTCGGAGGGGTTATTAATTATTATTATTATAAGCATTTATATAGCGCCAGCGATGTACCTGGAACTTTACAGAGAACAAGATAGACATGGTCCCTGCCCGAGAGCTCACAATCTAAAGAAGACAGGGGACGCTCTGTTTAGGAGCAAGATCTATGCTACTGGGGATTTATTACATAATTGAATTTTATTTAAATATTAATTTTAGGGGTCAGGCCCAGTCAAGCCCATGCTCTGCTTAGGAGCAAGACCTATGCTTTGTTATATTTTATTTGACACACTTTATTGCTTTGTCTCTTTGTTTTTTACTATATTTCTGTTTTTGTGTTAATTTTATTTGTATTTTGTTACAACCTATGGTTAAAACAATAAACCATGATTGATTGATTGATTGATTGATTGATTGGATTGGGATGTAGAGGGAGGACCTCGTTCATGTTTCACCTTAGTCATGAACTCACTGGGTGACCTTGGGTCAGTCACAGTTCTCTCAGCCTAACCTACCTCAGCGGGTTGTTGTGAGGATTAAGAATGTAGATAGTTAATGTTACAGTTAATACGTTACATAACTAAACCACCCTGAGCCTAAGAGATAGGTTGGGATTAAAAAATCTAAATAAATACTCAGTAGAGCCTTATCTTGGGTGTCTTTCTCACTCATGAACCTAAATGAGATCACAGGCTTTCAGTTCAGGACTGAGCCTTCATTTAGGCAAACTCCCAGTGATGCCAGCTGGAATTTCAGTGGAGCAGGGATAAGCTGATAAGTAACAACTGGATTGTGTTGATTATTTATGATTCCTTGTATGATGATAGGAGTAAATCAGATATTTCCAAACTTTTGCCTGCATTTTAAGATAATTCCATGATCTCAGACAGCAACACAGACAAGGGAAAGTGTTTCAAATGCCAGTTGGGATCATATTGCAGATGCTGCTTGAGGTCCCAACCGACAATTTGGGAACATGATGGAGTAAATATTGTGAAGAATATTTGGTTAAAGCGTCAAACTCCTAGCAGTAGGAAAGCTTGCTACAGTTCTGCGCAATTGAGCAATGGCCGACAGCCAAGGAGTGAGACTGCCTTTGACCTTCTGAATGAAGGAGTAGCAACAAGCGGAGGAATAACCGTGATGGGAGGAGAGCTCCTTTCCCTTGATCCCTCACTCAAAGCGCTGTGGGGCGGGGGGGGGGGGGGCGCATGAGCATGTCAACACTGGAGTTTTTACTCTTGTTTTGGCGAAACCTCGTTTCAGCCCTAATTTGAGGCTATTTTAAGTCGGTCTATGACTCCATTCCAGCTTTGTGTTTGCAGCGTGGATACGTACAGCTGCAGCTGGCTGCAGTGCTTAAGTGGATGTTTTCTATGAAAGAAGAGCAAGGAAATCTAAATAAATATATGGTATTAAAAAAATAAAGTTGGGCTTTCTATGGAATTGCTCTTGTAATGATATATTTTGTATCCAGTTGTGTCCAGAGGTCTTAAGGGAGACCACTGGAGTAACTACTTCCATTTTCTGCCACCGTTCTCATGAGGGGAACCAGGGGTGGAGCTTGCAGGAATCTTCCAGCAAGAGGGGCTAGAATAACAAACAGTTGGTGAGAGTGAAAGACAAACCAAGGAGGTTTGCTGCAACAGCAGAGAATTCCATGGAGAGACAGGGACATATTCTCTTCAATAGTTTATATGAGTATGCCTCCCCTGTCCCCCCCTTCTCCCTCCCCGAATAGGAGCTTCTCTCCCTAGTTTAAACCACCCCACCCCCACTTGTTCAGACAGATAAGTGCTTCCCCACTCCCTCTCCCATGCATCATCTTTGCTTTAACCCCTGCACTTGTGTAAACACAGAGGAGGTTAAAATTAGTGACAAGGTAGTTACTTCCAAACACGCCCCATTGCCAGTGGCCCCACCCACTTATCCAGACAGCAAAGAGAAGCAGAATGGCGCAAGGGACAACCCTCTCCTTAATTTCAGGGGCTGTCACGGGGGTCACAAGTAGGCAGTGGCCTGGGCCAGGAAACATTGGACGGTCAGGGCAGCGGCATTCTCAATGGGAGCAAAGGAAGTGTGGGAAGATAGTTTGAGGGCAAAGGAGGTGGATGCAATGCAAGGCTGTGGAGGGCCTGGGCTCATTTTCCAATCATGGCGCCCCCCTCTCCCCCCATGGGTAAATCCCCCCTCCCCCAGAGCCCGGGGGGTGGGGAGGGGAGGACCTCCAGGGCAGGGAGGCAGGGATTCCCCATGGAAGTTCCAAGCAGGTCCTCTGGAGCAGCAGAAATCTTGCCACAAAGGTAGGTGGGGGTGGGGGCAGCATTTCACACACCCCACCCATTCTTAACAACTCTTTCTTGGCAGAGTCCTTTGGAAGTGTCCAAAGCACCACTGGGAAATTTTCAGAGTGGGTGGGGGCAGAGTGCTGGCTCCGCTCCCTTCCCTGCCCACTCTGAAAATTTTCTAGCGATGTTCAGGCCACTTGCAAAGACCTGGGCTCAACCAAGTCCCCCTCACTCTGTGGTAGCCACACCCCTGATGCAAAGGCAGGGATCCTGGTCCCTCCTTCCAAGCTCAGACCCTCATTATGCCTTTGGTGAATGGCCCCTCAAAGTTGTATTCTGCCTCTATGTACTTCTCTAGGGAAGGCTGTAGCGTTATGCTTGAAGGGCATGTCGGCTGTGCAGACCCACCCAATTCACACAGAGGGGAAGGTGGTTGAGGAGCACAGCAGACGCAGTGCAGCTAGGGAATGTTAGAGGCTATGCTGCGGCCTTTTAGGGGTGGTTCCTTCTCTTCACCATTATGGAGCTCATTGTGTGCCTTGTCCATTTGGGGTTGTTGCACAGAAAATGACTTAAACCCAACTGAACACCTCCATTTCTTGCCAGTTCTTATAGTCTGTTGACATAACATGCAGGAATTATATGCAGCAAGAGTAGTAAAGGGTTTTGTGCTTGAAATTGGACTTGCTTATTGCCTGTAATCATTTTTCAACAGTTCAATCCAGATAATCCTTTTTTCTCCCTCTCTTTGTCTCTTCCCCTGTTCAGGCCGCCGAGCTATTAAAGTGTTGTCTGTTTGTGCATCCCTGGGACATGCAGACTGATGGGCGGATGTCCAAGTACTGGCTCCCCTGGCTTGTGGGTTAGTAGTTCTAGCACTTAATCTTCCTGCATTAATTCAGTCACTAGTAGCAGCCCACAATATGTCAAGGACACAACTGGAAATGATTACTGTGCAAGGAAGATTAGACTGCTCTTCTGTAAATCTCTCAACGCCAGCCACTGCTGATAAATTCACACTGCAAAATGAAGTGGTTTGTATGTGTAATACAGCTGGACATTTAAGGGGGCTGACAGCAATTTGGGCACCTCTCTGCTCTTCTTTTTCTCTGAGAAGAGCAGGTCTCCAGATATACATCTGTGTCTGTAGTGACAACTCTCAAACCAGAGCAGAATCAGAGGAAAGGTGGGTGGCATTCGTAAATGATGGATGTAATTGCCTACAATGCCACCTGGAAATGATAGACCAGAAAAGGAAATGTTGAATATACATTAATTTAAACTTCTGTAGAAATATGTGCTCTTGGGTCCTTTAGTAATGTCTGCTTGCTTATGGGTTTTTTGTAATTCTTCCGCCTACACTGGGATTCACTCCAACACAAAATGTCAATGATATTATGCAGATACTCCCTGGAAGATTTGGGGCATGATTCTGCTCTCTTTGAGGCTTGGCACTGTGTAACACTATCAATGTACATCAGTGATTCAGGGCAGAAACAGGCTCTTGTATAGAACTGGAAACTGGGAAGGGACCTCAGTCAGGGTCATATAGCCCCTTACTGAATGATAGCATACTGGAGAGTTGGAAAGGACCTCAAAAGTCCTCTCCTCCCTCCAACCCCTGTTCTGAGGCAGGATACCATGTACTTAAAGCATCCCTGACCAATCCCTGCTCAGTTCTTCTGGAAGACCTCCAGGGAAGGAGATTCCACAACCTCCCTGGAGCTTGTTGCATTGCTAAACCAGTTCAGCAGAAAGTTGTTCAGGCAACTCCTTTCTGCGTTAGATAAGCATTATTATCTCAATTTATTAGAGAGAGAAAAGAAAGGGGGAAGAGGCTATGGCCAAATATTCAATTTGTGGGTTTTTTTATTGTACATAATGAATGGGGAGTTTTATTGGAGGATAGGTATGGGGGGGTGGGATTTTGGAGGCAGCCACAACTCCTTAGTGGGGGAGAGGCTTGAGTAGGTAAGAAGGGGTGGGGTATGGAGTCGTCCTCCAGGTGAGAAACAGGGGAGTGGGGTGGAAACTCTCGTACATGAGAGGCATAGGAGTGGGGGTAGGAGGGGGTTTATATGTGTTTTACTTGTATGTTATTCTTATGCTGTTAAGCCTCTCAGAACCCCATGGACTGGGCAGGATATAAATCAAAAGATAATAACAACAAAAGTTAGGCTTGTGTATCTGAGCAGCAACAGTTTTCTCTGAGTGATTTAGGTTTGCCACGATAATCATCATAGGTATGGGAGTTTGGGCATCCAGGTCATGGGCGGACAACAGAACTGGGAGTGAAATTGGGGAGAAGGAATTGGGTCAAAAGCGGGGAGCACGGATCAGGCAAAGTCAGAGCAGGGCAGACTGAAGTCAGGGCAGGGACAGAAGCAAGCGAACTGGGTTTAGAGGACACATGAGAAATATCGGTTGCAGGGCTGCATTGGCTCCAATGCAGCCCTGCAACCTGTATTTCTCATACGTGTCCTCTAAAATTCGCATATCTGACCGCTGTAACTGGGTATGGGCAGAAGCAGAGCACACAAGGGCAGAAGCAGGATCAGGAAGTAGGGAAGATCAGATGATATATGGGGTAAGGAACAAAGCTGGGGTAGTGGCCAATCAATGAGGTTAGGGAGTGTGGCTTGTCGCATTGTGCCTCAGTTTCCTCAAAGGGAAAATGCACTTAGTGGTCCAGGCCTGACATAATCTGGTCTGGATACAGGGCACTCTTTTCCAATATGTGGAAACTCAGTTTACACTATGCTAATAAGCCAGCCAGCTCAGCAAAGTATTGTAAAAGACAATATATTTATAAATGGGCTATGAGACAAGGAATATTATATAAAGTATAGTTTACTCAAGTTCAAATAGAAACATGGTACAAAAGAGAAACAGTGTCAGTTAAAAATACATGGCTTGAAGAGACATTTCTGTTCAAGGAACAGCTTTGTTACAAGTTCAAAGATCTTAACATATATAAGATATAACATATGTTCTAAGTATTATTTCTATGGTTGGTTCAATGCATCAAAAAGAATATACATTCATATTCACCCAGTCCTTTGTCCCATACTGCCATATGGATGGGAGAAAAGCTCCAAGGAAGGAACTGTTTCTGAAAAATCCATCTTTCCTCTCCCTTCTTATAGAATGAAAATTCTTAGAAGTCAGTTTACATGACGTCATGTCAAGACTGCTGACAAAGAGAGTTTTCTCAAAGTACATAGTAAACAATATCTGCTAATACATAGTAGACAGATTACTATAATCGGAGATAGGATTAACGATGAGTAAACTACAAACAAGGCCTTTTCCTGCCGTGCCAGGAAGTCACGTATCTTGACTCTGGTCAACAGAAAATGTTGATTTCTTGAGAAAGACAGACTTGATTGTATCTTTCTCCAAGATTACAACTAAAAGGACATTCTAGAGATAGCTCATTAGAAATTAACCATTCAAAGGCCTAGTCTAATGTTCAACATATTGAAACACAGATGGTCAAAAATATATGCTTTTTTATATGGGACACATCACAGGCTGAGCTGGCATAGCAGCCTTAGCTGGAAAAACCTGGACCCAGCTAGAGCATGATGGTGGTGCAGTTGAGCTAGTCACTACTTTCTATGCCCCAAGGGGGACAGCTCAAGACCAGTTCCTTACAGCAGCCGTGTGACATTCAGGATTGAAAATTTTGGCCCAGTAAGAGTAGGTGTACCAAAGCTGAGACTGGAACTTCCTTCCCTTGGAAATCTATCTGACCCTGAGCATCTTCCAGAGACCATGTAAGGTTCCTATTTTGGCCTGGCATTTGTTGTGTGGGGATAGGCTTTGGGGGGTGTTCTGGAGGGGAGGAATTATGTATATACTGTTCTTACTATGTTTTTTAATTTGCCCTGATCCCTTGGGATAGAATGGGATACAAGTCCAAGTAGATAAAATATCTCCATTTCATGTTCTGATCAAAATAGGAGACCCTTATGGACAGTTCCTCCTTTGATAAGAAATGATGGTATTCAGCTTTTCATTTTCAATGTACCTGTTAATGCTGGTATTAAGTACCAGAATAAATTGGTGTAAATACCATTAACAGTGGGTGTTTTTACGCACACATTTCTCCTGCATGTTTGCTGTAACATCCTGAACTTTCTGTGTGTCTAAATCACTCACCTAGATCTTAAACATCCAGCTTTTTTAACTTCTGCATAGAACTTCTCCCAGAACCTTTGTGTGTAAAAGGTTCTCCTGGTAAACTGCTTTGCTCCAGGCAGCTGTGGTCACTTGGATTCTATGGCAGCCTGTCACATCTACAGCTGAGGCTACTTTAGGCTGCCTCAGGGCAGTGTGTGTGTGAAAAATGCATCCGGAACTTACTTGTGGACTTGTAAACCCAGAAGATTGAAAAATCCGGAACTTTAAGGTGTGTGTAAAAATGCCCAATATAACACAACAAACTACAGTATAACTTGAAACTTTCTTGCTTTTAGGAATGCCATCAGAAACAACTATTGCGATTTGCTCCATGATTATGGGAGGGATTTTTCAAAATTTTCCCAAGCTGAAAGTCTGTTTTGCACATGGAGGTAAGTAGGTGGCTGATGGGGACAACTACTCTTGAGGGGCATTATTAGAGGACTGAACTGTTAGGCTATTTGATTTATCTCTTATGAAGGCCAGCTCATGTATTTAACGTGTATTACGTTGTAAAAATCAAACAATAAAGCTATGGACTCTGCCCTCATAATTTTCTGTTGACACAAGCCCGACTGATGTTAGGGAGGTGTGGGTCAGAGCTATAAGGTGAAGGAACTCCTGATACCACTGAAGTTAGTTGAACTTCTGCCAGTATCTTGACAGAGGTAGGATTTCCACTATAATGCTGAAAAAGACATAGGTGAGATAATTAAAAAGAATCAGGGCATTAACCATTTTAACCAACACTATTAGAAGGAAGCCTGCTTGGCTGTTCCTAATTAACCACATAGTTCAACAGTGGGCCATATCCAGCCCAGAACTGCCTTTATTTGGGCCCTTTCCAGTTCTTGGATCTGGTCCAGGACTCCAGTCCCTACCTGGAAGCACCGAAAGAGTGAGCTGAGAGGAAGGGAGCAAAGACTACGGCATGCACTTGAGAAGAGGGGATGGATCCACGGCGTGGAAATCCATGCTCTACTTTCTTTCTTTCTTTCTTTCTTTCTTATTACACCCAACTCCTATCTGGCTGATGGACCTGTGGGAAAGAAAAGGTTCCCTGGCCGTGACTTAGTTCAACATATCTGGTATCAGACCAATTTCTAGTGGACAAATGCTCCCCTCAGAAGCACTGCTACTGTTGGTACAGACTGGCATCCAGGGCCAGCCTTCCCACAGGTCACCCCAGGTCCCTGCTATTTTCTGTACTTCTGGGGGCCTCACAGTGGCCCCCATTTTTACCAACGCAGGGTACGGGGGCCCCACTCCCTCCCAGTGGGCCCCCAAATATAACCATATCTAGGACCCTGTGGAGGATGCTCCCAGAGGGTGGAACCAGAGGGGAGGAAGCAGGGCCACCAAGGGACCCACATTTTTATTTTTACCCTGGGCCCTACAAATTCTAAGGCTGGCCCTGCTGGTGTCCTTGTTGACAGTCCCACCAGAGATGCTGAGAACTGGAAAGGTTTGTATACTGCTTTGTCCTTTTATATGTTGTGGTGTCCTCTCCTGATTAGTGTTGAAGTCAGAGTTGGAAACGCACTTCTGAAAGTTGGAGGAATTTACAGTCGCAGGCCTCTCAGTGTGGAACTTGCTTCTGCCAGACGTTTTGTCTCAGTTCCCTCCTCATCTTTAAAAAGCACTTGAAGACTGACTTATTCTCCATGTGCTTTTAAGATCCACTATTTGTTCCCCTTAATGTGTTTTCTCCTCCTACTTTACTTTCCTCTTTTAATTTGTTTTAAAATGGATTTTATATTGTTTTATTGTATTTTATGGCCTGTGGATTATTCTGAAGACCATTTGGCTGGGGTGCTATACAAATAAAATTATTATTAGTAGTAGTAGTAGTAGTCGACTAGTCGTAGTAAGGAGTTGGAATCAGCCTAGGGTTTGCTCTATAACTATTCCAGTGGAGGTAACAAAATTTATCACAAGCCATTAGGGGTGGGAATTCCGGATCTACCGGTATCCGATAATGCCGGTATCGGGCGTACCGGCATTACCGGATTTGGCCCGGTAATCCGGCCCCGGTACCGGATTTCTGTGTACCGGTTTTTTTTACATTGCAGCCATTTAAAAATGGCTGCAATGTAAAAAAAATTAAAGCCCAAGTAAAACAGGTTTTTTTAAAAAAAAACCTCCCCGAGTCCAGTCTGCGCGGGTGGAAGGGGGGACACCCCCCACCCACCCTGCCCAGCCTGGCTTTTTGTTTTAAAAAAGAAAAGAGACGGCGAGCCAGGCGAGCCCCCCCCAGCACCAGTGGCCGCGGCGTCCCCGCAGCCGCGGGTAAGTATGAC